>CM023958.1:5352025-5433595 GCA_013407115.1 Glycine latifolia
TATATATATGTGCTTAATCCTAATACGTGTCTAATACGTTTTCTGTATTTAATTTACTAAGTGTGTATTTCTGTATTTAACCATTCTGTATATATTTAAATTTGATTTATCATGACTTACCCTCTTTTGTGTCTGGTGGTTGACACCTGTAATGACCCCAAATAAATTGGGTGAGCAGAGGAACAGTGATGGGCCTGAGGTGTACTAGAAGAAGTAGCTGTCTGTGATGCTGTCTGTGATGATCTATACTTGATTTTGATTCTGTATAATGGACTACTTATATGCGGATTATGAATATGTAGTGGTTTGTATGTCATGGACTGTATATTATAAATATGTGATATATATTTATGGGGACGAACACTATGGTTATACAAGGTAATTCTGTCTAAACTATTATATCATTTAAAACTGTTTATATATGTTTTAAGAACTATTTTAAACACTTAACCAAACTAATTTAGACTCTTGGTTAATATTACTCTCTATGTTTTTCGAAAATTGGTTTAGAAAAATATATATATAGTAAAGTAATAAATTTTTGTCACAAATTAATTGATCAGACGATTATTTTCAAAATTAATCACGAAATAAAAACGGTTGTTTCATGAAGTATTAGAGCAACTCCTTGATTCGGCTATTTGTCCCAAATTATTAAGATATACTAAACTAATTGTTGCACCAAATAAATAAATAAAGAAATACAACCAAAAATTTATTCTTCTCATCATCAACATCACTCCAACTTCTTCTATAATGTCCATCTCTTCTTGAATTTCACACTCCACCTCATTCTCCATCCTCTCTTTACTAGTAGTATTCTCCTCCATAATATGGTATATTCTCAATTTTTCTCTGTTTTCCTGAATCTCCTTGATCTTGATTGAAAGAGGGACTAGTAGAGGCAAGAGAAGGGTCAATAGAATACCAATCAACATGCCTAATGAGGATACTTTGTTTGTGAAAAACTGCAAGCTGCTCAATACACCATATATTCCCGTTGAAATAGTAATAACAAACATCACAGCAAAACCAACACTAGTGTGCTTAGGACTTGTGAATTCTTCATTAATTACTCTGACTAGAGGAGCTGCTATTAAGCCAACTATAACAGGTAAGAGAGAGTTAAGGAAGATAAACGTTCTAGCCTTCTTGTGAGGAGAAACAGCATCAACAATGTTGGCATAAATCTTTGCACTTAATCCTTGATAGCTAGTTGTTATTCACAAGGCAACTTGACGATTAGAAAAGAAGTTCCTTATGGTGACAGCATAACACACCGTGTTTATCCAACAAATACTATTGCCAGCAATAAAAGTTAGAAAGAACACATGCCAATATGACAAAGAGGAGATTTGGTTGGTTATGAAAAGATATTGCACACCATAACCAACTAACCCAAGAGTTGAACCAATCAAGAGGACTAACCAAAGGGGGAGGTATATAGAAGCAAGGCCACAAAACCAGCCAAAAAGCTTGCCTGCATCACTGGCAAAAGCGAGGTTATTGAGTTGAACTTGAGAAATAGATAAAAGTTGTTTAAGTTCAGAAGAGTAAGCAGGGAAAGTAGTGTTTGTGCCAATTATGGCTTGGAGCCAAATTATGCCAACAAGGCTTAGCCATTGAAGAGTAGTAGAAGACATGGTAAAGAAGTTTTAGAAAGAAAAACAAAACTTGAACGTATGTAAAGTGCGCACAGTACCCACCATTTTATATTCCTATCTTTCTTATTACATACACCGTGATGATAAAGGATCTATCTTATTTAATCGAATAAGATGTGATATGTATTATTATAAATTTTATTATATTATATTTTTATGTTTAAGGATAAAAAAAAATATACACTACATGATGAGTTTTTTTGTTGGTGATACGTGTAGAGATATATTTATAAAAAAATTTATATATATATATATATATATATATATATATATATATACCAATATTTTATTTATCACCTTTTTATATATAGAGTAAAAGTGTAATAAAATTCAAATATCATCTTAATCTTAAAATTAATTTCTTAATCTCATAAATCTAAAAGGTAAGATTAAATCTTTATCTTTATCTAAATAAATTCATAATATTCCCCCCCAAAAAAAAGATATCAATATTTTATTCATGAGCTGTATATATAGAATAAAAGTGTAACAAAAATAAAATATTATCTTACTCTTAAAATCAAATTGTTGAAAATGAAAATATACATCTTTTATTTAGAGAAACTCAAGTTACAAATACTTTCATACACTTGAACTTTACAAGGACTACTTTGAGTTTCACTCACTCACTTTTGCTACTTATTTTCTCAAGCTCACTTTCACTCTACACTTACTTACTTCTTCCACACCCACACTCACATCTACACACTTGCTTTCAACCAAGACACTTGCATCTAGCCAAGAGCCTCTACCCCTATTTATACTTGCTTGGTGAGATTTCTAGATTCTTCTCCTATCTTCTTCATTACTCTTTGTTTCACTATGTCTCTAGATTCTTTTATAGGTTTCTTCAATCTTCCTTATGTTTCCAGAAGCTTCCACAAGATTCTACAGTCTTCCATAAGCTTCCAGAAGTTTCCATAAGCTTTTACAAGCTTCCATATATTTCTAGAAGTTTCTACTTGCTTCTATAAGCTTCTAGAAGTTTCTTCAAGCTTCCATATGTTTCTAGAAGCTTCCAGACCCTTATAGATTGTGGACTAATCTAGAGATGCAAATTGAGTTTGATTTCTAACACAAATTCCTATATCCTAAATCTAAAATATTCTCAACATTTCGTACTTGGAAGTTGGAAAGTTTTGAATGGAAATTGTTTCCCTAGTGATCATATATTTGTTAATTATAATAAATTTTGTGTTCGTTTATCTTTATATTAATTCTTATGAATATATCAAGGTGAATGAATGCAAAACTTTCAAGACAAATTCAAAATTCAATGAGCACTTATAGAATTACTTGATTACTTACCCATATTAATAAAGGCTTCACATTGATAGACAAAACCGAATTCACGTTCTTGAAAAAATTAAATTTATACACCGAGGTACGGTTGTGTGTTTCGTCATTATGACGTAATACGTGACACTGAATTGGGCCACAAAAGATCGCTGTTGAGCCATCCACAGCATGCACCTACTTTTGAAATTTAGGATCATTCATTGTTAATCACATATCAATCCGAAGTAACTCGAATAATACTATATATTTTATATAACTTAATTATATTGATTGAATCAAGGACTTTTTCCTATACTATCCATCAACGTACGTAAGTAAAAGAATTAATCTCATATCAAACCTAATTGTACTCTTCAAGCTGCAAATTCCTCGTAAATTTGATTTGACATAAAACAAAACGACGGATGAACTTTAATTTGTAATTTTGCCTTTATCAGTACTGCACTGATTTGTTGTGTGTAGTTTTTCATAAGCACCTGAACAGAAGAATGATAAAGCATTTCTTCGTCTATTTTACAATTAATAGTTATTTGAAACCTGGGGATACAAGTATATGTACTTGTTCAAAATTATTAAGTATCTTATTGGAAGAAGAGATTAATCATGTTTAGTGATTGCAACAACAAAATTAGATGACTTGCAACACATAAAATTGTCCTCAACAATCAAAGTTCTTAACAAATAAAATTTTCTCTAAGAGGAAGATAATTAAACAAAAATGACGACTATAACTTTTATTCCAACGAGCATGTAAGAGTACTCACGTTAAGATCATATGGAACACGTACAATTAATGTCAAATTCACACACGACATTAATAAATAACACGTTCGTCCATTTGGTCTGACTTGGTTCTATAAGGATATTAAGGTTTTGTAAAAGGTTTATGTGATTAAATAGAACAAGTTCTTACTTTATTACATGACATAGTGAGAATATTCACACATGATAAATATATATGTATGTGTACTTATTTATCATCTGCCAATATATTAGTGAGTTGGGGCCTAAGTTGGCTTGCTTAATATCCAAGAAGTTAATGTTTGTTAAAATGCTTGTTGATCAAACTCATGTACGTGTGAAATGTGTACTGTGAGTCGACAATTCTTATAGAGATCGTATTAGAATAACTCATCTTAACCATATAACTATATTTAGGTTATCAAATTATATATACTTAAATATATTTTTAGTTTATGTAATTTTGCATTTTTCAATTGTAATTTTTGTAATTTTTTAATTCATGTAAGTTTGTATGTTTTAAATTTTGGTTTTGGTAAGATTTTTTGTTCATTTTTAGTCCATATAAGTGTAATTTTCCCCATTTTGGTCATTGTAACTTGTAAGCACACATTTATGAGGGTTTAAAAAAAAATAGAATGTTAAAGGGACTAAAATTAAAAATGTGTAAATTTACAGGGATAAAAAATAAACAAAATATTTTTACAAGAACTAAAACTGAAAAAAATACAAATTTAACAAAAGAAAACTTACAAAGACCAACATTTTAAAAAAAAAAAACTTATGATGACCTAAAAACATATCTGCACAAATTATATTATGATTGTATAATCAAAATTAATAAGAGACGGTTTAATTTAAGAAAATATTTTGTTATTGTTTGTTTTCACTTAATTTTCTATTTTCAAAACTTTGTTTAAAAATAATGAAATCAACCTTCTATTATATTTTTTCATTTTTATTATATAAACTGTTTAAAGAAAATAATATTTTTTAGGTTAAAATATATTTTTTATCTTCAAAATATAAAAATGTTTAAAATTCATCTTTAACAAAATTTTCAATATGTTTTTCGTCCTGATAAAATTAAAATGTATCATTTTTTTGTGCGAACCTACGTAGGTTCGAGTAAATCCAAATCTATGTTGATGACTTGTATCAATTTTATAAGGACGAAAGAACGTACTTAAAAATTTAAAAGGAATGAATTTTAAACATTTTCTTATTTGTAAGAATGAAAAACATGTTTTAACTTTTTTTTTTAATTTCAAACTAAATGGCTCCCTACCGAGGACATCTAGCTCGGTTGGTTGAACAACATGAGTAAATTATTATAAATATGCTGAAATTATTTTGGATTTTTACATATAAAAAAAAGAAAAAGAAAACTAAACGGCTACCTAATTTCTCGCAGCTATAATAGGTTCCATATGTGTGTAAACGAGTAGGGAGATGTGCTGGGAATTGTTTCAAACTTATCCGGCCTAATGTTATATACATTACGAAATCACTTCAAGGGAAAGCTTTCCACTTGAGTCGAATAATGTGCTAAACTAATCATGGTTCCTATTGTAATGGGGGTTAAATTTTCAACCACGACAAAAGCACTAAAGCATGAAACATCACAATATGGCTATGGCTCAAGTCACGAAAAAAAATTGATCCGTTAATAGTCAATAAATATTACATATTGTAACAGCTTTGTCTGGTAAAGATCATACTTTACACTACACAAATTTAATAGAGTTGTTTCAGTGACCAGAAAGTTTGAATAATTTACATGCAAGTTTAAGTTTAAACTCTTTTGTTGTTGTCATATAAAAAAAATATCCCTTCACTACTAGTTCAGCAAATGAAAAAGTAACGAAAACCTCACTTAGAAAAGCAGAAGGACATGAAAGGGTCATTGAAATTCGATCCAAGTCTTTTTTATAACAACTGAATGGGTCACTGAATTTTATATAGATTGACTAGATGAATTGCATACTATGGCTTCTAACCAAATTCATTCTTTAGTCCTTTTTAAGTGACACAATTAATTATAAAATTGACTACATGATGCTCAATGTATTGAGTAAATAGCTCCTTAAAGATGTCAACGTATTTCCCTTATGGCCCTACTATTTGGTTCACCAACACTAAACTAGGCCTCCCAAACGTTTTTAAACAGTTCGTTGCTTCGAGGATTGAACACACAAATAACTAATAAATGGGTGCAACACCACGCCAAAGTAGGTCAGGGAGTGAGACTTAATCCTATACAATTGTTTTTTCCATTGTTAATCAACAAATGCTAAGTAAGGATATAAAAGAAAGTACAAAATCTAGGACATGTATTCATTGGTGCTAATGTAGACAGTTGAGAGAGTGGGCGTGCGAGTTAGGAGCTGTCTGAGTGATGGGCAAAAAATTAGAGGAAGCCAAGGAGAGTTTCTAAGTGAATATGGGCATTCATTTTCCATTTTCTTCTCCCTTATTTTCATATATACATTGGTTGGTTTTTTCTTTCTCTTTTAAACTCGTGCAACAAGGAAATTGTGTAAAATTATTTAGGGAAAACCAAACTTGGAAAACAATGTTATCATAGAAAAAAAGCGGGTAAAGTGAAGGATTGACTTGAATACACGTCCCACAATAATTGAGAGTGTTTTTGGATATCAATTTTGTCCAAATAACCCACATTCCACTCAATCCAAACTCACATTGCTTATCCGTTAATGTATCGGAAAGTATTAAACTTCCGTTGAATGCCAATCTAACAGATTTCCAAACACACCCTAAGACGGAAACATATGTACTTTCTTTAAATGGTGAAATTTGCTGCCATCTCTAAACTATTTGTATCTCTGCAAACACTTTGGAGTTTGGACATAATAATCTTGATCACTCTTAACGGCCTTACTAAACTCTCAAATTCCCCACAATTCTGATCATCTGATGCAATCACCAAAAACTGCTACCAAAATGCCAGAAGTAATTCCTAACTTTCCACTGTGCTCTTAAATTACATGTTCCTAATCTTTTCTTCTTTTCCTATATTATGCAGCACGGTTAAGATATTTTTATTGAATAAACTAGCTTCAGCTATCCTCAATCCTATTGTTTCAAGCATTTTTTAAATATCTGAAGAACATTCATGCTCTCTGTCCCCTGCAACAAAGCGATGAACTCTACCCTGCACTTCAATCAAGCTCCACCCAGCAACTTTGCTGGCAATTTTCTCACTCATTAATCCTCGAATCCTAACCACATCTTCCCATTTTCTCGCTTTTGCATATATTCCAGCCAACTGCACATAATGCCCATCATGGGTTGGATCCAACTCTATCAACTTATTCCCAATCTTCTCCCCCATCTCCACATATCCATGAAGCTTGCACGCATCAAGCAGCGTCGCCCACATCACAGGATCCGGTGCAACTGTCATTCCCTCAATCAGCCGAACTGCGTCATCAACTAAACCAGCACGAGCCAGGAGATCAACCATGCACCCATAATGCTCCAACTCTGGCTGAATGCCATAACCGTCCACCATCAACTTAAAGTAATGCCTCCCTTCACCAACCAAACCGGCCCTACTACAAGCATTAAGCACACCCACAAACGTCACATTCACGGGACGAAAACCTTCATCAACGAACCTCTGAAACAGTGTGAGCGCCTCCTTCGCGCAATCATGCGAAGCTAGCCCACAAATCATGACATTCCACGTCCACACATCCTTTTTCACCATCCCATCAAACAAGATCCTAGCTTTTTCAATGCAACCACACTTTGCGTACATGTCAACCAAAGCAGTCCCTATAGGAACAGTCATTGGAAACCTCAACCTCTCAATGGTGGAATGAACAAACCTCCCATACCCAAGTAAACCCAGCTGCGCCGAAACCCAAAGCAAAGTCACCAATATAGCCTCATTAGGCCTCACCCTTGTCTCCTTCATGTCCCTAAAGCACTCCAACCCATCCTCCAAGAGCCCATTTTGAACGTACCCCATTATCATGGTGCTCCACGATACAACATCCCTCTCAGGCATTTCATCAAACATCTTCTCCGCAAAACGAACTTCCCCATTTCTCACCGCACCGGCTAACATGGAGTTCCATGTCACCACGTCGCTGCAAAGGGTGTCTTCTTCAAACACCCTCTTGGCAGAGTCAACACAGGAACACTCGCAATACAAGTGAATCAGCGCGTTCCGAACAAACACGTGGCATGCATAGCCGAACTTGATCAAGTGAGCATGAATTTGAATACCCGGGTTGGTGTTTGTGCTCTTACTGCACGCGTGCAGCACGAAGGTGAAGGTGTGCTGGTTGGGGTTGAGGAAAAGGCGTCGCATTGAAGAGTATAGAGAAAGAGAAAGAGAGGGTGGTGAGTTCGCTTTGGCGTGGCAGCGGATGAGGGAGTTGAAGGCGAAGACGGTGGGGAACGGGATGGAGTTGAAGAGGGAGAGAGAGTAATGGAGCGGGAACGGAAAGGGGGAGGAGAGAGAAAGTAGAGAGAGAAGGTGGGCGGTGATGCGGGCATGGTGGCCCGAAACGACGACGTGTGCATGGGTTTGCTTGATTTGGCACAGGGAAGGTCGTGGCGGAAGAAAACGAAGTATTGAAGGTTGAGAGTTTGAGAGAAGAAGGGGTTTGGTTTTCGTGGGGAGCATAAAGAAATTTGGTGTTGTTATGAAGTGATAACACTATAAGGGTTATTCGTGTAATATATATGTATGCAGATAAACCAAAAATAGTTAAGTAAAACTGAAGTAAAGATTAAATCGTCGAATAATATTTGAGAGACTGCGCCTCTTCCTCTTACCTCTGTGAGTGAGAGTTCGACTCGAGACTTCGAGTGCCGACACCACCGTGACTGCGCCTCTCATCGTGTGACACCGTCTCTCCTTTCATGCTGCGTTTTGCATTTAATTGTACTATCTCATCGTGACACCACTGCTAGATTGAACTGAAAATTATTTCCACTATATGTTGGGGTTGTGCTGCGTCTTTTTCATTCATGCTGCATTTTTTTTCCTTCATTGATACCTTGTACAGTGCTTAGCTAGTTATCTTATGCATTGGACGAGTTTAAAAGAGCTGTAATTGTTATCTGTACACGGCTTGTGTCACAGATTGCTATTTATCAAATTATCTTAATTTGCCTATAGTAAAATGTCAGGTGAATGTGAGAAATTTACTAATTTGCCTATAATTATCTGTACACGGCTTGTGTCACAGACTGCTTTTTAAATTTAAGAATACATTTTTAATTTACTTCTTATTTTGATTAATTTTATATATAAATAAATTGTGGATTGCAGCTGCATAATAGGTATATAGGTATTCAATCAGGATGGAGATGGGTGGAAATTAAAGTTGTTACCCATACGCATATGAGATCGAGTAGGGAAATTTGTTTAAAACATGATCATAAGGATAGATATTATAAGATCCTATCTATTCTCATCCTTTTTTAATAACTGAATACTATAATAGGTGATTCAACAATAATCATTAGAATAAATTCATATATCATTTTAGAATTTAAATTTAAACTTAATTTAATCTCAAAAACATGAAATGAGAATTGTCTCATATCCTAATTATATATATATAAGTATAAAACTACTTTTATAATACCTAATTTTATATATTCTATCAATATTCAGATTTTACAATAGTACATTTTGATGATATTAGTATATTTGGTAGAGTTTTTCATTATTTCCTCATGAGTTTGGTCTAACTCTCCATGATCCTCGTGTATTTTTTGCTTTGATTACTAATATATTTGGCATTTGCTGTTATGACCTTTTGCTTGTACGGTGCCAATCTAATTAGGATTATAACATCTCAGTTTGGTATCCCTTTTGCTTTAATATATCCCCAGAAGATAATAATTATATTAATTTATTAAGTCTAATTACAACTCACAAATGATGAATTATTTAATCAACGTCAAACTTCAGTTTTTTCTAATAAATTGGGTATATGTATTATATGGTGTGTAAACAAGTTAGCCAATCAAAATTAGTTGACTTTTTTTATTAAAAAAATCCGTAAAAATTGATATCTTTTTTCTTTTACTTAAACTTCTATTTAAAAAAAGCTAAACTCTAACCTTTTTAGTATGTATATATAGGTCAAGCAAAGACTGTTATGCCAAATTGAAGAACTTTAAGATAATAACATTCTTTAGTTTTTTAGTTGTTTTTTTTAAGCTTTTTAAAATTATTGAATGTACCACTCGGAATGTTTTAAGCATCTTTGACCTATATGTAACATAAAAATATGTGGGAGTATTTTAGATTTTTAAATCCTCGGAAAATTTTAAGCATCTTTGAACCTTTTTTCAAGACCGGTCTCAGGCTCTCAGCCTGCAGTCCGACCGGTTTTGTTTTAATATTAACTGGATTTTGTACATTATTATATTAAAAAAAAAAGGGCCCAAAACGCGTCGTTTTGTTCGTTCAGTTCTGTTGCCCTAATTGAGGCACATGTTTGGCTTGTTCTTGAACTTGTGGAAGCTGCAATTGACTTCTTGTTGCAATTGATAGCAAGTACTGAATGATATCCATTGCAATTGTTGGTAGCTCTTCAAATTATTCACTTTTGGAATAATTGTAAATGACTGAGTTTGCTCAACTACAATTCTTACTAGAATTAATAGCAACATGTTTTTTTTTTTTTTTCTTTTCAATTGTGTAATGTTTTCCTTTTTCCTTTTGGGCAGATAATTGTTGCTGAAGAGGGTTAAATAAAGACCAGGAATTTCACTGCCAGAAACGTTCAATATTATGGAGATTGAAGCCGGCACAAGAGATAGTTCTCTCGTTCTGCTCAAGCAAGGAGCTGAAGCTGTAAGTGTAATCACACCCAGAAACGTTCAATTAACACCTACCCTGTACGTAAAATTTCAATCTTTTTCTTGTTTTATCGGTGCACCTACCTTGTAAGTGTTATCACTCCATGGTTATTTTTTTGTAGCAATTGATTTCTACCCTTTATGTATGTAAAGTTTCCATTTTAGAAGACGTTAGTTTCCATTTTTTGATAGCAATTGATTTCTTCCTTGTAAGGACATTATGATGAATATTATCCCTAAGAATGACAATTTTCAGTCAAGGGATGTAAACTCACCAACAACATCCCAAAAAGTTGCTCTCTTTATTTTTCCATCGAACCAAATATAGCTGGTAAGTTATACAACTCCAAAGCATCTAAAGCATGAATTTAGTTAAAGATAGTTGGCAAGCAAGTTCTCCAAAGCTTTGGATGACACACTCCTTCTTGCATAGGCTAGAACTTTCGTGCTTGCAACTTGCAAGTTTTGGAGAATTGACTCTTAAGTCTCATTCTTGACAGATAGAGATTAGTGAGTCTTTAGCTCATTATATTTAGTTTATCTTCTCAACTCAGTGGCTTCAGTGACCTTATCATCAAACTTCACTGGCTTTGTCAATATTGAAGGCCTAACTGTGAAATTGTATCCAAGCCATCAAGATTTCCAGAATTTCCAGTTAAGGGTTCATTTTTCATGTCAATGATGATGTCATTGGTGGACGAGCTAACTCTACAATTGCATTCAGAGGCTAACCCATTAAGCAAGTAAGGAACCATGAACTTATCACACTCAGACTTAGATGAAACATATTCATTGAGGTTTGATTCAAGAGATAATAGTCTGGAGATTAAGGTTGATTTGGCTTAATCCAATTATTTGTGGAATGACAGCTAAAATCTTCTATGACTGGTGAAGAGGCAACTATGGGAGAAGGCTTATAAATGGTTTTTCTCTTGGCCCTTCTCTTGGATGACCTTGATGAATCAGTGACTGTGTTGTTTGAGTGTTTACTGTTTTAGTGTAAATAGGAGAGTTGTATAACTTACCTGCTTTGTTTGGTTCAATGGAGAAATAATGAGAACACCTTTGGGATGTTGTTGGTTAGGCTACTTTGTTCTTCATAGCATGAGGTGGGATGTTGTTGGTCAGGCTACTTTGGGATGTTCTTCCTATAAAAGTTTCAATTTTAGAGGAAATTAGGAGCAATTGAGTTCAGTAGGGCTCCATATAGTCAATCTCACCTGAAAAAGGCTTTTGTTTGTTGTTGCACTTGATCTACCCCTCCGCGTTTCAAATGATTCTTTTTTATGGAATAGCACTGACTGAATTATGCTTTTTTTTGGTTCCTTTTTGTAGAGGGTTTTTGAGTCTTCTTTTGTGGGAAGGAAATCTGTTGTCAAGGAACGCTTCTCAAAGAAGTACAGGCATCCAACTTTGGATTCAAAATTGACCCTCAAGCGCTTAAATGCGGTTAGATTTAGAAAAAAAATTTCTTGCTGAAGCTCTATATATTTAGCAGTGCTTTGTTGCATTTCTTGAATGCGTTGTTTCACCAATTGGTTTTTGGAGCAGGAGGCTAGGTGCATGACCAAAGCAAGGCGACTTGGGGTTTGTACTCCTGTGCTGTATGCTGTGGATCCTGCTTTGCACACGTTAACATTTGAATATGTTGAGGGCAATTCAGTCAAAGATGTGTTTCTTGAATTCGGGTCACATGGTGTCAATAAAGAGTGGCTGGATGATATTGCATCCCAAATTGGTGATGCAATTGGAAAGCTACATGATGGTGGTCTTATTCATGGTGATTTAACAACATCAAATATGTTACTGAAGAGTGATACAAAGCAGTTGGTGAGTTCATTCTTGTCTTCTTAGGTCCTGTAATATCCAATTATCCATTTGTGTGATGTACCATGAGAAATGTTATCAATTTGTGTTACAGAAGTCCAGTGTATTTTGTGTAGGTTCTTATTGATTTTGGTTTGAGCTTCACTTCAACTCTACCAGAAGATAAGGCTGTTGATTTGTATGTTCTGGAAAGAGCTCTTATTTCAATGCATTCATCATGTGGGAATGTGGTAAGCAAACTTTTCATTTTCCTCTAACTTTGATGCCATAGAAAATTAAGGAGATGAAAACAGGGTTTTCTGTCATGAAAATTTGAATTAGAGGGCACTTGTGGTGCATTTTATCTATAATTTTCTGTCCAAATTAATTTTAGTACACAAAGTTTAAAGCCTTGTACTTTACATCTTAATTTTCATAAGCAAGCAATTTGATTAATATTTTAGTTATAGCTGACAATGGAGAGGTCTTTTGCCATGATTAGTTTTCTGGCCAAAAAATCACCAATGATAAAGACTTTTTCTAATTTCCTGTTTTCTACTGTTTACAATCAGGATTTTATAGTTTGTGCACTTAAGTTTATTTGGGAAAAAACATTAAGGGATAAAGTTCTGAACTTAAGTCAAATTTGAATCCTTATTGTAACTTCTGAGTAATACACCATTGGTATTGTTTGGGATAAAGAAACAAAGACTATAGTATTGAGTAGAATGACTCCTTATCTCACAAATGAAATTTCTCATTCACCAACAATCACACTTTCCTTTGTACCAAAGAGGCTGAGATTTACTCAACTACCCCAGAAATCAATGCCATCTAAGTTCACATTCTAGTGAGCGGGAGTGAAGCCTTATTCTTCTATAATATGCTTTCTACTTAGACAAACAAAAGTTCTGAACAAGTAATCAATTGACTGACATTTTTTAATATTGGATTTTGTCTGGCAGATGGATCAGATACTTGCTGCATACAGGAAGTCATCAAAGCAGTGGTCATCCACATTGAACAAACTTGCACAAGGTTATACCCTCCCTCTTGTACGTGTTTAAATCTAACACATTTTCTTCAAGACATAGTACTAACTTCCATACATTTTCCCAATTTGTAGTGCGACAAAGAGGACGGAAGAGGACCATGGTTGGATGAATCTTTATCAAATTTCATTTCATTATTGAGATATAAAAGAGATGGCAACTAAGAATGTTATGTAATTTATTTTTGCATTGTCTCTCTATTGCCTATTTGTAGTATGCTTTTCTCTTAATTGTTTATAAAAATGCAATGACTTTTGAACTTTGTTGACATTTATTCCTACTGAGTGTGCAACTAACAAATCAAAATTGTTTGAAACTATTCTTACTGCTTATGTTGATATGTCCAAGGCTCAAACGCTGTGCTTCTTAGTTTATATTATATTGGGTGAAGCATCAATAATCATTATGAAATAGAAAATTGCATTCACTATTCAGGAATCAATTGCTGCCCTTAATTTTTTTAAATTAGTGCTCTAGGAATACCCCCAAACCATAAAAAATGCAATAGATGTCCTAGGTGAACATGTTTGAGAAGAAAACATTGAATAATGAAATGAAATATCGAGTTAAAACATTTATAGTTTTTTTTTTATATGTAGGAATTGAACTTAGAGTTTTAATGGTTTATAATAGTACATTGTTGAAACAAGTGAATTGGATTGAAAAGTACCATGGTGAAACATTGACTTATTGAAAATTTCCAAAATTCAAGTTATGCATAAACCAAGTCCTTAAAGCCAAACAACCAACGCATCGTGGATGTTACACGTGTGGATTATTCTGCCTCGGTCACGAAAATTAGTAATTTAGCTAGAGAGGAAAAGGCGATGATGCAATCCCAAGAGATAAATCTAATCTAAAAGTAAATAAATAAATAAATCCATTATCCAATGTCTTGAATACACTTTATTAAGTATTTTTAATAATTTAAAAAATAAGTAATTTTTAATTTAATTAAATATGATTTTCACACTTATAATACATTCATTTTTTAGTTTATTACCTTTTTTAATTTTACTACTTGATATTTTCAAAATTTTACTTTTATTACATGTCGGTAGTTTAAGTATGTTGAATGATGATATTTTATTAATTTTTTACATTATCAGTTAATTAATGATATGATATTTTATCAACTTGTTACAAGTATCAAAAATACAAATTTTAGAAATGTCACAAAGTAAAAAATATTTTTAAATAATAAATTGAGAAAATGATATATTACATGTATAAAAAAATATTTAAGTCTTTTGAATTTAATTAAAATGTATTCAGAATTTAATTTTAAAAAAAAAAAAAAAAAAAAAAAAAAAACCCTTCATTTTTTCCGCGTAACGACCATCGGCTAGCGTTAAATACGGATTGACTATGATAGGCACTTCCATAACCATAACACCTGTTGTCTGTTGACAATTAGCTATTCTCCCTTTATTTCTCACTCCACCAATTTACAAACAACACTGTCATGCCAACATTTTCTTAAACTCCTCATCACAATATGAAATCATGAAAGCATAATGCAAACAAAATTGTAACTAAGTTTTCACTTGATACGCTTGATATACATACATATATATATATACTATCAAGATTAGTTCTCTTATATTATAGTCTCTTACACGCATGTACACAAGGTTGTCTTCCACGAAGCACACGGTATGTGTCTTGCTTGCACTAGAATCATTCATCAAGTACCAATGTCAAGTTATTCAAAAAAGCATTCTATTATGACTTCATACAGTGCGTACATATGTTTTTGTACACTACTATATCATCCTCTGCCCCCTTTGAGATTATTTCAAGTGTACTAATATCCGTGTGATTTCTGAGTGTGAATTAAATCCTGCACCAATATAACTTTATTTAGTGCGATCCAGGAATTATCTGCTAACATACACGTATCTTCAATCTCCACTCACAACGACTGTGCGTGCCTTTTGGAGTTGACCACCACAGAAAATATATATATTATCCAACTACTAGTGCTGTTCTCGAGCGTCCCCAGCATTGACTCATTCGTTATTTCTGAATCCAACAAGTATATATATCTAGTGTTAACAGAACATATGATGATGATCATAAAAACACATTGGTGTGAAACACACAAATAATTTGACTATTTGAGTAATCATTTCACTTGTTTAAAAATGATACTTAGCAACCACACGCAACCATGCAAATATCTTATTTTATTTTATCATTAGTTCCAGATAATCTTCATAATTAGTTTTAGCCAACAAAATTCTTACAAATTTCTGCATTCTACAAGAGCGCCAAAGTTGGTAGTTTAATTGTGAGCTACATTTTTAAATCTCTTTTCCCTCCAAATCAAGGTGTCACTTTCCTATTTCGTGCCATTTGTGCAAGTGTCAAATTCTTCAACGATTCCCACTTCTTGTGTTGGAAGTGTAATGATTCTGATCTCATAATGGATGGATAAGGCCAAAGGAGAGTTACACAATCAATTCTATCTATATATACATATGAATAGCAGATCCATCTCATATATCTCACTTAATACATATTCTCATATATATCTCACATCTCTATTCTTTACACATTAGATTCCATATGGCAAACCTAAAGACACACCTTGTCCTTAATATGAAGGATGTTGTCATAGTTAAACCCTCCAAGCCCACACCAACTGAACTTCTTTCTTTGTCCACCATTGACAGTGATCCGGTTCTCAACATTCTGTGTCAAACCATTTACGTCTACAAAGCAAATCTTGATTCCCCAAATGGCCAACTAGACCCTGCAAATGTGATCAAACAAGCCCTCTCAAAGGCCTTGGTTTACTATTATCCACTTGCTGGGAAGATAGTAACATTTGATGATGGGAAACTTGGAATCAACTGCAATGCTGATGGAGTTCCAGTCTTGGAGGCAACTGCTGAATGTGAACTCTCTTCTCTTCACTACCTTGAAGGGATTGATGTTCCAACTGCACAGAAACTGGTGTTTGATAACCCTAATTCTCAAGATGAAGCTAGTGATCACCCTTTGGTTTTCAAGGTGACCAAGTTTCTTTGTGGGGGTTGCACCCTTGGAATGGGCTTGTCACACAGTGTTTGTGATGGGTTTGGTGCATCTCAGTTCTTCAGAGCCTTGGCTGAACTTGCATGTGGAAAAAGTGAGCCTTCAGTGAAACCTGTGTGGGAGAGGGAGAGACTAATGGGGACACTTCTTAAGGAGCCACTCCAATTTCATATAGATGAGGCTTCAAGGGCAGTTTCACCATTTTGGCCTACCAAAGAGATTTCACATGAATGCTTTAACTTAAACGGTAAGAGCATACAAAGACTCAAAATGGAACTGATGAAGGAAAGTGATGATGTGAAGGAAAGCTTCACAACTGTTGAAGCACTTGGTGCCTATGTTTGGAGGTCAAGGGCTAGAGCTTTGGAATTGAGCTCTGATGGGAAAACTATGCTGTGTTTAGCAGTAGGGGTGAGGCACCTAATGGATCCACCTTTGCCTGAAGGGTATTATGGGAATGCCTTTGTGGGTTCAAATGTGGTGCTGACAGTGAAAGAACTTGATGACAGACCACTCTCAGAGGTTGTGAAGCTCATCAAAGAGAGCAAAAAGCTTCCTTATAGTAATGAGTACATCAGAAACACTATAAACATGTTGGAGACAATGAGACAAAGGAACATTAGGGTTGAAGGAACATGTGCATCTGTGGTGTTAACAGATTGGAGGCAGCTGAGTTTGATGGAAGAAGTGGATTTTGGATGGAAAGCTTCAGTGAATATAGTACCAGTTCCATGGAACATTTTAGGGTATGTGGACTTGTGCCTTTTCTTGCCTCCTAGTAACTTGGATCCTTCAATGAAAGGAGGAGTTAGGGTCTTTGTTTCCCTCCCCAAAGCTTCCATGCCAAAGTTCAGGGAGGAGATGGAGGCCCTCAAGCTTATGAGAGGTGATGAGGGTAGCACCTAGCAATAAGAATGTGTCAGATCAAATGGCAAATTTCTTTCTGCTTTTTGAACCTGGTCTTTTTCTTTCTTCCACTCCAAGACTTACGTTCTGGTAGTATGCTAATTAATTGTCCTTTTTATGAACCATTGTTGCACTCTCGGCAAGTGTACCGATCGTTCCAAGTAATAAAATGATAAGTAGAATATCGTCCCACAAGGATTGAGCCACCAAAATTATCACAACTATTATCTATAAGTTGGATGACTAAATGTTGTGATGGAAGTGAATATTGTATCTTGAAGTAAAGAAAAGTAAAAGACAAGATTCAAGGATCGATAAGTATTTAAGAACAACAATATTTGGTTTTAGTAAAATATGAGAGAATGAATTGTAGTCAAGGCACACTCACCTTTTGATCCCCACCTTCTTAACTTGGATTGGTTAATACATTCAATTACTCTAGTTATTCAAATAATGCATCTTCATATGAAAGGTAGTTAAATCTTAATTCCTTAGTGACTTTAACCCTTTAACACATTTAAAGATCCTAATTCCTTAGTAGTCTCTCTTGGATTAAGCATTAAGTTGGATGCATCAAATCATCTACAATCATACATTTCTATCCCTAGATAATGTAAAGATTGTTACTTTACCGCAGTCAGAAATTAGAATCCCAACATTCCTATTGTGAACCCTAACTCTCACAAATCTTATCAGAGTGATCAAGTCTAACAAAGATAAATGTTTTTCAACACAAGGTAAAGTGAAATAATTTAGCATAAAAGAACAATAACAACCAATCCAAAACCAAAGGGGTTTACATCAAGTTTGTGGCCCTAACTACAATAAGGAACTAGCCAGCCATATGCATGTCTGACCTCAAAAGCACAAAACAAAACATGCTTAGCTGAGGAACATCAAAGAAAAAGAAGAAGAGAAGCATCTCTTCAATCTTGGTCTTCAATCTCCTTGACCTAGCAAAGTACTCCACAAGCTCTCTTCTTTTCCTTTTTTTCTGATATTTTCTCAATGTGTCAATCCCTAATCTCAGCTGTGTGCATTGCAATTTATACTTAGGGAGTGAGATTCCCAAAATACCCTCAAAATCTTGTATTGTAAAGCAGAACAGTTGCAACCCGTGTCACTCGCGCGACTACCCGCGTTGATCGCGCAACTACATAATAGGCTGGCGTCAGTCGCGCTAGATGACAGAGAGTTTAACACTGGAACCTTTACTGTGGCGCAAATTGTACTAGTACCGCACTGTTAGCGTTGGTTGGGAGAGAGTTAAGCTACATAATTCTTTCCTTGGCACGGATTGTGCCCGTCCTCGCGTGGTTCACGCGAATTGACAGAGAGGTTAACACTTAAATTTTTGCCTTTGACGTGGAATGCACCAGTTCCATGCGGTTGGCGCGGGAATCTTTGCTTGAATTTTCTTGATCTTGCTCTCTTCACTTCTTTTATTGGTTTTCTGATTATGAAAATACATAAAGTGAGTGAGAGTATGATTGAGAAAGAATAATCAATGTTTCCAGTAATTATAGACAATTATCACTCATTTGTGATTGATTCCTTGCTTCTTTTAGCTTGGCAAGCGTTATATGCTAAACGCATATCAACCATCCTACTTAGGAGTGTTAAGTGTTAATTTGTAGATTGAATTGAATCAATTTTGAAAAAAAAAATTATATGATCTAATTACTTCAATGCTCTTAATTAATCATTCAATCAATTTGGTTAAAATTTTAAATTCGCAGTTTGAATCTGATTTTCAATTTTAGTCTTTTTTTTATTTTTCTTTAGAAAAAAATATATTAAATCAATGATTTTTTAAAATGGCTAAATCAATGATAAAATATATAAGAAACATCATAAAAGATAATTTAAAATATTAAATATCTCCTTTATAATTCAATAAACGGCTAATAGTAGAATAACTCTTCAAATATATACTATTAAAAGTAAATTTACACAACTTAATCATTAAATTTATGTACCTTTAATCAAATAATTACTAAAAAAATATTTTTCAGTTAAATAGATTTTTCTTAACTAATATAAGTTATATGATAATTATATAAACATATAAGAAATAAAAAGTATAAACATGAGTAGTATCATAAATTTATAAATAAAAATGTATATTTATATATAACTTTGGTTAGGATTAGATTCAAAATCAAATTCTATATTCAATCCATTTCAATAAAAAAAAATTCTGATTTTTCAATTTTCTTGGTTTATTCGATTTACAATTTTGTGGATCATTTTTTTTTATTGGATTGGATCAATTTATGAACACTCATAATCCTACTTGCAATATTTTCTTTACAATTTAAACATTCAGTAGTAATTAAATTTCTAATTGCAACATTTTAGTTTCCAAAATACGACTTTGCAACAAAAAATGTTTGGAAAAAAAAATTATGAATGCATGATTATATGTTTTAACGTTTAATTTTTTTAGGTACACAAAAAATAAGGGACGTGGGAGATGATAGCGTAGTCTAAGGCAGAGAAAATCTTTAAAGACCGTAAAAAGACCAGTGTTTAACTGTGTATAACAAAAAAAATGCAAATTATCCTTGGATGTGTGCTTCTACGAGTGTCATTTAGTTTACGAATACTGTTATTTAAGTAAAAGTCAAGAAAGTTATTACTGATTCTAAAACTACAAGATGCAAGTTAATATACATAATAGTACATTGCCTTTGAGAATAATTGTTAATGCTAATTAAAAGGGTTGAAGTGGATCATGCAAATAGCAATCCATCTGTATCCTATGGTGAAACAAATGGGAAACATCAATATTATTAAAAAAAATCAGAACACAACTCATTGGTGAAAAAATAGTGCATCTGTTGTCTGTCATCGCATGAAAGGGACCAATCCCCTAATCTCTGTTCCATTTCCATTGGACAAAAAGTAAATTTTCTTCCAATTTTCTTCTGAGAATGCTTCGCGACGAATTAGCCTTTGCCTGTCAAAAATGAAAACATAACTTCAACAAACTGAAACACAACTTTCAAGCTGAGGAATTTATTTGCATTAGTAACAAACCAAAACAAGGTAAAGGCTAAATATATACTAGGTAGGTTATTGCTCTAACAACAACCAACAGATGATATATCCTGGTTAACATTGAAGGTCCATATATACTAGAGACAAGAATTAGAAGACACATGTAATCAAGAGATGATTGACAATAATACTTCTGCTTAAGGACTATAAAAGATATTATAAATATAAAGGTCATTAATTCATCCATAACTTGCTGAAGAACCAGTTAAATATCCAGAATTTATCGTTTTATTATGAAGAAACTATTGACGTACCATGGATATTGGAAATGCATAAACAATTATACATTTCAAACAGGAAAAGTTCACAAAATTGAATGAAGGAAAATATTATCGTATACAAAAGTAGACAAGATGTTTTAGACTGATTATTTTATAAACAAATGATTTCCTTTCCTGCTATACAGAAGAAATTGTTACCAGGATATCATAACCAATGTTATCAACCAGGAAACTAGAGACCATGACTGTGTAAGCATACCTTAAATAATAATGGCAAACAGTCTCAGCTTCATCTAAACTGTATCGAGGAAACATAACACGAGAATCTACTGGAACATCTGGTAAGTCTTTACGAAGTTTTCCTACTGCTGTTGAATGAGAAAAGGCACCTACCATCATATCATCATGCACCATTGATCTAAAAGCCTTCACCTGCAATAGTAAGAAAGAGGTATCCAACCATTTGCACGAAAGCCTAATTGTTGACCCAAATAATATTATGGAGACAAATACAAATGCCAGAAATTAAAGCTATCTTACCCATCCCTTGCAATATATTGCTAACTATGTTTTAAAGTAACAAGAAGAAATGTACCAACCATTGTAAGTTCTCTAGCATGTATTGGCCGGCAAGAACGGATAGTGACTGGCTCCTCGTATTCACTGAATGTAAACCAGTTATTATACTGGAGAAAGACAACCACAGAAATTAGGACAATCAAAATATAGCATACCCAATTTTGAGAACAAATAATTTAAAAGAATGAGCATCATGACTCATTTAGCATCAAGGAATATGTTTCTCACTTGATCTACTGCAATAAGAACAGGCCTGTCTTTAACAAGGGATAACTCTTTCCTCAAACGAACAACTACTCCAACAGCTGCATGCGTCTGCTCAATGCCAGTCTTCACGAGCTCGTATAAATTTGTACCTTCAGGTATTGCCAGGGAATCAACATCTTTCAACCATCCAACACCAGCACCCTCACCTAATAGGATTGGATCAAATATTTGGCATGGCATTTCCTTTAGGTAGGACTCATTGTATTTCAAAAAATCCTGGAAATAAATTACCAATACATAAAATTCAAAATAACTCGGGGTAATGAATCCAGGATGCCAAAAACAGAACAGTAGAAATGGGTGTAGTACCCAACATTATTATCACAGGATAATGTAGATATTCACTCCTCTAGCCTTCATGGATACAATATTATAAAAAGATAAATACAACACCATAGGGCAAGTTAGAACAACTACACTCTCAACGTATTCAGGAAAGGAAGATAGAGCAAGAATGCAGTTAAAAAATGAACAAAATGAAAGAAAGGCATGCTCATCCTTGCCTTAATTTATTCACTAAAAATTGCTAAATATAAATATATCCCTAAGAATTTGCAACATACTACTTATAGTTATGGATAAACTGCCAGGTCAACTAGGTGAATACAAATAGTTGCATAGGTTCCCAATTGACACAGGAATAGAGAACCACTTGAGCCATAAGGACAGTTCACTACCATACCATCCTATGCAACTATACAGGCGTTAATAAACTGACTTATTGATGCTAAAGTATAGTCATCAAGAAATGGCTTTAGCATTCTCAATAACATTCTAAAAACTGGCCAGCTCACAGAAAAATGGCTTTAGCATATACTACCCCAGAGTTAAAGAGCAAACACAAAACACAAGTAAAATTTAAAAACATTAAAATTCAATCTTGCCTTGAGGACATTCTCAGCCTGGACAGGTGTGTCCCATAAACCAGTTTGTGGGTGCTTATAGAAAAATCCTCCATGAGTCCAATCCTTGCCTTTAGGAACATAGAGGACCAGCCAACCTTCTTCTCGAGCCCACTGAACAAGCATTGCAAGCGCAATGCTCTTCCCACAGCTAACAGGACCATCTAACACAACTTGCTTCCTAACTTTAACTCCTGAAAATAAATAGTTTAATTTTCAGGAAATGAAAAATTTTATACTCAACTTTTAAGTTAATTATTATAAAAATTAATAAACTTACCATACATGATGATATCATGTTCAGATGATATTGACTTAAGTGCTTATTCAAAATTATAAGTGGTGTCTGAATGAAATTATAAAAAGCACTTTTATATTATTAAAATTTGTTTTAAACCATAAAATTGCTCCTATCTGGGTGACTCTGAATATGGCTGAAGCGCTCCATGTGCAAAACCCCCCCTCGAGTCAGGCCCCTGTTGACCGAAATCTGTTGTGGTCTAAAACAAGACCAAGGTGTTATCAAAGGTAATTTCGATGCTTCTATTGTGAATGGGAAAGATACGGGACTTGGGGTTATTTTTAGAAATGAGTTTGGTGAAGTCATGGCTGCTGCTACAAAGTTTTTGCCCATTTGTATTCAGGTTCATATTGCTGAAGCACTAGTGTTTAGATGGGCAATTGAATCTGCTGCTTACCTAATGCTAAATCCAGTGGTTTTTGAGTCTGATTGTCTTAATTTATTTTCTGCTTGGGCCTCTAGAAACTCCAATTCTAACAGCTACTTTGCAGGTATCATCAAAGATTGTGCAGTTCTGCTTTCAAATTCTTCTTTTAAGGTTTTGACCCATGTAATAGATCTGCTAATAGGGCAGCTGATGGTTTAGCTAAGTTAGCTTTTTTGGCTTTTGAATCCTTTTGGATTGAGGATGTCCCTCCTCAGATTGGTGATACTGTTCAGGATGATGTAAGGCCTGATGACCATTTTTGTTCTTCATATACTCATCCCGTTTGTCAAAAAAAAAAAGGATACATAAAAATTAAGTGATTTTAATGATTAGGCTTAAATGTAATTTTGGTCCCTCTATTTTGCTCAACCAGCAATTTTTGATCCCTCTATTTTAAAAATGAGACATTTGGTCCTTCTAGTTTAAAAAATCAACAATTTCGGTTCCCCTATTTCAAAATACAAACATTTGGTCTGCCATATTTTAGAAAATCCGTAATTTTGGTAACCACATTTTAGAAAATTTTGATTTAATCTTTAATTTTTCCTATGTTTTATTTCTTTTATTTCTTACTTTGTAATTAATTAAATCATTTCTTGATAGAACCCTAAATGTATATGTTAGGTTTAGGGGTCAATTGGACAAAAAGAAAAGAAATAAAATGCAGACAAAATTGAAATTTAGACCAAGATTGCGAATTTTCAAAATAAGAGGACTAAATGTCTTTATTTTGAAATGTGAGGACTAAAATCGTGAATTTTCTAAATAGGAGGATCAAATGTTTCAATTTTAAAATGGTGGGACCAAAATTACGGATCGAACAAAATAGGAGGACCAGAATTGCATTTAAGCCTAATGATTAAATACTAAAAACAAAACAATAAATATATATATATATATATATATATATATATATATTTCTTTTGCTCATTTATTACTGAAAATTTATTTACTTTAACTTTTTATTTGAAATTTTTTCTTTATATATTTTCTTGAAATTTTTGGTAAGAAAACATTTGTACATTATTATATAAAAAAACATTAATTATAAAATATCATTAGCATCTTATACAACAATGTAGAGACCTACAGAGGAACAGGCTCTCAGGCCTAACTTTTTTCCAGCAACCTAGCATAATGATGCTATCAGGCTATCCTTTTTTCCCCCCTTACCCCCGCATGACAACTGTAGTGTACTAATACTAGCCTCAGACAATCAACACGTACAAGAAATTTTGTGAAAATAATTGTACTTAAGGAAGTTATAGTTGCAAGCACAATCACACTTTTAGAAAGATAGGTTATCTCATTGAGGTATTTAATGTCATTTGTGTAGTGCTTTAATCTTATATAGAGGGGCATATATTTAAGACATTATTAAAAGGTGCAGGGGGGTTTTCAAAGGTGAGTCTATGAAACTTGTATGTGAATTTAGATGGAGCAGGAGAGGCCAGACATAGAGTCTCCAACTACCTAGTACCTACAAATCAACAGTGCAGGAGGAAGTACCTGACATTTTTCACAAGACAGATCTTCCAATAACTTCGAAGATGTTTTAAATCTAAAGAATGGTTTACCTCATAATTATAATTACTATATTCCTCTATGCATGGATTAACTTCAAAAAATCCTCTGTTTTACTCACAATTAAAATCTAGGCACACATATTAATTGCTGGTTCGTAGCCCCCAGATGCATTCATAATCATGTTATTTATCTAAGACTTATATAGGCCAAAATTATGATGATTTTGCTCTCATTCTTAGACCCTCCCATATTTGTGCTTAATATTCTAGCTTTAGTCTCACATTTTATTATGGACCAATGGTGAAATTTGTTTAATACTTATTGCATATAGTTCCATGATGTTGTCTAATATCTATAAAAATTAAGACCACAAAGGCAGAAGAGAAAGTAAGACTGAATGGAGTGACGTGTATGGTTCACCTGGTGAAATTCTTGCCATGTTAGGTCAATCTGGAAGTGGCAAAACATCTTTGCTAGCAGCATTGGGAAGCCAGCTTGGAGAGAAACTCAAGCATAACTTACAATGGCAAAGCCTTCTCAAATGCAATTAAAAGTGGTTTTGTTACACAAGACGATGTTCTCTATCCCCACTTGACAGTGACTGACACTCTAGTGTTCACTAACCAAATGCAAGCATAGCATCACTGGATGTCTACAGCCGAAAGGGGTTTCTTTTGGGAGGGAGAGAGAGTGACAAAGGCTCTAAGGTTTAGGCCTATCTAACAGGATATGAGACCAAAAGCAAGAGAGAAAAAGGCTCTCAGGTTCTCACACACAGAATTATAGCAATATATGAAAGCGCAAGTCAGAAAAGAACAAACAACCACAAAAGTAGTAGCACACATTAATGTTTATGTTGCTTAAACTCTGCCAATCAGGTGATTGAGGTTTTGCTGGTGCAATGAATGACTCAGGACTGTCCCAAATTTTATTTCTCTATGCTTACTTGATAATGAAAATTAAAACATAAGGAATTGAGCCTCACAAATGCATTACCCGAACACCCAAAAAAATAATCAAGCATTTCAAAAAGAATCAACTATCTGGGGCTACAAAAAAACAACACAAAAATCGCACCTTTACCATTAGAGGACCACATTGGGGGATCAACGACACGCTTGAAGTTATCACGAAGATCCAAGAAGCTCTGGCGAACAAGCAAAGCCGTTCGCAGGGAGTCCTGAAACTCGTTCACCATACCCATTGGCAATCCCTCTGGCAAAACCTTGTTCAGGGCATCCTTCCTGCAAAACCAAGCCGACCCAGAATCGCAGAATCCAGAAAAAACGTCAAGCACAAAAAACGCACACAAATTGTTCGACAAAATGCCACAACGAAAAATGAAGTTAAATTGAGAGGGTACGTGAGCTTGAAGTAGGTGCAGACGTCGTTGCGGGATAGGTGGGAGAGGGAAGGGGCGGCGGAGAAGAGAGGGCGTCCATTGGGCCCCATATCGAGAGACGGGTTTTTATCGTCGGCATCTAGTTGCCGGCGACGCTCCTGCTCGTCGAAGAGTGCGACGGTGGAGGCGGCGGCGGTGGGTTTTTTGGGATCGGGTTTGAAGGGTGGTGTGGTCTTTGGGGGCCTAGAAGAGTGGCCGAGAGATGAGAACGTGGCGTGATTGTGATGCCATCGATGATTGGTCGCTGCGGCTCTTGCAAGTGTCCGCAACATTTCGTTTGCTCTTTTTTTGTTTTCTATAAGCGAATGAATCACAGAAAAAAACAGAGGTGAGTGAGGTTTTTGTTTTGGGTTTTGGAAGAGAGAACTGAAAATGGAAAGGAAAACAAGGGATAGTGGGGCTATTATGGTACTTTTGGAATTTTCTTATTCTTACTTCATGGGCCAGAAAAAGTTGCGTGTGACAATTTCGCCTGAGTTAAGTTTTGGCAATTGCCATTAAGCTATTGCTTCCTGATATAGTTGTGAAAACCAGTCCGGTCATTGACCCGGTCAAAGTAGTGGGTCATTGGGTCAATGGTCCAATCAGTGGATCAGTAATTGGTCCGGTTTGACCCGATTTATATAAAAAAATTTAAAATTATATTATATATAAGTATATAACTAACATTATTTAATTAAGAAAAGTATACTAAAAAATTCAAAATAATAATTAACGTATTAAAGTTGATAATAGAAGTAAAGTGTATTAATAATAAAAGAGAGTGTAAATAGAAACTATTTAAATTAAAACACAAGTTCAATTTTTAATTAAAAAAACAAGAGGAGTACATAAAGCGAAAAAGAGGGTGCAGGAAGCAAATTAGCCCAAATGTAAACCTAGTTCCTAATTATATATATATATATATGTTCGTTGTATTGGTGCCTCATCTTCTCCATTCAGCTTCCGCTTCCGCTTGCTGCAACTGCGTAAGTCCACTATTCAGAAAACATGACATGAGGAATTGAAGAGCCATAACAAAACCTCGAGATTGAGCTCAAGCTCAACAGCTTCCACGCTGGCGACAGCGGCCACAGAAAGTGTGAACGAAAGCGCGAGGATGAGGAAGACGAGGGAGGGAAACCCGTGAATGGTTGCCGCTGTCCAAACGATGCCATTTTGGGCATTTTTCTGTCCCTGCACTAACCCGGTCCGCGTCACTAAAACCGACCGGGTCGCCGGGTTATACAAAAATCGGCCGGGTTTCGCCGGTTCAAACCGGGCCACTTGCATGGCCGGTTCAACGTTCAATCCGGCCCGGCTCTGCATACGGTTCCCGGTCCGACCGGTCCGACCGACCGGTTCGGACCGGTTTTCATAACTATGCTTCCTGAACTCCCTTTTTTGTCTTCTATAGTCAATTTAAAGTGTAAAATTACATTGTGGAATTTTTTTCTCCTTGACATTCGAAATGACCAATCCTGAAGATCAAATAAAATATTCCAAAAAAAGTGCAGGAAGTAACTTGGGAAATTGCAGGAAACAACAGTCTTACCATTTGCAGTCTTCCTTTTCATTTATACATTTTCCTTCTATGTTTTTTAATTTATTTTCTGATTCTGAAAATTAAGTTCTTAAATTTATTATGGAAATGAGAAAATATTCTAAAAATTATATTCTGTATATAATAATATATTCCAAAAATTAATTTCTAAAATAATTTTCTGACACTAATCTTTGGAATCTAATTATGAGAGCTAAGTAGTTCAATATGTGTTGTGTCTTAGAGATGTGATATTTTGCCAAGTGACCAAAAAGGAAACGTCTGAACTCTGAAGTGGTCTCAGCATAATGGTCAAGGTGGCTTTGGATTATTGCTGAGCTTCGTTATGAGGTTTGTCATGCTGTTTATAATCTCTTGTAGGTTAAGCAAGAAATACGCAGTAGTATCACCAAATTCAAGTAATTATTCCTAATTTTTAGTGTAGGCTAGAGAGATATTTTATGCATATACACTCACCCAACCTTGTCATAAGTTATTAAATGATCTTATTTGAAGCCGAGAAGAAACCTGTGAAAACATTTTGGGGGCTTTAGTTATTAATTTACTGCTAATTACATATCTCATGTATTGGATCCTATTACATCAATATCGGACCACAACAGATCTAAAACTGATCTGTTGCAACAAATGGAAGGAACTATGTCAAAACATATGGTATGAAATTTGGTTAAATATAAAGGATGATGTTCATTCTTTATTCTTACACATAGTCTAGGTTAGGTGTTCATTCTGTTTTCTTTTCATTACTTATTGTTGTATTTTTATCAGTAAACATTTTGATATGCAAAAACTTCCGTGGAAAGGTTTGCAAATGCATAGAGTTATATTGCTACAAGATGCTGACATTGTTCTAAAAATTTAAATAGGAATATTTAGTGGAGTCATTGCTGGCATAGCTGTTTGGAGGAGGTGTTGGGATCTTATGGGATTTTTTTATACAAAAAGTGTACATGAAAAAGGGGAGTATAAATAGTAATTGTCAACTTTTTAAAAGAAAAAAGGTTAACTCTCTCTAAGGTAACATAGTAATAGAGAAAGATTATATGCAATTTACAGGTTTTCTTGTGTTGTTTTCTGATAAATATTAGAGTTTGTCTTAATAATTTGTGTATTAAAAATTTGCATTAAAAAGTAATATAGATTACGAAAACAAACTCTAATTCTGATTTGTAAACGTGCATTTGTATTAAATACTTTTGAGGGAAAATTTTGTTACATATGATAGTTTTACCTAACACAGAATTGTTTTCAATTTAAGCCAAAAATTCTAATTCTGGTTAAAATAACATCTTAATTATTAACCACATTTAAATTGTGAAATGAAGTGCATATTTACAATTGTGAAAACTTGACATTCTTCTACGTGGTATTTTGGTTGTAAATTTTTGTTAAATTGCACCTTAAACTTTGTGTGAAAAAAAAAAAGAAGAGAAAAACTAACTGCTAGCAAAAAGTAACGAAGTATAAGACCTAGCTCGTGCGAGTTGAATAGAGACAAATCACAGATCTGAATTACCACAAAAATAGTCCCTCGTACATACCAAGCACATTTGTTAACTGCTATCACTTATCTCTCTTTTAACTCCTTCTGCCTTAAATTTTACTAGTTCCAACTTTCTCTTGGCTAGCCTCTCCCATTTTGATTTTTGGCGATAGTGTCACCTCATTAACATTTGTGTCTCAAACCCCGCACCAAGGTATCCTATTGTTGCTTGAATTTGTTTACATAATTTAGTCTTCATGGTTATTTGGGTCGTACAAGAGATTTATAATTCTAAAATGTGAATATCATTTCAATGCATGTGAAACTCAAATGAATTTATTCACCAAAATCAAATCAAACCTATAGAAATTTAAAGTGAAATTAGTTTTGCCATTGAACCATTTTAGTCTTTGCTTTTGTAGATTTTTTTATTTTGATATAATGTTGTGATTGAAGTTTGAGAAAATCGATATTGTCACTTGTTGATAGTGTTGTAACTTTAATTTGTAAGGTCCTACAATGGCGGGAATATCATTACTATCAGATCTATGGAAGAAAAACCAAAGCTTTAACACAGGACGAACCTATCAATCTTCTTCCCTTTTTCTGCAACTGCCACCATTGCCTCTTTTGGTGTCGCCACCTCTTTTGCCTCAATGTACATCTTTTGGTATGATCTTTCACTAGTTTTTCTCTACACAATTTATTCTAGTTGTTGGCATTTATTTTAATCATTCATGTGTTTTACATGGATTTAATTAGGATATTTAAAAAAAAATTGTCAGGCAAATATATCACTTTTTTTATTTAATTTCAATCTCTATAATTTATGTGTTTATGATCATGTAATATTTAAACGTGTCCTTTTTTGTCCATAAATGCTTATGTGGCTTTATAAGGTGTTGTTACCACTAGACAATCCAACATTACCAATGTAGCAACACCAAATGGAATCACACAAGTTTTTATGTAATAGATATACTGGCGATAAATTAAATATTTGAGTATTACAAAGATCATAAACAAAAAAAAAAATCTTTGAAAAAATATAGAAATTAAAAGAAAAAATTGATATATATTTGTAAGAATAAAAAATGAATTTAAGTCTAATAAGAACTATTTGGGTTTGACTCGTACAAAAATAATACTCAATCCAAATTTAAATTGTTTGGATTTGTTTGGATTAATTCTAGTTCCTGGGTGAGATGTACCTCAATACCCCTACATTATTTTACAAAGTCTACAAAATATGCAATGTTGACAAAGATAAATAAGGAGTAAGAAAAAGGGCTGTAAAAAAAGAGTAAGAAAAAAGAATGTTAAAATTATTATTCCTCGCTTGAATTATGCGTTTTATCTTACTTTTTACCCTGCAATTTTTTACTTATTTGGTTAATATTGAGTTTATAATGACACTCTAGCCACAAAACTTCAGTTTCAGGCCACCAATTGCTTATTGTGATGCTGGAGCAACAATGTCAAAAGATTTCATTCCCAAGTACAGGAAGTGTACCTGGGAATCGAAATACTTTTACCATGATTCTCTAAAATATAGTACGTACCAAGCACTAAAACATCAAGCCTAAACCACTGTTTTCTGCTTTTGAATTAAAGTCATTTGCAATTATTACATTGACGTGATTTCTGATGTTCAAGTTGCCTCTTATGGAACCTCGTGCAAAGATGGAACAAGATGATGATGAGTTTCTACTGGATAAACAAGATGGTCTTCGTGGCAATTTGAGTGTTCCCTTCAAAAAGTCATTAATTACTGCAAACCATCCGTGAGGTGAGCCTTATCTTATGCATGTTCAACTATAATGTGCAACTGCCATTAATTTGTAATTTAGTGCTAGAAACTTAGAATAATTGGCGATGAAATGTTGTATGCAACTCGATATTACAAAAACTTCTTGGACTGTCAAATTAAATTTACATAAAATATGACTCATGTGTGTGTTTCTTTTCCTTAATCTTCAATAGTCATGCGGCAAAAACACCAAATAAAGGAGTTAGTTTAATTCCGATAAGCACCCAAGCACTCAAAGAACTCTTCCTTAAGAAAAGCTGAAGGTTAAGCACAGAGAACTAAACACTCAAATACTTCCCCGACCATCCCATACTACTCAATGAGAAACTTAGCACCATTAATACCTAATTCCCTATCAAATTCATTCAAGTCCAATCAATTATAGATGACGCCAGTTTGATTAATTTTCTTCACATCACTTTTTTATATATATTTTCGATTCTAAAGGGAACTTAATGCTATTGATCTATTAATCAAGATATTGGTCCTTCAAAATTTTCTGTTGGAAAATTAAAAAAAAAAAAGCCCAAGTAATATAAATATTTGTTCCATAATTTCTACTTTAGTATGAAGTCTCGTATTGTTTTTATATCTACTTTTATTTAACAGTATTTGGAAGTTAACTAATTCAGTTGATTTTGTTTCAAATTCATCATATATATATATATATATATATATATATATATATATATATATGTTAATGTAGCTAACTAATATCAATTTAAATATGTGAATAAACGAAATTGTCCTTACATTTTTATTATAAAATCCAAATTATTTCCTCCCAAATAGTTTCAGAATTTATGGTTCACGTTTCTCTTCATCATTCGCGAGTATTGTTCATCTTCCTCTTGTTGACAAATTCTTCTTCAGCGTCCAAGGAGTGCGAGTTCTTCCTCTCACGACGTTCACATTCCATTCCTCTTCACTGTTAGCAAGTTCTTCACCGTTCTTCTTTTGGTTCGCGACGTTCACAAGCGTCTTTATTTGCCTTCCTTTTCCGCGTTCACCATCGCTCTGTTTCTCTTCCTGTTCCATGATTTCTGTTCACGCTAAGGTTCTGCTTGTAAGTGACCACTGGACCTTGTATATATGTTACTTTTTAAGATAATTTATTTAATTTTGATTGTTTATTGTTACCTATTTCTGAATGAAGTTTCAATGGGGGATTATTTTGGGACCACTTATGATTTTTAAAATTATTTGTTTATTACTATAGATTAAAATGGTATTGATGTTTAGGACCACAAGAAATACATTGGATGAACTGGTTGTTTATTATTGTTGATTAAAATAGTATTGATGTTTGGGACCACACAAACACAGTGGATGAACTGGAAGACATAGGTCCTGAACCAGAAAACGTGGATATTTTGGTCAACTTTACGGACCAACGGAGCGAACCAAGTGAGATATGTAATGTTGATCCTAATAAGTTTGGAATTTTTGATGCACATGACTGTGTGAACAACATTGCTAATAACTAATACTTGTCACCATGTCACCCTTTTATTTTGTGATTTCGTTCTACTACTAGTGATAAAATTCTTCCCCTTAAGACTGATCATGATGTACTGAAAATTTTTGTTGAGAATCAAAATTCGGTTTATATTCATATGTATGTTAGTAGAACAAATGATGAGTTTTTGAAGATACTTATGATAGAAAATGTGAATAAACCTATGAGTGAAAATGTGAATGAATGTATGATTGAACCTCTGAATGAATGTATGAATGAAAAATTGAAAAAGAAAAAGAAGGAAGGGTGTTAACACTGCGTACCAACAAGGTGAGTTCACATTCAATTACAGAAAAAATAAAAAGAAGGAAGAGTCTTAAAATATTTTCAAGTTGAGAAGAAGAAGATGAGTGTATTTTAGACATAAAATTTCATTAAAAGTCATGCGATCAGCATGTACTTAATTTCTGTTAAATTATTAAACGGTGTTTAGAACGAAGGAACTCTAGGTGTAATATGAGCTAAACAATTAATGAATTTTTTGTAGGTGTAAAAAATGAGAGATATCAAGTAAAATTTGAAGAAAATACAAAAAGTGTAAGTGTAATTTACTCAAAATATATTTATGTGATCTCTTTAATAGATGTTCCTGAATCAGTTGCTCGCAAGAATAGCTGGAAGGAAAATGCCTACTTTAGTGTATTTTTGTTCTGTGACCAAAACAACTTTCAGAGGTCAAAGCAACTATTTAATTTTATGTTCATTATAAGGTTGATTGAGGTATTGACCTGAGCTATATTGTGCTAATATTTGCGTACAGGGTACATGCTTGAGATTTAGGCATTGGATTGTTTCAATTCTTTGAGTCAAAGTCAAAGAATGAAAATGATAATGTTAACAAAGTTGTGAGAACCAGACTTCTTAGACAGAAGGTTTTAATGGGTACAATTAGGTGCAATGCATCTCTAATTTTTGCCTCTTTTGGGGCAGGGATTGGGACTACGTACCCTTTTTCGTCCTTCAGTTGGCCAGTGGGTTGGTAAGAATAATATGAAATGAATATTGCATGCAAACTTTGTCACATTTCATTAATTACTTTATAGAAATATTAGTTTTACACTTTTTTCCGACACACTTTCTTATTAGATGTAATCTACATGAGTTTCACTAGATATGTTGATCTTGTTTCGATTTTTGATGGGTTATATTTCTGAACTAGCATAAGGCACATGGATTTTAATCAATAGGATAGAATGTGTAGTATCTTGGCAACACCTTTGGTTGAATTATGTGTGAAGTAGTTTCTTTCTTTCTTTTTTGGTTTTCCATCTTTTATTTGCCTAGTTTGTAGGTTGTGTTTTTGGTGATTTGGCTGGTCTAGTTATTATAGCAGTTTGTGCCGACAAAGTTCTTCACTTGAACCTCTGGTGATGTTTATGCTTGTTGAAATTCTTTTCCTATTTCAAGGAGTGTATTGAGAAATTTTATAGCATTTACATGACATTTCTGATTTGAACACTTCCAAAGAGTTGCTAGCTAGACCTTGCGGATGCAGAAAGCACTTCGCATTAATGGAAATGAGAGCTTGTTAATTATTGTTTTAACAGATTTCAATTGTATGGTCCTTTGAATTATTGTTATACCATATTTTTATGAATTATTTTTAGCACATTTAACTTGAGTAACTCTCGTCTCTTTGCAACTTTGAGCAGTAGATGGTAACTTTGTGTTAGGGGCATAAAATATTCATGTTAAATAAAGTTTAAACTCAGCTTGTGAAAATAACTATAAAAAAAAACAAATATTATTCAAGTTTAAATAATTTATTTAGAGCAATCAAATTTAAAGTTTAAAATTAGTTTCTTTAAAAATATAAATTTTGATTTTAACTTATTTAATTTGTTTATGATTTCATTGTTTTTTTTTGTTGTTTTACTAAACTTATTTTATTTATTTATTTGTTAACTTTATTTATTCACTCTGACTTTTTAGTTGACATTTTTATGCTAAAAGATAAAGTAAGAATAAAAAACAATTTTGTACTCATGTCATAAATATGACTCAAGAGTCAAGAGTAGAAAATAAACTCTTTAACAAAGAAGATATTTTAAGCAAGTCATTGATTCTTTACGTTCACTTAAATTATGGCTCTTAAAATTAAAATTAAGTGATATATATATATATATACACTCTTTATTAATTATTTAAAATTATCAATTTCATGTTTGAAAAATATAGAGTAACTTTTTTAAAATAGATATACCTAATTTATTTATTTAATTAAATAAAGAGCTGAGTCAACCAGTTAAAAGCATAAATTGTATATATTTCAACATAAGAAAGAAAGGTACTATAATACTCGCATATTTCACGGTAGATAAGTGTAATTTGCTTTAACAATGTTAAGTTAAATGAACTAAATTATATATTTTAGAATAAGATATTATGAGGGGAAAATAATGTTCACATAATTTACGAGAGTAGAGTGTAATTTTTTAATAAAAAATATATAAATATATGTTAATATATCATTTTTTATATATTAAATTATTTTATAGATTAAATTATCTTTTTAGATAAGTATAACTTTTATTTTCTAATTAATTTTTATCAAGTGTATTTTTAAATTAAAGATTGAATTATTTTATTTAAAACAAATATAAATAATGTTAATAGAAAAATGAAAAAAATAAAGAATAAATCGTTATTTTAATCTCTTAAAATGTAGTTATAAGATTGAAGTTATGGTTGAAGGAAAAAAGAAGAGAGATTATAGATTTGAATTCATTTTATTAATAAAACTAACCATTAACATTTTCCTAATAAAAAAAATCCCCTCAAAATAATTTATATAAGTAATTCATTAAGTGTTAGAAATAATACTAAATAATTTCTAAGTATTGAAAAATCATTCAAATTAACTCCTCAATATTAATAAAATAAATGTAGAAACTAAATTTATAAAATACTTAATGAGCTAATTAGATAATTTTATTATTTTAAAGACTCTTTAAAAGAGAGAGCAATAGTTGACGAAACCAATTATTGATTATTTACTCCCCAAAAAAGAAAAAATATACCACACATTATATCTTATAAATTTATTGACTTTTATAATAATTAATTTAAATATCATATCAATATTAATTTATAATTAAATAATAATAATAAATTATTTTATATTCATAGTGGCATCACTATTAAACTAAAAAAATATCACGCATAAGAACTTTTTAATTACATTTATTATGTTATCTCCAAACATACCTAATGCCGGTGATATTGGTGCCAATTGCAAACTATAAATTCGAGCCACACAAAATGGGTGGATGACGTACGTATAACTTATAAGTCACCACTCATGCATGTAGAATAATGGGGATTTGGTTTTGCATTAAAATTTGTTTTGATTGGGAATGACAATTGCCAAGTGCCAAACTTGGGATATTTGAATAAGAAAATACTAATACGTTAGGTAGGTTAAAATCTTGATTTCTAATCACATGCATCACGTTGCTACCAGCTAGTTTAGATAAAGAAAAATATTAACGCCACATTTTTTAACACGAGAAATTACTGTATAATCTTAGATTCTATAGTCTCAGTCAATTTCTATAAAATATGCAAGTACATTTTTAAATTTAGGAAAAATAATTAATAATATGTCACATGAAAATTTGATAGAACTATATAGTACGAAATTATGTATCAACTGCATTTACTTAGTGAAATAATACGTTAACAATAAGGAATATGTTGTGAGAAAAAATAAAAATAAAATTATAGAACAGATTTGAAGAAAAGCAAGTTAAATCACAAATTTGAAAATTTAAACAGAGTTGGAAGATGAAAATGTATATTTTGTCTATATAAACTTTGTCGAAGATTAACGTACTGTTTAGTTTATAATGATAACTGATAGTATTTATAAAACTACAGAAGCAATTACAATTATTAATTTTAGAGTAATAATTCAGCATCTAAGAATCAAAATCCATTAAAGGTAATATAAATATTAAATCATTAAAGAGTTATGTTAACTTTTTTCAAAAAAGAAAACTGAAATGTAAAAAGTTAACAAAACGCCTCTTCTGATTCATTTTCCCTTCAGCTGTTCAAAGAGTACAAAGCACATTAGTCTCATTTTAGCACATGCTTAACTGTTGTTCATGATCCTTGACCCTCCACTTCAAGGCTTAATTGGGCGTCTCTTGAAGAAAACCAAAGGTCCTTTGGGGGGCACGTTAAGGAATTCTGTTAGAAATTTTGAATATTTATCCATGACAATGGATGAAAAAGAATAAAAAATATAATTGATGCATGATAAAATAAAATAAGGGTAATATATATATAATATGCTTAGGGTTGTTTTAAAAAATTTAAAGCAGCCTTTATTTCAGTAAAAAAAGGGTTGCTTTAAAAATTTAAAAGTTCAGGATTTGTTTCTTTGATTTTTTTCTCTTTGTAATTTTAAAATTCATCATTTTTATTTTCAAAATAGTTTGAATAACAATAAAGTGGTTTAGATTGCGTCAAGCATCAAAAGTGATATATTTTAGAGGTATAAAAAATAACAAAAAAATAGAAAAATTCAAATCCAACTTCAAAATTTTTAAAAAGAGAAAAAAATATGTTATCCATAAATTAATAAATTTAGCGTCTATATACTTATAATGTTATTCAATTATAAATTAGTATTTAAATTACTTTAAAATAATTATTTTAAAAATTAATAAATATATAATATATTATAAGTTATGATTTAATAAGTATATAAAAAATCATATTATCAATACATAATTATTTTTCTCTAAAATAATTAATTAAGGTTTCTCATACGCACCAAATAGATTATGCAACTGCAATTAGCTTAATGTTTTAGGCATTTCTTTCATATAGAAGTTTCTTAACGTTTTTTAACTTTACATTGTCGGGCGCGCTCTTAAAGATAGAAAAGGCCAAGTTCACACGCAGCCCAATTAAAGTTCTATGGAGATATAAGTTGTTTATTTATTGGTTGAAGGAAGAAAGAGGAGAAAGAGAAATATGTTATTGATTTGAATATTTTTTATTAATAATAATTAACAAAATATTAATTATTATTAAAATTTCAAAAACCAACGAGCCAATATCGATATGACACGATGACTAGGTACCAAGCAGTAACATTTATTGGATCTTCCCAGTTCCCACGTTTCCATATTGCAGCAAATTGAATTCATCCACTTGTGAATCTTTGATATGCAAATTGAGGGAACAAATTGATTTTATTTGTTTCAAAATAATATAATATCTAGTGTGATAACGAGCTTGTGACTTTCACACCAGTCTATGTCGTTAAAATTTAAATGCGATTATGTTGTCAAAAGTTAATCTTCACCGGCTCACTTATCTTTTTTGTCTTACTTAAGTGCTGCTACCAATATGTTAAAAATAAAATTATAAATAACATCGTTAATATAATCTTTCAAATTGGGCTAGATATTTTTCTTGGTGTGGGTTTGAGTGTTTTTTTATACTCAGAGAGTCAAAGTTATTAATTACTAAATCTGTTTGTCTTAAAAAAATATTGTGTTAGGAATGTTCATGACCTGTATAATCTCATTAATGGTTCGAAGTTATTTTTTGACAAGTTTGAGTTTAAGAAATTAAATTTGGTGTATTTTTTAGGATAGATTGATTTGAAATATATTTTAGATTGTATCAATTTAGTCTAGTTATATTCTTTAAAAAAATGTATTAATAATATAATTTCTTAACTTGATGGATTTTTTTTATAACATGGTATTATATTTATAATGATCTTATTTATATTAAAATATATTATAAAATATATTTTAATTGTAGTTGCCCGTTTTTCTTTATTTCTATAATTTAATTATATATAATTTTAAGATTAACATATTATGTCAATAAGTTAGATTGTCCTTGTCTAAAAAAAGTTACATTGACCTAATCTTATGCTATGTATTATTGAGTGTTAGTTAAAGTTTAAATAAATAACCATGTCAAGACTTTGAATTGGACAATGACACAAATAAATTTATTCTAAACCATCTCACGAACAAAGTTTATTGTTTTTCAAAGAAAAATGTACATAATATAATGCAGTAAAGTTTAAAAGTATAAATTATTTGTTCGTCATATTTAATTTTGACAATACTGGGATATAAAGAAACATAATGACTGACCAGATGCAAGTCTATTCATTGCCCACGTTAATGAAAATGCTATTAATATATTTCCTTTACATATATTTTATCAATATTGTGTAACAAAGTATTAATATCATCTTTCTTTATTTGCCTACTTAATAAGTAGAGAAAGAATTAAAAAATGAGACCAACATGTTAAGTACTCGTTCCAAAATGAGAAGAAATTAAATAAGGATGAATGGTATACTTGTATATTAAATGAGCAAGAATTTCCTCATTGTGTATTTTTTTTATTAAAAAAAAACTTAGGTAATTTATATATATACTCAACTTTATTTCTTACTGGATACTAAACAACTTTCAAAATCATTTCTCCATTTCATTCCATTATTTTTATTTCGTTTTTTTTTCTCTTTCCATTTCCTTTCTTTTCTTTCACTCCCTTCCTTAAAGCAAACATAAAATTAATGAGTCTATATATATATTATTTTGTAAATTTTTAATAAATTTTGATCATTAATAAAAAAATTAAAAAATATTGTAAAAGAAAGTATCTTGTCAACGTACTCTTAATTTGTTAATATGTAAAGTTTATATATAACATTACAAGAGTAGGCTTTTTATTTATTTGCACTAATATTCTTTAATTTATTCTAATTAAATGGGATGACTATTGATTTTATCAAAATTTCTAATGAACTTAACATGTGAAACTAATCAGTTGAAAATATAATCACGAAGAATCATATAAAATAACATGTCAACCTTATTTTTTAATATTTTCCCATGGTACTTAAGTGATATGGAGCACAATGACTGAAAGCTGTTCAATTTAATATTATATCATCAAGATAGAGAATTATATAAAATAACTAGCAACATTTTCTTACGTACAGCACTTATAGTGGGGGAGTATTTATTTTATCCGATGCTTCTAGTGCTTCTATACCCCCCCGAATGCAAAGTGTTCTCTTAGCTATTTCCTTTTCTTTGTTGGCGTTAACTCTGACTAATTAGGTAGTTATAAAAAATAATTATAAAATAAAATAAAACCAGAGAAAGGAAAATATAGAAGGCAATGACATTAACGTAAAACAAAATTTGGAAAGGTTAAGGCAGTATTCTTAACATAATATTTTCTTTTTTAAGAAGTTTAGTTTATCAATCTGGAAAAAAAATCTTAAAAATGAAAGTACTTTTGTTAAAATATAAAATCTAAAAAGTATAGCTTTTACTACATAAGAAAGAAAAACTCAATAAGTTAGATTAAATATTAATCAAGATCAAGTAACCAAACATCACGTTAATCTAAATGGAACTAAGTTTGGATTCATTCAATAATGTTTTCAATTCAAGTCATATCAATAAATGTAATTGAAAAACCAGACTTCAATAAAAATGAATTGTAAACTGACATAAATTAATTATTAAAAAACTTATAAATCATAAAAAAAAAAATACTAATCTATGAAGACGACAACATACATTAAGGTGAAGATTAAAGTATATATATGTTGAATTATTAAGTAACTAAAACAACCAAATATAAAAAGACAAAGAAGGGGAATGAACAATACCGTGTTCGGAGTAATTGAATAATCAAAATAATATAGAACTTTAATAGTGGAATACTGCGTACATAAAATTAGAATTGACAAAGTTTGATGTGATGAATCAACCAATGATTCAAACACAAGTAATTAATATATTTAGTTTAAGATTGAATCGTTGGATTAATATTTAAATTTTATTTTTAATGAAAACAAATTTTAACTAGATTTTACTTATTTTCAAACTCTGAAATATTCAATATCTCTTTTCCTTTAAATCAGAAGATTAAGAAGAAAAAAAATTAATGTGATGAATCTATTCTTGACCCTTTAAATTTATTTTATTGCAGGTCCACTACTATATAAGAACCTCCACCCTGCATGCACTTCCATTCCCACCAAAATTGATTCCATAAATACCAAGTACAATCCCTCTACTTTCAGCGTGCTTGATTTCAAATTTTGAATGCAATTTTCTAAATTTTAGAAACTAGTAGTTATAATTTTCACGTCTTAAACGTGTGATTCTTTCATTTTCGAGTTTCTAAACCTGTTACTAGAACCATTCCTAGTATATGTTTACTTGTGTTCCGGAGCTGGCTAACTCACAATCACAAGAATGCTTAGAGGAATATGTGGAACGCAACACGAGAGTGGTCACAGAGTTATACAAAGCCCTAACCTCCAAAGACCCCGAGACGCTCCATGGGCTTGTGGCCCAAGACTTGGAGTGGTGGTTCCACGGCCCACCATGCCATCGGCACCACTTGGTCCCCTGGCTCACGGGCTCCTCACCCTCCTCAAAGGCTTTGGTTCCGCAACACGTGGTGGGCTTTGGGCCAGTGGTAATTGCTGAAGGGTTTGATGAGACCCATTTGGTGTGGTGGGTGCACGCTTGGACCGTCACTGCTGATGGACTTATAACTCAGGTCAAAGAGTATGTGAACACTTCCGTGACCGTGACTCTTTTATCACAACAAGTGCTTCCAAATGCTTCCAAGTGTCAATGCATTTGGCAGAGTAGGCTTTGTGATGAATCTGTGCCTGGACTTATTCTGCCAATCTAAGGTATTAGAATTAGATGGTGGTGATAATTGAAGTTGGAAAACTTTAGTTTAATTGGGTTTCAAAAGTTCACCATGCCACATAGTGAGTGGTGCATGTCACGTAGTTTTACGTAGTTTATATATGTGCACTTAATTGGGTCTATAGTGTGAGTGTACTTGTTTTTGTGCAATTGTGTGAGTTTTGTGGCATTTAGTAATTGTATGTTATGCTATGGTTTGGGGCTGTTGAAATAATGGGTGTTTATACAAATATTAACAACGTATCATCATCTTGTATTCTATCGCCTGCTTTTTAGAATTTAGATTATTAGCACTCATGTTGTCAATTGTATACGCCAGCAACTTTACACATGTTGTCAATAGGTATCTTTTATCAAAGTAACGCTAGAAATCTAGAATTATATATATTATATTATTATTCATACAGAAACATAACAATATCAAGCGAGAGATGAGATTGTTAGTGGAATGTGATGTTGTTTTTTTTCTAAACACATGATCTTGGATTGAAGGTAATCTTGTTTAAGTTAAATAGAAATATTATGGACAATAAAATTCTCTTTACAAATATTTAATGCAATTTGTTTATTTAAGATTTGTACCTAAAACTTCTAATTAAGCTGTTATGATTCTACACTAATTGGTCCACAGGCTTGTTTGTGGAATGTGGTATTGTTGTTAAGCTAGTTGAAACAAAACATAACAATTAATATCAAACAAGAGATGAGATTGTGAGATTGCCTCGGGTGTTAAGCTAGTTGAAACAAAACATAATAAAATCATCAAGATATTTATATGCTACAAACTGCATAAACTTTTCGACATACATGAATTTACAGCTCCAAACCAATTCCTCCCACCACCAGTGACTGACTGAGAACACATCCATCATGATCCAAGGTTCTTGTCTAATTATATCATATACGTAAATAGTGGTAGCAAGTGATGACATTTTTTTTTTTCTGACATACTATTTATTAAAAAATACTTTGCTAACATTTCTCATGGTACATATGATTCAAATGGAAAGCATAAGATCCAGCAACGACCCGTGAACCCGAACCCGGTTGGTGCTCCGCCACAACGGAGCCTCATCACCGTCCTACGAAACCCGAAGCACCACCGTGATGAACGTGTTGAAGTACTCACGCAGCTGAGCAATGATCCCGTGCTTGAGCCTCCACACGTGCACCCAGTACTCCCCCGCCCCCTCCCACCCTTCAACCACCACGCAGTCACGACGGCCCTGATCCTCTGAGGCCTAAACTTGAAGGCCTTTTGCGCCGTCGTTGACTCGGCGGTCAACACTTTCATCACCTGCTGGCAGTGAGGAGGCCCGTGGTACCACCATTCCAACTCTGCCCTCACTACCTTCGCAAGCTTCTCCGTGTCGCCATCACGCAATGCCTTGTACACCAATTTTACCGTCTCCCGGTTGCGGTTTTCGTGTTCCGCGGCCGTGCCGGAAAATTTCTCCGGCTCAGCCTTGCTGCCGGGGATGATCTTCATGCTGAAAGAACGGTTGTAGCCCATGCTATTTATAAGAGCCTTATGCTCAGAATTTAGGTTATAGTTATACAGTTATAGTAATAGACAATTTCGTTGCTATACGTGAATTGTTTATATATGTTTTTTTTTATTTTTATAGAAAAGTTTATATATGTTATTAACACAACAGATGTTAAGAAATTATAAAGACTACCTAAAAAAAAAATTACAAAGACTATACTAAATAGAAGTGTAATTTTATTCTTTCACGTATGGCTGACTGTTTCAGTTTAATCTTTTTCGTTTTTTTTTAAGTAGAAAACATGTGCAAAAGCGGTGACTATATACTGCTAAAGAATCCCAATTGGCTCTCCAAATTCAATTTTTGAATATGAGTTACCTTAAATACTCTTTTGTTATTTATAATAATTTTATTTGGCCCAAATAAATTTTTCTTAAAAGATACGTCTGGTCTACGTATAAGGGGTAGAGCTTCTTTAAATCTGAGGGGCCATGGCCCTCCCAAATTTTTTACCATCAACACATTTGTTTCTTTATTGTTATGGATGTATATTATGAAATAAGGTTGTATTCTACATGCTCATGAGTTATAAGCATGTTCTGTGAACTCTTATTGGGTCACAGTGGCCATTGGCCTCTGGGCCTTTTTAATTTGGTAGAAACTGGGTCCAGATCTCAAATTGGAGCCGCTTTGGCGCTATCATAATCTATTGTTTTGCTTGCGGTATTATGCCAAATAAATTGGCGCCCCCTGAACCGGAGACTACAGTCTACATACAATGAATGGTAAAGGGTGTCATTTAATTTGGAATTTTTTTTATCATTTTTTTACTTTTACTTATAATTGAAAATATCCTTATTTTCACTTTATTTCATATTTTCAAAAGTTATATAGGAAAAAATCAAAACAATTCTATTTTATTTTCTGTTTTTATTTTCTAAATTGTAGGCCATGCTATAAAATACTTTCCACACTTCCTCTCCACTTCTTTTGAGAACCAAACAAGGAAAATGACTAATTTCTCCTACATTTTCCTCCCTCGATCCCCTTCTTTTCCCTCTTCACAACACCCTAATGCTTATCTTCATGCAAATCGAAAGTGAATATGTTGCTGCCAATGTTGAGTAAATTCACATGGTATCGATTATAATATAATTGTCTTTCAATGGCGTATAGAGTCGGCTAGAGCCTCACGGTGATAGACTGAGTGTGTTAACAAGTTTTTAAAAAAACTTAAGTATATGTGTAAAGGAGTCATTGGACCCCAAAAGATATGGTATCACGATCGAACGCACGCTTTAATACCTTTTTAATCTTTGTTTGAGCTTAACAAAGTCAACGTCGTAGGGGCTTTTCTAGTGCTCTGTTTTATCCTAACACCTTTTGGCTCTACTAATATATCTGTTTTGGCACAAAATGGTATTTAAATAATTCTAGTGATTACTTAATCGTTTCAGGAGAGTGTGTTCCATGTAATTTATGTGTCTCTTCTCTGAATATTACATTTGACTTGTTCTCTTCTTCCAGAAACTTGATGGCGGTCAATAGGACTCCACCTAATTCTCAAATGACAAATTCAATCTACTACTATAAGAGAAAAGGTCAAACAATTTTAATAATTGAAACCTATTGTGTTCCTAGACACGAAAAAATATTAAATACATTTTGTAAAATATTTCAAATGACTAAACAATATAATAGGCATTAAATATATATTTATATTCTTTATGTTCTAAACATTTGTCTCCTTAAAATATGTTTATAGATACACAAATGAAAATAGTAGTGTTATATATATATATATATATATATATATATATATATATATATATATATATATATATATATTTATTATTATTATTATTATTTACAACACCCTCTTAATAATCTTTCTATTACTTTATAAAATATATTATTAAATAGAAATAGATATCATGTGACAAATTTAGACGCATGTCACTTTATGATTAAATGATAATAGGGATTTTAAAAAATAATTAAATTTAGGAAGACTAAAACAAAACATAAATATATTAAAGGGTTAAAACCAAAATATTTTGATAAGTAAAAGAGATTAAAACATATTAAAAAAATTATATATAAATGGTTTTAATGAAAAGAAGATTAATTATTTTTCTTAATCTACGTATTATAATATTAAATAATATATAAATAGAAATAGATGAAGTATAAGAATATAATTAAATAAAAAGAATGGTGAAAAATTATATTAGCATCCCTTGAGATTTTCTCATGCATTTATACTCTAATTTTTTTAACCTTTATAAATGTAATATTTTTCAAACAATTAAGAAAGTTAGGAAAATACATAATAAAAGTTGTCAGTTTAATATATTTTAAATAATTAAAATTATTTAATATAAGGACAGAAAAAAAATATTGTGTGCAATCTAAAAAGATTTTAGGATATCAGTATAATTAATTTACTAAAGATAAAATCATTACCCTTATATTTTTCAACTGCAAGAAATCTGCATGTATCCATCATCTAATTTGACTGCTTGTGCTCAATTTCATGGACTACTCTGCCAACACACGAGAACAGGACGAACTAAAAAAAGAAAACCGAACGAGCTAACAGTTATCTGATTATTACTATTTCAAACTGATTTTTTGTTTTTTTGATACATCTGAACCACGTTTTAAATTGATCGATGATCTTAGTTTACCTGGATTAATTTATAGTTGTTGTTGAGTTAGGTGCAGCAATACCTTCAAATAAAAAATGGAAGGATAGTTGAGCTTTATGTAATTAAAAAGCCTATATTAAGGCATTAAGAATGGGAAAAGGACCAAATAGTAATGATGCATACTTAAATATAACTGATACTAATCTGAATCTATCTCGATTATTTGGTATTGTAAAAGCGACTTTGATATATATTGTTAATTAACTGCTCAAAATTTTGGAACTTCAAACAGTACCATGGTGAAATTTAGGTTTAACTCAACTCATGCCTTCAATAGTTTTTTCCTATATGGATAATATAGTGAGTGATTCTTTTAATTAATGGATTTAATTTAAGATAAATATTGATACCATCTTAAAATATAATTTTGAATATAACTTAATTTTATAAAATTAATTTGTAAGATGATTATTGTTCATCATTTATATATTATATCTTAACATTATTTTTAATCAATACGATATTTGAATTTTTTCTCAATAATCAATTAAAGATGAAATTAGGATATAAAATAAATCGTGAGAGAGAAATATTTATCTTATATATATTGGTTCCCCACCAAAATTAATATGTTTCTTGATAAATTATTTTGTAACAATATTATCATCAACAATTTATTATTATTATTATTATTGAATATCTAAGAGCAAATTGGTTTAAAAATTATTTCGTGGCAATATTATCTTCAACAGTTTATTATTATTATTATTATTATTATTGAATATCTAAGAGCAAACTGGTTTTGGTGAACCTTATATATGTGAGTTATTATTATTGAATATAAGAACAACTTGTTTTGGTGAACATTATATATGAGTGTGTGTGCCCAAGCTATTGCTTTTGTCTCTAGTCTCTCGATCCGTACAAAGAACTAGGTTAGTTGGTTTGGTTGCTAAGTTCTTAAGCAGACACACCTTTGGAGAATATTCTGCATCTGAATTGGCAAACAAATTCCACAGTTTCTAGATCTTATAAAGTGGCATATTGGCAAACAAATGCCATGATATATACTTGGGCAAAAAGAGAGATAAGTATTCAATAATATAACATGCAACTACTCCATATATAATGGATTAAATAGGTTATACTCCTATAAGTACATTGATATCTAATTATAAATAAAGTATACGATAAGTTTATTAATTTTTTAATAACAATTTTAAAAGTTATTATTACTATGCTTTCTAATGGTTATATAATACGTTAATTATGTTTTTAATAATTATTTTAAAACATATTAACATTCTGATTTTTAATTGATTGATAATATAAAATTTGCATTATTATACATAAAAATCAAATTCTTTTATCATCTTTTTCTCGTTTTGAATAATAACAGATTTTTTACTGTGTTCTCCTTTATTTGGGGGTTTTGATACTGTTAATTTTTCAACCAATAGTGATTAAGCTACATTATTATCTTATTATTTTGATTTTTAATGATAATTTTATTATATATTTCAATTTAGTTCATGTATGATTAAAATATTTTAAAAAATGAACATTTTAATCTCACGTAACCAAACATTTTGATTCTCAACAAATATATCCACATTCTAGTTCAAACCAAAACCCTCAACAACAAACATATCCACATTTTGGGTTCTATTTCGGATCTGAGTCAAATTGTTTCCTTTTTATACCATGCTTCAGTTTTCTTAGATGAACAATAAATGCAATGACGATATGTGATGTGGCATGTTGTAGCTAATTACAAACTTTTATTTGTATGGGGGCAACAATATATTAAAAAATATTTTTCATGAAAATTGATTATTGGACGCACTTTAAACGTTTAGACCTTGAGAAAAATACACTAAGGCAAAATAGTTTTTAAAAATATTTTAATTATAGAGGAATTAAATTGAAATATATAATAAAATTATCACTAAATATCAAAATAATGAGATAAAATATAACTTAATTACTATTTTTTAAAAAGCAAAGGATATTTTATAGATATAACTGTACCTCAAATGTTTACAACCAAAAATGTTGTGAACCTGGAATCTAACAGCATCAGGCTATGTATCATCCAAAAAATAACCTGTCTCAAGAAACTGTAATAATTACAAAAGGAGGCACATCAAAGGGTTGCTTCACCACGAAGAAAAGAAGGTTGGGGTTGTTGATTTCCTCTTGTAATAGAACCACTGACTGGATATAACCTTTATAAGGTTCAAAATCCCTCCTGCATTAAAAGTTTGATCTCTGAAAATAATAATATTTTTCCAAAACCACAAGCTCCAACACGTTGTGTGTCATATAAGATATTTCCATCTACGATGTCTCCTTCCTCTGATGAGAGGCCCAAAAATGTCTTGTGGTAATTAGTTGAAAAACCAACCGTATCAAAATTTCCCAGATTAATGGGACACCCTATGAACTCTCATAATAATAATAATAATAATAATAATAATGTCAGGGAACAATTTGTTATATGATGGAGCAATATTTCTCTTGTAATATCTTTTGATAATCATTCTACGCAATGTGATAATCATTTTTTAATGCAATTACTTTATAGTTAGATTAATTATTAAATCATAATTATTAATTAATTTAGATCGCATTCCTCCAATACTAGCCACAATAGTGTTTTTTCAATTATTTCGTCCTCATCTTTATTTAATATTTATTTAGAAAAAGAGTCGCTTGATATAACAGTTAAATTGTCGTCACCTGATATAAAGAATTCGCATGTGTAAAATACTCATAACGACAATTTTTGGTTGCAATAAAGAAATATGTTATATATAAATTTTTTCATATAATTATCCAATCACAACTCATCATATATAATAAATTTATTAATTTATAAAATTATTATCTTAAAATAATTTATAATTAAATAACCATATAAAATTATTTTACACTTGATAATACATATACATTAAACTCTAAAATTATATATGAGAGTTTCAATTCGTTTTGCCTAACTGTTCATTTCATTTTCTTTGTTTAATTATTTTGGTTTTTCAGAGTTAAAATCGTGTGATCCAGTATGTTTAAACCTCTCTGTCAAACTCTTTTATGAAGACGGGGAGGGGCACGCTTGTCTTTTTCAATTTTTATAAAATATCATCATCTATAATGTCAATTTTCTCTCTTCTCTTGTTTCTTGTAATATATGGTAAATTGTAGAATATAATTATTAAAATATATCAACTTCAGTCACATGTATCTTAATTTTATTAAATTTTGTAATAATTATTTAAAAATTCATATTTAAAATAATTTCTAACTAGTTGATAAAATAAAATAAAAATTCGATACTAACAACATATATGAGGATTTATTATGTTTGTAACCTTACGCAATTTAGGATAAATGCGTTTTAGTTCTCCCAAATTCAACAAAATATCATTTTAGTATTTCGTGTGTATATAGATATATAAAGTTTTTACGGAATTGGTGACATACTGCTAAAAAATGAACACACGTCAAATGTTAATAACGCCACATGACCACTTTTTACCACTTCTGTTGGTGCTACTTACTCCAAGAACTAAAAAAAAATTTAAAAAATATTTAAAATATTAGCATTTTTTTTTAATTTGAAGGACTAAAAATAATATTATTTTAAAATTTGAAAACTATATCATAAGTTTATATATAATGACACAACTTTTACAGGAGCGGGAGCAGCTATGGCCCCCTAAAACATTTCCTCCCTTTGGGTAGGTTTAGAAGATTTAATATAAATAAAAAAGTAAATGAGTTTAAGTGTATTTGTTTAATTAGTTGTCTCTCCAACATATTTTGGACAAAGATTATCTCTAAACAAAATTAATTGAAAAATTAACTTGTAATTAAAAGGTGAAAACTTGTAATTATTCAAATGGTGTTGATGTTACAATGAAATTATTTAATTTTATTTTTTTATCTAATGTGTCTCAATATTTCCTGTTTTTCATTTTCAACCATCCATTATCTCCCAAACTGTAATCTAAATCCTAAACTGTAGATTTAGTATTTCCCATATCATAACCCTAACCCAGATATGTGATTAATCTTGATTTGTTTGTAATGTTATTCACATATTTTTAATCATTTCCGTAGCAATTTGAGATGTTTAGGGTTCAAACTTACATAAGTAGGTTAGGTGTATTGATTTACAGTTTATATATATATATATATATATATATATATATATATATATATATGATAAAATATTTCATCAAATCTAACAAATTATTCACAGCAAATTAACATAAGGATCTGATTATAAATTTAAAATTAATATAAAAATCCAATTAAAAAAATAAAATATAAGAAGCTAATTAAAAAATTTGTAGTGATATGAAGACCTACAAACTAATTTAACCTTAATATTAAGAACAATGCTGTATAGTACGAAGATTCATGGCACGAAATGCACGGAAATGTTGTGCAATTATTTTAAGAAATACAGAAGTAAATTAAATTCTAAATGAAAAATAAAATAACAAATTTTTAATACTGTTCTGCTAATTGTGCAAAGTTCTCGCAAACTATTGTGTGTTTTTTTTTTATATAAATTTTCGCAAACTAGTACCAAAGCCTAACAGCCTCTAGTATGCAAATACAACCTAAACCATTGGGTGGCACAAAATCTCAATTTCAAAGCATGAAGAAACAGATACCACTGGGTGTCACAAAATCATGAGGAACATAATATATTACTTGTAGTTGTTGATTCCATTGCATCAATCCTACCACTTATCTTATTTCTCCTTGTACGATGATAAAGTATGTGAGACACGCAGCACATACCAATAGTAGTGAAAGTTTAATTGAGTGAAATCGGGTCCTCGAGAGGAATTGAGATTGCAAAAGAAAAGAAAAATAGAAAGCGGCCAAAAAAACCTAAAACACAGAAGGAGGCAACGTGAATGAAAGCTAAAACAAATAACAATACATTAGAAGAGCCACGTACTTCTTGTATTTCATACAAATTTGTTTTTGTACTATCAAGCATTTTCCTAATATTAATCTCTTCTGTGTCTTTGTTCTGCTCTTTAAAAGATAGCTTAAATACGTAGCCAACTATTTTGATACTGATAGAAAAAATACGTAGCCCACACGTATGTGCTGACGACCAATCGAAAAAAATTCGATAACGTTTTCCTTTATATATATATATATATATATATATATACTTGCACTGTCATTTTCTTATGTGTACTTTTTTTAATAATAAATAATAATTGCTTTATTATAATGAATAGATAAAATTTAAAGATCAATTAGGAAATTTGGGCCTATTAAATATTTTATTGTAAATTTATATATTTTCAAAATTTTATATATTCAATATGATTAATTTTTTTTTAATTAGGATTGATTTGGCCAATTGATCCAGCATATAGTTAGGCTGGGACATTAATTCCAAGCCTAAATGAAATTTGGGTCAAGTGGGATCGTCTCATTTTCTTACTTTAATCTAGTCATAGGTATCATATTCTCCATCTTCAACCTGAAAGTCTTCAATTTCCGTCGGATTTTAAAACTCATATTCATCCCCTTCTCTGTTAGAGGTCAGGTTTTCTCTATCCCGTCCTCGTTATTTGATTAAAATTAAAAAATAATATATATTTTTTTATTGAAAAAATTGAACGAAAATTCTAATTACATAACAAAAAAACAATAACATATCACATACAAAATACGATATCATAATTTAAAAATTATAAAACAAAACCAATCAATTTAATTAAAAAATTACAAAATAATATATTTTTTTATCTTTTTATTTTTTTTAATATTATTTATTACAGGGCAGGTGCAAGTGCAAGTGCAAGTGCAGGGCAGGTATCAGTAATCTCATACCCGCCCTCATCTTTGACTATCGGAGAAAATTCGAACCCGATAAACTCGATTTTCTCAATTAAAATTGGGGCGAATTCGAACTGGTAGCCACATATTTGAGTCCTGCTGTCATGCCTACTTTAATCGGTCCAGGCTAGTGACTCAATTTGTTAGTTCTATTTACTATTTTTGTTTGCTTTTATTTGTTAATTTTAAAGAATTTTTTTGTTACCTTTTATTTTAATATTTTAAAATATTATTAATTACTATTCTTTGAAAAAAATGTATGAAATGTCAAAAGAGGAGCATGCTAAAAATTAGGTTCTAATTTAATAAAAATAGAAGATTAATTACTTTTTAAAAAATAGAGGAGCATACTAAAAATCAATGTAAAAATACACTAATGTCATCAATAGATTGTAGAAACATGATCTAGCAAATCAACGTCAGTACCATAACACCAAAGTCTTGGAGGATTGCAATTAGAGCTATATTGCCATTGACAAAAGAAGAAGGAAACTGTGGTCTGTTGGGCAACAAAATAATGCCATGTACACAACAGACAAAATATCCTCAAAAGTTAATTAAAATTCAATGCCAAAGACATATAACCGCACAAATACAAGGCATGCCAATTGAGAAGAGACGCAATTCCACAAAAGCAAACACAACACAGAAAACAAAAGAAACATATCTCTCCATGAGCCGCCAACCGGTCAAACCCACAACTTTGACCCATATAAAAACTTTATACTAATATTTTTTCTTTCAAACAGTAGTAATAAATTTCAAAATTAAAAATTAAAATACACAACTTTCTTCTTGGGATACCTTCCGAGAACCCTCTTCTCAATTCCCATCCTTTGTTATTCAACACGTAACCATTTTCTTCCTCTCTCTTTCTAGATATTCCCTTTCATGTTATTAAGCCAAACCCTTCCATTTTTCATCTCTCTAGCTTTTCTCTCAAACCCTCTTCTTGCCTCATACAACTCCGAAGAATTTTATCTCAATTCCATATTCATGACCACTTCTTTCTCTGACCTTCTTTCTTCTCCCACCACCGACCACAACCTCGGAGGCTCCGAAAGACCTAATCTTAAGTCGTCCTCGTCGGATCAAACAGGTTCTTCTGGTGGTGTGCCGAAATTCAAGTCCACACCCCCTCCTTCTCTCCCTCTTAGCCATCATCCTCTTCCACCAATATTTTCTCCTTCTTCTTACTTTAACATTCCTCATGGGTTAAGCCTTGCTGAACTTCTTGACTCCCCAGTTCTCCTTAACTCTTCCAACGTAAGTCAGCCTTGTTCAATCTCTTTTTTTAAGATTTCGGTTCCTTACACAATATTATGTCCTTGAACACAGGGTCCTAGTAGAATTAATGGAAAAAAATGCTAAAACTTTTATTTTTCTTGTGAGACTTTGGTTGACTATTTGATTATTATCGTGTTTGGAAACCTGTTGAGAAGTAAAAAAAATCACAGTTTGGGATTAATGTAAAAGTTATAACTATTAGTTTCTTATAAGTAAACGTAGTAACTATTAACTTATTAATAAACGTGAAAAATCACATGAAATATGGAACCAAATAGGCTATATATATTTCATCTTGCATGTTAAAATCTTCATTGGTTTGGTTAAGGTGTGTTGAGTGTTACACAAGTGATGATCTACCTTGAAGATGGTTTTTTATTTTGGTGGTTTAATTTAACCTTTTTTGTAATATTGTGTGGCTTGTGTTTTGTGAATATTGCATATGATAACTTTGTGTAATTATTTGGACTAATGGGTATGTACATTTTTTGTTTGTTTGTGAATTCAGGTTTTGCCATCTCCAACAACTGGATCATTTGCTGGTCAAGGCTTCAATTGGAAGAGTAGTTATGGGGAAAGCCAACAGCATGTCAAAGAAGAAGACAAGAGCTTCTCAAGTTTTTCCTTCCAAACACAAACCGTGCGTGACCAATTTCAGTGCACAAAAGCTTCACTAATACGCAAATTCTATGCTTAATTTACAGAATAAGTTCAATTGTCTGCAATGTTTTGACCTTTTTTTTTGTTAATCAACAGGGATGGAGTTTTCCAGAAATTGCTAAACAAGATGGTTTTGCCTCAAGAATGAGTATGAGCATGGTGAAAACTGAAACCACTTCTGCGATGCAGAGTTTCAACCCTGAGAATATTAACCAAAGGAATGGTTTTCAATCAGATCATAAAAATTACCAACCACCACAAGTTCAGACCTTAAGCAGAAGATCAGATGATGGGTACAATTGGAGGAAATATGGACAAAAGCAAGTGAAAGGAAGTGAAAATCCAAGAAGCTACTACAAGTGCACATACCCTAATTGTCCAACAAAGAAAAAAGTTGAGAGATCCTTCGATGGACAAATTACTGAGATAGTTTACAAAGGCACTCATAACCATCCCAAGCCTCAAGCTGCCAAGCGGAACTCATTGTCTGCCTCATCTCTGGCAATTCCTCATTCAAATCATGGCAGCATTAATGAACTACCACATCAAATGGATTCGGTTGCCACTCCTGAAAACTCGTCAATATCAATGGAAGATGATGATTTTGATCACACTAAATCAGGAGGAGATGAGTTTGATAATGGTGAACCTGATGCCAAAAGATGGTGAGCTTAATTTTATCTTTTATGTTATAGTCCCTTCAATAAAGTGTATTTTAATCAATATTTTTTTCATTAATATTATTGCAGGAGAATAGAAGGTGAAAATGAGGGTATGTCAGCTGTAGGAAGTAGAACAGTGAGAGAACCCAGAGTTGTGTTTCAGACAACCAGTGACATTGATATTCTAGATGATGGATACAGGTGGAGGAAATATGGGCAGAAAGTGGTCAAGGGAAATCCAAATCCAAGGTAAAAAAAAAAAAAAAGAAGAAGCACTTTTTAATCTCTTTCTTTAATTGGTAAAAGTAATTATCCAACTTCTATAAAGTTGTTCTACTTTAAAACTTTTATTAAAAATCCCATCATAGAGTCCTCAATTCTAATTCTAGTAGAAAGAAATATACGATCCTTACACTCTCCTTGACTTGACTAGCTATTCAATTGTGGTAAACACACATCATAAATGCATGATACGTGCCATCAAAATATCTAACCATATATCGTATTAGGTACGTTAGCAATAGTGGCTCTTTCTTGGAATATATTCTAAAGCATGCATGCACCTGTAGTTGCCTTGCTTTTGCATGGTCTTAAACTCCTTTCTTTGGTCAAATTTGGCAACCCATCGTTTCACTCACGTGTGCATGTGGGAATCAAATTAATTAACCTTTTGTACCATGTGATGTCTATTCACATATTGTCTTTTGTTACTACTGTGACTTGTATATATAGGAGTTACTACAAGTGCACATTCCCTGGATGTCCAGTGAGGAAGCACGTAGAGAGAGCCTCACAAGACCTAAGGTCAGTGATCACAACCTATGAGGGAAAACACAACCATGACGTGCCTGCAGCACGTGGAAGTGGCAACAACTCTATGAATAGATCATTGCCAGTAACCAATACCACAAACAACAACACTAGTGCAGCAACTTCTCTATACACTAATAACAATTCTCTTCAGAGTCTTAGAACACCAGCAGCACCAGAAAGGCCATCATCACATTTCAACCCCAATATGCAGCAGAGTTCATCAGGAAGTTTTGGATTCTCAGGGTTTGGAAATCCATTAATGGGGTCTTACATGAATCAACAATCTGACAATGTTTTCACCACTAGAGCCAAGGAGGAGCCTGGAGATGACTCGTTTCTTGACTCTTTGCTATGCTAAACTATTTTCTTTTGCATAGTTTTGGATGGTTGGAATTCTTGGAAGGGGTTGGTTTAGGATTTTACTTGACTAATAAGATACACGGTTCATTCCATTTATTTATAACTTAAGGTATTTTTATTTTTGATTGTCAGTTAGAGTCAGATATTCACCTATATAATTTAGTAACAAAAAATTGCATTAGAATTCAACATGAGTTATTAAGGTGAAACTCTAATTCTAACTGACGAATAAAACTAAAAATACTTTATAAAATTGCATGTAAGTTTCATCCATTTTTTTAATTTTGTATTGTTATTGTATATTTCTACACCCACAGATTGGTATATGGTATATATACTGTATATTTAATAATTGTTGTATGTTACATAGGCGTTTGTAAAAATATTTTTTTATCATTATTTTAGTAATCGTGTGACTTCAGTTGGGAGCTAGAAACTCATTTTCAGGATCCTTTCTCTTAATTTGTACACGAAATATGCTGTCTGAAACTATTTCTGCTATGTATTATATTATAGTATGACATACTAGATTTCAATTATTTCACATTTATTGTGGATGCTATGCTATCTCTTGTCATTTTAATTAGAAACTTAATGTGGAGTACCTTTGGTCCCTACCAATCTTACTGGAAATTAAAAAATATCTTGAAAAGATAGCTTAGCTGATTGGAGAAGCTATATAGTGGCTATCACTGGTTTTGTAGTATTTGATTAGGGCCATATCTCAGTCAAAGATAGGGAGCTGAGAATTAATTACTTGGTGGGTAAGGTAGCTAGTGAACGTCAACTTAATTTTCTTTTTTTCCTTTTAAAATAGCTGTCATCGATCAATCCTATCCAAGTGGGGTCATGACATCTGATCCACAATAGGATTTTGGGGGTGATCAGAGCAAAGTGTTGAGAAAGAGCAGTGTTCCTACGAGGCATGAGCTTATAATTAATGACGTGCAAGTTACCAATTCTTCAATAACAATTAAGAAACATGAATTTGCAAAACAAAAAAATACTACGAGGCTGAGTACTAATGTTGTTTCCTGTGAAGTTTGAAGTGTTTTTTCACATTGCACTTGCAAATTTTGTCGTAATTGTCATTCAATTGAAAACAAAAGGCAGCAACAGGATCGTGATATGCTCTATCTATTTTTATGTTTTATGTCCTCTTGCATATGGGCTTCCCCAATATTTGAATCCAAGAAAATTGGTTAAGAATAATCTCTTGGTATCAATTGATTTGCATATCAGTTAATATGTAATTATATGTGTTGTGTAGATGTTATATACATGTATAAGTCACGTAATTTTTTAAATATTAAACAATTATTTATCAATGTTTCGTTAAAATATAAAATGAAAAACGAGAGATGTAAACTATATAAAAAAAACAGCTAGCATTGATATAATTTTATTATATTTGCATGATTTATAATCAGTATAAGAATTTCACGATTTTTCTATAATAATGTTTAGTATTTTTTACTGTAATATTTAGTAATGATTTCTGCTATTGACTAACCATGCAATTAGTAATGATTTCCTACCTTAATTAGTCACGATTTGATGGATATATAAGGGTTTTATTTCTTTCCCTCTGACGACTCGTTCGATGAATTGTCTGCTAGGTTCAAAAAGGTACCATGATTTATTTTCTTAATTTTTTTATTTTTGAAGTTGAAAGTAAGAAATCTTACTTTCAATTTTAAGAAAAATATGTCTGTATGAAAATGGTTTTCGAAATTGATGAAAATATTAAGAATAGAGACAATCGTATAAAAGCTACTTGCTAGAATATATATCAACTAATTTCTGCTATGGACTAATGTGTTGTAATACTAAATTATATATCAATTGGAACTAGAGGTAAACCAGACTACCCAGTCCAATATATGAACTAACCCAATGCAAAGTACGGGCTATAATATAACAGGTTTAAACATTATCTCTAATGATAAAGAAACTGTAAAGATAATAAAATAATGTAATACAGTTTTCTATATTTTTATTTTCTAAAAATAAGTATAAAAAAATATCTTTTAAATATTAAATACCGGCCTACATTAGTCCAAGGATAATGAGACTGAGAGTTTTTTTGTGTCTTCAAGAATGTAACCTACAATCATGCTATTAGTAGTTTGATCCATCAAACGGAAAACCTGCTCTCTTCTATAAGAAGTTCTGAAACCAGGTGGGACAGGATGTCACCATAATTAATAGGGATTCCTCAAGCATAAATAAAACGTATATTTATCTGATCCCAAAAGTCAAGCGCCCTAATCATGCTAGCTAGCCACTTTCGCCTGATCAGCCTATGCAATGTGGTCTTTAAGATCATAACAAAGATCATTGCAAACAGGCTATTATCAAGCAATTCATTGATGATGGCCTTTTCTCGGTGAAGTCTGGCTATTATCAAGCCTTAGAGTCTCATGTTAATCCTTATGCTTCCTCAAACAGGCTCTCGGGGGATAACTGGAAGAAAATTTGGCAGATAAAGATGATTCCTAATTGCAGGAATTTTCTTTGGCGAGCTTGTAAATATGTCCTTCCCGTTCGCAGAGTTTTTGCCCACTTGTGTTGAGGTTCATATTGCTGAAGCAGTGGCGTTTAGATGGGGCTATTGAATCTGTTGGTTATCTATTGCTAAATCCAGTGGTTTTTGAGTCTGTTTGTCTTCATTTAGTTTCTGCTTGGGCCTCTAGAAACTCCAATTCTAACAACTACTTTGTAGGTATCATCAAAGATTATAGAGTTCTACTTTCAAATTCTTCTTTTAAGGTTTTGACCCATGTGAATAGATCTGCTAATAGGGCAGCTGATGGTTTAGCTAATTTAGCTTTTTTGGCTTCTGAATCCTATTGGATTGAGGATGTTCCTCCTCAGATTAGTGATTTTGTTTAGGATGATGTAAGGCCTGATGGGCATTTTCGTTCTTAATATACTCATCTGGTTAGTAGGGGTGGAAATAAACCAAATTAGCCAGACTTTTTGGTAGGTTTGAATCTGACACGTATCATTATTACTAAGTTCAAGTCTTACTTGTTATATGTTAAAAATAATTTATTAAGATATGAGTATGACTTGCATAAAGATCTGGTCTGGCATGAAAGTCTGTATACAAAGCCTGATTAAATAAAAATAAATAATTAAAAGTAAAAAATAATATAATAGATATGTTTCTCATATAAATTATAAATTGTCAAATATGATCTTATAAATTATAGTTTAGACATACCTACTATTCATGTTTAGTGGGCTTTTTGTAAACCCTACAACCTGACATTTTTAATTAAAAAGACTTTTTAAAAACCTCAAATTTAACATTTTTAATAAATAAATCAATATAATTGAATAGTGAAAAAAAGCTGGGGAAATTAATATCAAGTTGGTGGATTAAATATTAAGCTTGATAGAGGATTAGATCCAAAAATATATTATTTTTGTTTTAATATATATATATATATATATATATATATATATATATATATATATATATATATTAAATAGGTCAGCCTGATAGTCATAACAGACTCTTTTAAAGTTTGAGTCTGACCTTTTTATTTAAATAGATTTTTCAAAAAGTCTTAATCTGATATTATAAGATATTGTATAAATTGTTGAACAATATATTCATTATCACTTTAACATTATCAGTGATATTAAATGATATAACATATTTTATCATTTATTTTCCTACTACATACAAATATCCTAATTTATTGGATAAAATTAAGACTAATATGCTCATAATATAATTGTACTAATTCAAATAAATTTTACACATTCTATGATAATCAAATATAAATTCTTTCATTGACACTAAATAAATCATTTCTTCACATTTAAATACAACAAAACTTTACATTAGCATATGAATGAGTTTTACATCTTATAATTACTTATACTATAAGTAAAGTATTTGTGCATTATAATTAAATTAACGATAAATGAATTATAAGTACCTTATCATTAAACATAAGTGAATTATCTGCTATTGATGATCATGATTTAGATTCTTGAAGAAATATCTATCTTTTTTATTTTGTTCCCTTATGAAATATATATGCAGTAATGATTAGACCTATATATTTACTAAGTGAACTGATCTAATGAATTATTGTGATGGACAAATTGGCCTAAGGAACCATTACCAACGTGCATGTACAGTGTTTAAGAACAAATAGCATTGACTGAAATTTATAAATAGAAAGTTGTAAAGTTAAAATTGTATTAAAAGTTATAGTAAAATACACCATTATGCTTTTTCATAAAAATCCTCCTATTTTTATTCCTTAACCAGTGGTTTTAGGACACTAATTAGTATATTAGTATTTATCTTTTCATAAAATAAATCATGTTTGTAATGGATGGTGTATGTATAACTTTTATACCTTTAACTCTTTTAAAATTATTTCAGTTATTCTTAGGGTAAAACAATCATTATTATTGTTTGTTAATAAAACAAACTTAGAAAGAAAAATCCACATTCATATGATTCGGATAAATCGATTCTTATTTCTCTTTTTGATTTCTAATATAAATTCTAGAAAGAAAGAAACAGATAAAACCTACTATACATGAATAATAATAATATAATGGCAGTTTCGTTATTCCACACATATTAAGTGGCACTTTGGCAGAACAACCATCACCTTCTCGTCCGTAACTCTGAGCGGCTATTCGACGCCGTTTCTATAAACCAGTAGCGCGAAGTGAAACATACGAGTTTCCCGTTTTACCCTCCAAAGCAGACTCAATTTTCAAACCATACCCCTCTCTCGACAAGAACTCTTTCTTCTTCTTCTTCTGTGATTACACCGCAGCAATCCATGGAGCCACCCGCAGCGAAACACGGCTCCCTGCGGAACATTGTGGTTGTCTCTTCTCCTTCGCCGCGCGATTCGCCGTCATCGTCACCGTCCGTGGCGGAACCTGCGATTCCGCCGACTTCTGCTTCTTCTCCGACAACCTCACTCTCTCCGCCCCCTCCCGCATCTCCGATGCCGTAGATCCGTTTTCCGTCAAGAACTGGCGCCGCTGTCTTCCAGGACCTCATCGCCGAGGGCTTCCTCTCCCCGAACTCCCGCGCTCTCTGCATCGACACTCCCTCCGGCGAGGACGTCCTCGCGCTGAAAGAGGTCGGCGTCGTCCACTCCGTTGGAATCATCAAGAAACCGTCGCCGCCGATGATCCTCCACGGCGACGCTCGCCGGCATCCGTTCTCCTGCGACGCCTTCGACTTCGAGTTCTCCGGCAACGGCGGCCTGGAGCTGTCCCCGAAGCCGGCGGAGTTCTCCGTCGAGATCTGCCGCACGCTGCGTCCCGGCGGCTTCCTGGCAGTCCACGTGGCGGTGAGAGACGCTTACAGCTTCGAATCTTTCCTTGAACTGTTCGATTGCTTTGAATTGATCAGAACTGGAGAAATCAACAGTGTTGATTCATCTCCGGTTCTTGAAATTTTGATGAAGAAGAAAAACAAAAACCCTAATTTCGAAATCAAAATCCTAAATATTGACAATTTCGTGAATAAATGTTCTGTTAAGGGATACAAACGTGAAATAGTTTAAAATGCAAAGGCATTGATAGAGGAAGAGCCATTGAAACCATGGATTATACTAAAGAAAAATGTGAAGAACATAAAGTACTAAACTTCTTTGGTTGACATAAGCTTTAAGAATAGGTATGTGTATGTTGATGTTGGAGCTAGAAGCTATGATTAAAGCATTGGAAGTTGGTTTAGGAAACAGTACCCAAAGCAGAGTAGAACCTTTGAGGTTTATGCAATTGAGGCTGATAAAGCATTTCATGAAGAGTATAGGGCAAAGAGAGGGGTCACATAGTTGCCCTATGCAGCATGGGTGAGGAATGAGACATTGTTCTTTGAGATCACCAGAGACCCAAGCAAGAAGGTGATGATGAGAGGGAGAGGGAGAGGGATGGGGAGGATCAACCCTGTGCAGACCTCTTCTAGCCATATGGGTGACAAGGACAACATTCAGGGTTTTAATTTTGCAGAATGGCTCAAGAATGCTGTTACAAAGAGGGATTTTGTGGTGGTGAAGATGGATGTGGAAGGGACTGAGTTTCATCTCATACCAAGGTTGATTCAGACTGGAGCTATCTGTTTGATTGATGAGCTTTTCCTTGAGTGCCATTACAACAGGTGGCAGAGATGCTGCCCTGGTCAGAGAAATGCAAAGTATCACAAAACCTATTCTCAGTGACTGGATCTGCTTCACTCAGAAATTATGGAGTTCTTGTACATCAATGGTGGTGATGACTGATAACTGATAACCCACTAGAAACTTACTATTTTTTTTCACTACTGTTCTATCATTCTTTTTGTATAGATATAGATATTCTTTTTTATTGTTCTCTACAGTGCAGGATAGGATCTCACACAATTAAATTGGTTCTTTCTCATTCTTTTCTGTGTACAGTCATGCCTGCAAATGAAGGGTTGAGTTAATGAGAGATTTTGTATATTCTCTTCATATCTTCAATCATAGCATTTGTTATTGGTGATTTCTGTCTTTATGAAGCTTCTTTTGAGGCAATGTTGTTGCTCAGATGCAGCTGCTTGAGTGACAGGTAAAAGATATTAATATTACATTTAACTATATAATTATTCAATGGATGTTGAAGTTTTAGTGTTTGATATTGTTTCATCACCAATTTACCCTCTGTACATGTAGGCAGTTCCTAAGTCACGGAAGCATAATCCTCTTTGGTAAGTAACCCTGCATTAGGGAAAGCTACCTTGCATTCAGATATTATTGCGCAGGTAAAATGAAAAGCAATTTGCAAATGCAGATGTAAACAATTTTTGAAGTGTGCCATGACTATCATTTCATTTGAATATGATCATTAGTATAAGATATAGTCAAGTAAACAAAGAACTGACAATGAGATTCCACCCATATACATCTGAATGTATAAATGCAGAATGTTAACAAATTCTCATATTCTGTTAGATGTTTTTCTTTGTTCCAGACAAATTCTCATTTCTTTGCTCCATACTACTACTATTTATTTTATTTTATTTTGGTAAAATATGAGGTTAAAACTTAAAACTCTAACTCGATAAATATTAGTAAGTGGATATGCACCAAATAGCTCGCGATGCGGAAATTCTTATCATTTCAGTTAATGTATATTTTAGCTCTCGATGTGCCATCCAACGTGTTGTCATTTATTATCTTGTGAAATTATTTCTGGTCCAACTAGTTTTATGTCTTGCTTTGATTTGGTATATCTCAATTTAATCTGATTAAGAAAATCCTGTTAGAAAAACATCTAGAGAAGATCGATTAAAAAATGTGGCTAAAGAAGTGAGTAACTAAAAACTAATTACATGTTTTGTTTTTGGTGATTAAGAAATAAGAAACGATGAAATATTACTATTTGAAAATAAACTTTGTTTTCTATCGGGAAAAAACTGTTTTCATGTTAGCACGATGAAATATTACTATTTGAAAAAAAAAAACTGTTCGAAAAAAGGAACTCAGTTGAAATGAATATAATATAAATTTATTTAGAAAGATTAATGAGAAATAAAAGTTATGAAAATTATAGAATTTATTAAGATTAATGACAATTAAAATAGTTATTTCGAAAGTGAAGTTGAAAATATATTTATCACTGATGAGTAAGCTAAAATGTCGATGGCAACATTGCATCATTAAATATTACTTGCTTTTATATATTATAAATAGATAGATAAAGAAATTAGTCACTATTTTCTTTCTTAAAAATATCCTTTCATGGATAAAAAAGACAAGATAATTATAATATGATTATGTTTCGTCAATACAAGGTCTAGGTAACTTATAAAAGAGAACCATTAGCTCTTCCATTATTTCTCTCTCTATCTCGTCCATCCATGATCTCAATTCTCTCCCAAATGGGTTCTCTCATCATCACATTCTTGTGTTTTTCAAACTTTTCTAATTCCCTTCAATGTCTCATAACCACTCTCATGCATCTCCAATATCGATGAAACTAGGGCAGGACGACAACCTCATTTACAATGCCATGCATGCTGGAATTACCAAGGCAGAAACGTTGTTTGGAGGTCCTTTCATATGCCACAGTACAGCTAATCAAATCAACTCCAAGGGAATCTGGTTTGGAGATGACCCTCTTGCATATTATCTCCCTGTCTTCTTGCTCCAACTTTGCCTCATATTCATCTTTACCAGTTTCATTCATCTTATTCTCAAGCCATTTGGTCAACCGTCTTTTGTTTCTCAGATTATTGTAAGCATATATGCAAGATTTAATTTCTTGTATTTGATCTTTATATATGTTCATGTCCATTTGACGTCGAGTTATTAATTGTTTTATTGAAACGTAGAGGCTAACCATATGTATCTGATTTCATTTCTTTAATGTTTTTGTGTCAACCAGGGTGGTGTGACTTTAGGTCCTTCTATTCTTGGGCGCAACACAGCATTCATTGACAAGGTTTTCCCATCAAAAGGAAGAAATGTGATTGATACCATAGGCTTTTTCGGTTTTATGTTATTCATCTTCTTAACTGGGGTAAAGATAGATCCAACCATCACTTTTAGATCAGGCAAAAGGACTTTTGCCATAGGAATTTTAGGTTACTTTGTTCCTTACAGTTTTGCCAGAACGGTTGTCTTTATCCTCACACGCTTTGCAACATTGGATAGTGATGTCTCTAAGGTGCTCCCTATTGTGATAGAAATTCAATGTATCTCAGCCTTTCCAGTAATTACTCGTTTTCTTGTTGAGCTTCAGATCCTCAATTCAGAGATTGGGCGATTGGCCACTTCTTCTTCATTAGTGTGTGATGTTTGCTTCATTTTTGTTACGACAGTGAAGTTTGTTGCAAGGTTATCCTCCACAAAGTCAATAGGAATATCTATTGGATCTTTCTTGTCCACCACGCTATTTCTTATATTCATCATCTTTGTAGTTCACCCAGCTGCAATATGGGCAATTCGACAATCACCAGAAGGGAAACCTGTTCAAGAAATTTATATATGTGGTGTTCTTCTGACACTAATATTTTGTGGATTCTTAGGTGAAGTTTTTGGCCTAAGTGCGATTGTTGTATCTTTCTTTGTGGGACTGGCTATACCAGATGGTCCACCATTAGGAGCAGCATTGGTAAACAAGCTTGATTCCATTGTTTCAGTGGTGTTCATGCCTATCCTTTTTATAATAGTTGGATTAAGGACAGATGTTTATGCTATACAGAAGATGAAGAACATAGCTACAATTCAATTCATTATTTGCGTTGCTTTTTGTGGGAAAGTTTTAGGGGCTTTATTACCTCTCATCTTCCTTAGGATGCCATTCCGAGATGCCTTTGCTCTTGGTCTTATAATGAACTGCAAAGGCACTGTTGAATTGTACTTGTTGATTAGCTTGAAATTAAAAAAAGTAAGCAAAACTTTTAATTCATGTGTGCACATTACAACTTGAGAATTTTTGTTTTGTAAAACTTATTTATTAAAGGTTTCACTTCTATGAATTTTGCAGGCCATGAATGATGAATGCTTTACAATTTTGGTTCTTACTTTAGTGCTTGTAGCCGGGATTGTGTCACCTATTGTGAAAACTCTATATGATCCTTCTAAGAGGTTTCTTGCTTACAAAAGGAGGACAATTATGCATCACAAAAAAGATGAAGAACTACGCATACTAGCTTGTATTCATAGACATGATAATGTTTTGGCTATTATGAACCTCCTTGCAGCTTCCAATCCCACTAAAGCAAGCCCTATTAACTTAGTTGTGCTTCACCTTATTAAGCTTGTGGGGAGATCTTCCTCTCTTCTTGTTGCACACGTGCCACGAAAAATGCTTAGTCACCATTCTACTCAAACTGAAAAGATTGTCAACTCATTCAACAAGTTTGAAGATGTATACAAGGGCAAGGTCACACTACATTCGTATAAGGGCATTTCTCCTTATGCTACAATGCACAATGATGTGTGCTACTTGGCACTTGAAAAGAGAACAACTTTTATTATCATACCTTTCCATAAGCAATGGATACTTGGAGGGACAACTGAGTCATCTTTTGCTTTTAAGCAGCTCAATAAGAATGTCCTAGAGAAAGCTCCTTGCTCGGTTGGTATCCTCATTGATCGTGGTAACCAAAAGATGTTTTGGTGTGGCTTCAAAAAGGGATCAATATATCAAGTGGCTATGCTCTTCTTTGGTGGTGCAGATGATCGAGAAGCACTTTCATATGTGAGACGCATGTTAGATCAACCTTATGTACATATTACTCTTTTTCATTTCTCATCTCCAACTGAGATTGTTGGAGGAACAGAAAGGAGCAAAATGCTTGACACACAGATCTTGAGTGAGTTTAGGCTTAAGGCTTTTCGGAATGAGAGAGTTTCTTACAAAGAGGAGATGGTAATGGATGGAAAGGATGTACTTTCAGTTATTGAATACATGGAGAGTTGTTATGACCTTGTCATGGTTGGGAGGAAGCATGCAGATTCAAAATTAATGTCAGAAATTGGAAAATGGAAGCATGGAGAATTGGGAATTATAGGAGAGATTCTTGCCTCTTTAAATATAGGAGCCAAAACATCAATTTTAGTGGTGCAACAACAAACCAGATTTTGGGGATCACGTGATCCAGAAGAATCCACACATTTGAGAAAAGAAGATATATAGCAAAATATTAGGATTTGACACCAGCAATCATATGTATAAACTTAGTGCACTTTGGATACAGATAACGTACAACCTTTATGTGTTTCCAAATTTAATTTTGTCTATTTTTTGTCTTCATTTTCTCCTCTCTTTTTTATTCCTTAACAGTGATTTTGCTTATTCTTAAGTGACTTAATTCATGATCTGATATGTTTGATATGTATGTTCATTTTTCAAATTATGTTCTAAAACTATTTTTTCTTGCTTTAAAATTTTATTCATAAGATTAAACAATACATTAATCAATAATCATTTTTTAAACAAGAAGCTTCTCAGCACACAAAAACTATGTCATGACATAGATCATCAAACACTGACTAAGAGCATCAACAATAGAAGTTGTTTAGTGTGTTGCTTAACAAAAAAAAATGTTATTTTAATGTATCACATGACATTTTGAATTGTTTAAAATTGAAGAGAATTACTTATATATTATATATATAAGTAGTTATTGTTTATGAGTTGCTTAACTTTGTATTAAATATAGAAGAGAGAAATAAAATATTTATAAATTAAGAATTTCTTAATAGAAATATTCGTTAGAGATAAAATTAATTGAGTTATTTAAGATTGAAGTGGTATAAATTGAATTATTTATATCAACACCTAATTTGGTATGTAGAACTCTGTGTTCGGACAAGCATGCATATTTGAAGGATCGCGAAACAACACGTTAGGTTGTAATAGGGAGAACTATTGGTTAAGTAATGAGAGTTTATTATTTAGTTATAATTTTAGTACCATAGTTGGGGGTCAAGGAGTCTAACTATGAAGATAACTGCATGTCTCTGCTATGTGCTAGTTTTCAAGAAAAACTAAATTTTTAACTAATGGGATGTGATGTATTTATGATTGATGTGTGTTTGTCTTTGTGTATGTGTCGATGCATTTGCCTCGATGCATTTGTCGATGGTGACAAGTTGAAGATTCTTCCAGGGTGCGACCACAGCTTCCATTGCAAGTACGTGGACAAGTGGCCCACGAATCACTCCATTTGCCGTCTCTACAGAGCTTCGCTTAAGGTTGATTCTTTTTCCTTCCCCATTATTCTTCTTCTTCCTTCCTCACATCTATTCCTTTGACGTCGAGGTGTTGAAGTTCCCGGTGGTGCTCATAGAACCTATGAAGCACAGATACATGCTTAAAAAAATTTTCACCGTATCGGACACGAGTCCGATACGGATTCGTTGCCGACACGTGAAATCGCGTATCGAATTTCAAAGGCTATTTTTTCACCTCAGAACTTCATTTCTCGCTTCCCTCCGTCACCGCTCACCTCAGATCGCAAGCCGTGGAACACTGATCGCAGTTGCCGTCGCTTCCTGGTCGACAACCAGGCACCAGCTCACCGCCCCATTGCGCGCCGTCGCTTCCTGGCCGCACTCGCCCAGTCGCCCGTCCCCCTGCGCGCCGTCGCACACCTAGCACCGTCACCTTCTCTGCGAACCCGAAACAGCCACACCGCAGCGCCGTCACCTTCTCTGTGAACCCGAAGGCCGAAACAGCCACACTGCAAAAGGTGAGATTTTTATATATAATTTTTTATCATTTTGAAGAAACATTTTGAAACAGGCACCCTCTCTCAATATTTGTATTACCCGAAACATTTTGAAGCAGCGAACCCGAGCCTGTCCATTGTTTATTTAATATTTTTATTAATTACAAAGCAAATATTTTTATTAATTACATATAAAATCTATTATTTGTATGGATAATCTATTATTTGTGCTTGTGATTTTCCTTTTATTATATTTTATTAATATGAAATACACTCTATATAAAAAAAATTAATACTAAGACGTATTGGAAACGTATCGGAATATTAGATTTTTGAAGTAACGTATCGAAGTCACGTATCGAGAACGTATCAAAAACGCCGTATCGGTACTGGTGCTTCATAGCATAGAACTGACTATGAGGTCTCTATTTCCTTGTTCTCTGTCAGATTCGGTTAGGTGCTCATAGAACTTAAGGTTTTGATGGATGGTCTGCTGTAAGTTTCTGTCTCACACTCTAAGCCTTCAATTCATTTGTCTATATACTCATTAGTGATGCTAGTGCTGCTTGTAATCCTGACTTAGAACCTGGTTTCTTCATTTTCAGATTGTTGCTATTAAGCTTATGTTATGTGTTAAATTTCTATTAAGCCTATCAAAGAATTCTATCTCGCGTGATCTGTAAATAAGATCAAAGTGCGTGTAAAACAAAATGAATCAAGTTTGGTATTGTTTCTCTTTTGTTCCCTTGTATAATATAATATAGAATTGGAAACAGTCCAGATGGGAATTAACTTAAAAACTCCGTGTATTATTGATGCTTTGAAGTATAACTTGCGTTCTCCCTGCTAATTTATTGATTTTTCCCATATTTCTCATATTTGATTTTCCCCTTTTCGTAGTGAGGTCAGCCCTGGGTTTAGTAAAAATACATAGAGAATCTAAAGTTTTATAAAAGGATATGGACATGTATCCATTATCAATGTGGGGGTCTATATTGATTTTTTAATATTGCTGCCAGATATGTTTTAATTTTTAAAATTATATATTTTTAAAATTATTCTTGTTAAATACATATTTTTTCTTTTCATTTTTTAAAAACAGAAAATAGCTTTTATCAATGTGGTATGTATTTACAACCACTCAAAGCTGTTGTAGGTGATAATGCCTTTCTCTGGTATGTAATTTTACAGTCTGTGCACCATAATTTAAATAATGTTTCCATTGTTTTAATTAATGAGGTATATAGTAAGGATATGAACTACTAATTGGTGACCTCTGTAATTAACTCTGGTGAAACAAAAAGGGGATTGGGTAAAAAGCACCTCCATAGGTCAAATTATTTATGCCCTCTTCATGTTTGAATGAGAATGAAGATGTACTAAACAAAAAAGAATTGGAAGGCTGCAAAAATATGAAGAGTAAACAAAAATAGGGGAAATATCAATGTATATTTGTGTAGGTAATGACTCTCCTTCTTTAATCCTGAGTAATACATCTTGTATTTATGTGGTTTTTGATTTTATAGATTGTTTTTTGTGTATCCTTTGAGTTTTGATGAATGAATTTTGACTTTAGTAAAAAAATTGGTTAACATTGATGACTAAAACTGCCAATACTTACTGGCTTGTTGTCTTTCATGCTATTTACTATTTTACAAGCAATAAAAACCATTGATACAAAGATTACTCAACAACTCTCTTTGAGAAGGAAGCATCAAGAAGGTATCAGTTCTACATTTCGCTCAATAAGTGGCATTATCTATTGTCTTTCACGTATGGACTGTGAAAAAGGTTGCTGAAAAATTACAAGTTTGTCCTTCTCATTAGTCATTACTTTATATTTTGTATATTTTACTAGAATGTATGATGTGATGAATTGGCTGTGATTTTCTAGCTTGCTCTTGCTTCTTCTTTTTTTTCATTATGGTTCATGTTTGTGTTATGTTTTGCTGTTTGCTGTTTCTAGCTTGCTCTTGCTTTATATTTTTATTTGTTCAATATTGTTTTCAATTTCCACAATATTTTTTTCTCTTTATTTTTTATTTGCTACTTATCTTGAAATGCTGTTTGATGTTGGAGATGTTCCATTGTCTAAGAAAATTCTCGCTGGATTTACAACTGGTAAAGCCCAATTCTGGACATTGTATTGTCTAAGAAAATTCTCGCTGGATTTACAATTGGTAAAGCCCAACTCACAATTCAGTTGATATGATTATCCCAATTCCATTGTGCTATCTTCCTTCTATGTGCAGGTTAAGTCGAGAATGATGGGAGATTCAAGTTACAAAAGCACCCTTGATTGTTTCATTAAGACATTAAAAAATGATGTATGGTTGTTCTCCATTATTATTATTTTTCTCTCTTCCCCATTTTCCTTAATTATAAATTAATTGTATCTGAGCATAGTTGCTGAGATTTTTTAACATAATGCATCATAGAATTTGATCATATCTGATTGTGAGTTGTTGTTGACTGGTGTATATTATGCATAATCCACAGGCACGTGCGGAACAAACTCCCTTGTGAATTTTTAGCTTTATGACATCATTATACATTCTCATTTTCACCATTTTATGCCAAAACAAAAGTGATCTTTGGCATCATCATGAAATGTTGTTTGATGGTAAGAAAAAAAGGACTGGAACGAAAAATTGGACAAGGCAGAGGCATATAATCCTAAGCGGGTAAAGGAGCAGGATTTTTTTATATAAAAAAATACACTAATCTAAGACGGTTATTGGGAATAACCATCTTAGATTAGTATACTTTTTTTTTTATAAAAAAATGATTTTAAGACGGTTGTTAGGAAAACCTTATTAGAATGTGAACATTCAAAAGACGGTTATTCCTAATGTTGTCTTAGATTAGTTTAAAAATCACACTAATTTAAGACGATTTTTAGAAATAACCGTCTTAGAAACTTCGACCTACGAAGACGGTTGTTATATAATTGTCGTCAAAAGTGATGACTTTCAACGACATCCCATACAACAACGGTCATACAACCGTCTTAGAAAGTGCTATATAACCGACATAGAATGCCCATTTTGTAGTAGTGAGGATTTGTTCCTAGCCACAGTCAGTGCATCAGTGAACACAACATTGGCGTGTTATGTATGTACATGGGGGTGTATGACTGGTCATCCTTGCGAGGAAGGATTTGTTCCTAGCCATGGTCATGCATTGATGATGCCCATGTTTCATACTTCATGTGCATGGATGGAAATAGAATGAAGGCACGTGCGTACTTATGGGTTTCAGTGGGCTGAAACCGCAGGTACTAAGGGGTCATCAGGTTTGGAATTTCCTAGCGACGCTAGCTGATCATCGGGGGGGGGGGGAATGACCAGTGCACGACAGGGTGACCCTGATAGGCGTGAATTATTTTTCCTGTGAGAGGCTATTTCCGGGATATGGTACCACATTGCATACTAATAGATGAGTCAGGTGCATGCATCATTCTATGTATGATTGTTTGAGTTGTGAAATGCATTGAATGATTGGCTTGTTGAGTGTGTATTAGAATCATGGATTTTTGTTAATGATTGTGGTGGGTAATGTTGTTTCCTTCCCAATTGCTACTATTTGATGTTTGTTGATTTTATATAATAAACTCACCTTTGTATTTGTTGTACCATGTGGTTAGTGATATCGTAGAGACGAGGCGGGTCGTTACATTAGTAGTATTAGATATGCTCTAATGTAATGATCGGTGTTGCCACAAAAATCTCAGCTATTCTAGTGTTCATAAATTAGCCTTAATGTATCTTTTACATAAATATGCATAAATCTAAGAAGTTCACCTTTTATTGATAGACTTAAAATATATTAATTGAGTTTTCTTTTGGGTCTTTAATGATTTTTTTTGCATTGAGTCCTAATAAAAATTTTGTTTTTAGTCCTTGTTATTTTGTTTTAATCCTTCTAATATATGTATTTTTATTTTTGTTCCTAAAATATGTAGATAATTTGTTATTAGTCCCTATCAAATATTTTTCAAGGGATTAATACAAAATGAACAAAATATTATAAGGATTAAAATGAAAAAAGATATATTAGAATGACTAAAACAAAATAACAAGGACCAAAAACAAAAATTTTGTTTTGTTAGAGATTTGATACAAAAAAAAATATTAAGAACCCAAAACAAAATTCACTAAATTATCTAAGACCAAAACACATATTTAAGCATTGTTTTTATCTAAATATTTAATGACATTGGAAAAATATCAACACTTTCGATAAATAGTGATATATTACATGGGTGATGCTCATTTTAAGTAAGTTTGTAGAGTTTGTAGACTATTATAATAACTACCTTAAAAAAAATGGGCAAAATATGTTGTTTTTAATTTCTCAACTTTTGGTGATTTTTATTTTTAGCCCCTAAACAAAATTTTGGCCAATAGTCACTATATTTTTCTATGTTTATATTTTTAGTCTTGACAATTAAATCATTAAATAATGATATGGAAGCCACATGTCAACTTTCTAAGTAAATTATGTTTTTAATCCTTCATCTTTTTACGGAAATCACTTCTAGTCTCTTGATAAGTCGTTATTTGTTTGTACTTGAGCCCCCTTTTTTGTCCCATTTTATTTGTTTTGATCTCATTTTGTTATTAGAGCTTATGGATATGTGTTAAGTGTAAGTAGCTGAGCAGAGAAGCTAATAAATTGAGAAAATGGCCAAAAGAGAAGAGAAAAGAGATACATATGAGCATTTTCAAAAAGCATGACTCGTTCTGATTGCAAAATGGTTCGTGTTGTACCTGCAAGCCATGCTAATTTTTCAAAAAAACACCTCATCAACATCACACATCCAAGCACGATCGTGCTACTGATAGCATGACTCATGTTGTTCTACAGTCAAAAAAATAGAACTAACGTCACACATCCGAGCACGATCATACTGATTTAGCATGACCTGTGTTGACCGTCACACTACTATTTATAAATAGAAAAAGGAGAGGCATTATTAGGTGAGCTTTTTCTTATTTTCGAATATCAAGGGTTTATGTTGACTAATTTAGCAAGTGTACCAATTCGTCCAAGTAGTAATAAAATGGTAAGACCGAGTGTCGAGTCCACAAGGACTTTGATTATACTTAAAGTTCGTATATATCAAATTTTAAGCAATGAACAAAATAAATTTTTGGGGTTTTCAAGTGATAATGTATGTAAATATATATGTGGAATAAAATAAACAACAAAATAGATTAAGAGCTATAGAAGAAAAGCAAACGCTTGGAGAGTTGATTGAAGGTTGATGTAGGATTATGAGATATGTTTGGTGTTCAGCCTACCAAAACTACTCTTGATGTAATGTTAATAATTTTTTACTATTTAATATCATTTTACATATTACCTTCATCATTTAAATTACTCTAACTATGATTTTTCATATGAAAGAGTCTAAATTATCTAATTTCACTCCTGATCCCTCAGCAAGCTACATCAAATAATTTGCATTAAGAGTAAAGATGTATATTTAAGGCTAAACAATGTGATTTTATCCCTAGATATGATTTGTCTAGATATTATTTCTCAGTTCTCAGAGTATAGACATTTCCCCATACATAAATCCTTATAACATTATATGCACATGGATGATCAGACCACAAACATGATAGAAGATTCAGAAAAGAACAATAATATGAAATAACATTCAATAGATAGTGAGAATTGTTACATCAAGAGTGTTTGGTTGTTGAACCCCCAACAATAAGTGGTTTAGTCTTTCCTTGACATGAGACGCTTACAAAAACAAAAGGAAAAAACAATTGATGAAAGAGAATGGAAGAAAATTGGTAGCACAAAGGGCATAAGCCAACTTCTATGGAGTAGATTCTTCTCTCCTTTGTGCCTTTGGTTTCTCTCTGGCTTCTAATTCTTTTGCCTCTGATTTCTCTCCCATTTTTATAATCAAAACTTTGTTTTATTAGGCTTTTTTGATATTGGCGACGCGCTAAGCCCATATATACGTGCTAAGAAAGCCTATCGCACTGAGCGCGCTACTCTAGATCCTCAATCCATCTTCCAAGTTTTTAATGTATAATCCTACAAAGAAAATACAACCAACACACTATAAACCAACTAATTTTAGCATTTATTAGATAAAAAATCAGAAGAAGCTAAATTTCTACGTTTCAATCACAAGAGCATTAAAAGAAAAAAAAAATAAGATAATTGCTATGTATTTAAATGCACAATTTACGTATAAATAACAATTATTAGTTTCTGAGTCAAAAAGGTGCACCAGGAACAATTGGAGTACTAATGCACAAGGGTCTCTTTAATTCTCTATGTTATTTTATATGTTGTTTGGCTATGTTGTGACCATGGTTAGCTAAACCCTTACAGCTCAAATTATGATGTAGTTTTACCTATGTACACTAGTTTCTTATTTTAATAAATTTCTTCAGTGTTATTCATTTGATTGTGTCATTATATTGTTTTCTCTTTTACATTGGAATTGATCACTTTAATTCATAGTTAATTGTATCTTAGTGGCCATCTACTCATATTAGGGACAAAACAAAATTTGTTAAATCATTTGTGACCAAAACACATATTTAAGCCTTGTTTTTATCTAAATATTTAATGACATTGGGAAAATATCAACACTTTATATAAACAGTGATATATTACACGTTGGGTGTTGCTCATTTTGAGTAAATATATAGTTTATGCACCAACTAAAGACTTTTAACACTTATCTCCCAATCATAAGCTAATGATTAGTAAGTTTGTAGAGTATTATAATAACTACCTTAAAAATAGACAAAATATGTTTTTGGTTCCTCAACTTTTGGTGATTTTTTTAGTCCCCAAACAAAATTTTGACCAATAGTCACTATATTTTTCTCTATTTACGTTTTTAGTCCCGACCATTGAATCGTTAAATGATGACATGGAAGCCAAATGTCAATTTTTTGAGTAAATTATGTTTTTAATCCTTCTTCTTTTTATGAAATTTACTTTTAGCTCTCAACATTTTTTGACCAAATTTAGTCCCTCAATACCAATCTTTGTTCCTTAACGATTTTTTTAACGATCTTAGTCCCTCAACTTTTGTTAGTCATTATTTTTAGTTCTTCTCATCAAGTATCATTGTTAAGCGATGATGTGACAATCACATGACTTGGCATGTAGACTACTAGTATGATATAACATTCACGTGATTCAATATTGCTTGTTCAAGACATTTTCTAGCCGTTCTAAGGAACTACAAAATGTCCTACTTGTAAAAATTCTAAGAAAGGGATGGGGAGAAGGCCATGTGAACGAACAAAAGAGTAGGGACTAAAACCTCAAAAAAATTATAGTTCATTTGAACCATTAGAAAACCTTTTGAACAAGAAATATTTTATCAAGTGACTAATCATACTAGTAGTCCAAGTGGTAAGTCATGTAATCACTTAATGGTGATATTTGATGAGAAACACTAAAAATAATGAAGAAAAAAATTTAGAAAACTAAAACTAGTCAAAAAATTTGTTGATAGACTAAGATCAGTCAAAAAATTCTTAAAGGACTAAAAATAAATTTCATCAAAAGGATGAACTAAAAACATGATATACCTAAAAATTTGACGCATGGTTGTCATGTCAAATTAATAGGTCCCATGGCTCTAACGTGGTTGTCACGTCATCACTTAATGGTGATACTAAGCGTCCGAGACTAAAAATGTAAACATTAAAAGTATAGGGATTGAGAGTGGTTAAAATTTTGTTTAAGAACTAAAAATGAAAATCACTAAAAGTTGAGAGACCAAAAACATATTATGGACAAAAATAATAGTTATTGTGATTTCTTATTTATGAATAGTATTGTAAAAAAAAATGTAAGTTGGCAATGCATAGAAATTGAAGTCACTCATTTTTTTCAAGTCTTATTCTAATCTTTACCAATGTTGGGTGCTATAAACATGTTTGCATTCAGAACTGAGACCGTGAAAGTTGTTGCTTCTAGTATATACATTTTGCTCACATAATTTGTTTCATATGAATGCTACAACGACATGAAGGTGCATTTCCTTGACTCATTCTATAATATTACATACTATATATTTTGGTGATAGTTTGTGATTTTAGTCAACCATAAAGAAGAAGAAATTTTTGTCTACCAAAACTATACTTGTTTATATTTAATCCATGAAAAGAAATTAAGTTACAACTTTGCTTGGCCAATTGATCTACCCTAGAAAATAGACAAAATGTTGAGTTTTTATGAAAATAAATTACCTAAGTCAATGGATGAGTATGCCATTGTAGGTTTTTTTTTCATATTCATTAGTATTTTAGACTTACAAAGTAGCATGTTATATTCAAAATTTGATACGCATCTGGTTTCAATTGGAAATTAATTCTAAAAAATTCATAAATTTGTGTCAATTTGGATAGTTAGCTTTTAAATTTAACAATTCTTATTAAATTTTAATTTATTTAAATTGTAGATAAATTTGCCTTAATTTGTATGTATACAAATGTAACTAGTTCACAAAATAAACTTTAATTAAAACAAAAATAATTTGATTGGATAGTATTTTACAGACAAAATATTTTAAGGAGACCAATAATACAAAAAAAAATTTAGAATTTAGAATAGTCATCTTAAAATTTATTTAAAAATATTTAAAAAAATCATAGAGTTCAAAAAATATGTAGTACCTTTTACATAATCTTAAAATATATATATATATATATATATATATATATAATATTATTGGTTTGAGTGAAGCTAGATTTAGATCTCTTAAGCAAGGTATTGGATTTAAGGTTTATGGATGAAAAAATGTGGTTGGAAGAGGAAATCTCATTGATAGTCAATCAGGTTTTTCAACATAAATTAGTCATTGACAAAAAGAGAGTGGATACTTCACACCTATAATATGGTATCCCACAAGATATACAATTAATCTTCATATTTGGTCATCTTATATTGTTACAAATCTTATGTATCCACACATGCATATGCATTTAACATTAGGCTACATTCATAGGTCATCATCTTATGCATTTTAAATGAGACCAAAAATTGTAAATTATAGTTACATATCTAACATGATACCTCGTCTCATACCAATAATTAAGGAATTTTTTATTTTTTATTTTTTATTACTATTCTTATTAACCCAATTATATCGGATAACGGTAAACTAAATTGTTAATGTCAACCATTAAGCTTCTAACTTCCTTGTCCATCCATTGTCTAAATTTCTGTTTTAGTCTCTCTTTCCATCACCTCTCTTTCTCTCTCACGTTCTTTGAAGTTTATTTGCATTGTTCCTATCGTTGGTCTGGGTTTTGATCATTGTTTTGGGTGCTTGTTTTGGAGCATTAACATTTCTTAAATTTACTGAAATGGATATTCAAAGAACGGATCAATTGAGTTCTTATGGAATGATTGGTGATGAAAAATTTGTATGTCAATATGTATTAAAACACACAAGCAGGGGTATTTGGTTTGGAGACAATCCCCTCTATCAAGACACATCTCTCTTATTTATTCAAATTATTGTTATGTACATTGTCGGTAGAATCACTTATCTCTTATTAAGGCCTTGTCATCAAACCTTTCTCATTTCACAAATTGTGGTAAGTTTTTTTTTCCTTTAATCAAAATTAACAACTATTGTTTTGTTGGTTAATTATTTTGAGTTGTAGTTATCAATTAGTAACCATAGGGATTTAAGGACAATATCAACCTTTCAATACAAATATATCATTCATTTTCTATTCAATGTTGTATTGTATAGGGATATCATAGTTGCTAAAATTTTAAAAACATTCATTGACATGTATTTTAGCTTAAGAATTTGAAATAATTATACTAAGTTGTGTTTGAGAATGTCATTTTCATAATAAAGTAAAGAATTTAATAAACATGCAAGGTTAGTATATTGTATTATCTAGGGAGACTATAATTGCTAAAAGTATGAAATCATTCATGGGCATGAAAATGCATTTGAGCTTAAGCATTTAAAATAATTATGCTAAAGGCATGTTTTGGAATGAATTTGTTTTTAAGTACTCCCACCAAGCTTATAAAATAAAGAGTTTAATGATACACAATATTAGGATAAAGGTTTTTACACTACCAACTAATATAAGCTATCTTTATTATGATTTTTACTATAGTTATTATAAAAGTTAACAAACTTACCATTCATGATGATTTGTCATTGGAAGACTGTTAATATGTGTATCATTTATTCTAAAATGAATAATTGTTTCTTTAACATGAATTTTCTATTGAATTTGATCTGATGATTTATTATCTTGTGTTCCTTTTTCAATGGTCTCATCAGGCGGGAATCATATTGGGTCCTTTATTTCTAGGTCAACACAACTCAAGTTATGAGATGATATTTCCAACATCAAGCCATATGACACTCTCAACATTTGCAGAATTTGGCATGATAATCCATTTCTTTAAGATGGGGGTGCAAATCAATCCCAAGTTAATCTTAAAGATAGAAAAACAAGCAGTAACAATTGGTCTAATAGGCCACATGTCTGCTATAGCACTTGGTGGTGTAATTTTAAATGTTGTTAAAGTAATGTACCCTGAAGAGATACAAGACACTAACGTTCATGTTTTAGTGATATCATCTTCGGTGACTACATTTCCTGTTATTAGTGGCTTCCTAGCTGAGATGAACATTCTTAATTCAGAAATTGGACGCATGGCTATATCTACTTCTATGGTTAGTGATTCGTGCATGTGGATATTGTATTTTGTGGTAATCAATAGTGCTAAAGCAGTAGAACAACAAACATATAAACCTGTTACAGAAATAGCTGTGACAATTTGTTATTTCTTCATCTTATTCTTTTTTCTAAGGCCAATGGTTATATGGATCTCCAACCGCAACCCACAAGGAAAGCCTATGACAGAAAGTCATTTTTTGTCAATCATTTGTATATTACTATTTGTTGGATTTTCTGCAAGTGTTGCAGGACAACCTCCTTTCCTTGTTGCATTTTGTTTTGGCTTGATCTTGCCAGATGGTCCCCCTTTAGGTTCTGTTTTGGCTGAAAGACTTGATACTATTGGTTCTACTTTGATGGTTCCATCTTATTGCACGATTAGTGGCCTCAGGACTAACATTCCTTCATTATTAGAATCCAAGACAGTAGCCATACAGGTTATCTTAATTGCAACATATGTAGGAAAGTTTGTGGGAACCATTTTACCATCGCTTCACTTTCAGATTGAATTTTGGGATTCTTTTGCACTAGCTCTAATCATGTGTTGCAAAGGCCTTGTTGATCTCTGCATGCTCAACATGTTACTGAATTCTAAGGTATGTTACCTTATTTTTTATTATAAAATAATAAGGACAAAACTATACTGACAAAACATAGATGTAATTTCTTAAGTATTTTTTGTGTTGTTCTTCAATCAAAATTATAGTTTTATCTTGGTAACATATGCTAACTTTTAATGCAAATCTTTATTTCGTGAATTATTGAGATGAAACTCCAATTTTGATTGGAGCATAACGCCAAAAACACCTACACAACTACATCTAAATTTTGTTCAAAATACTACATACATATATATATATATATATATATATATATATATATATATATCATATTTCATTTTGTATTCTACATCAATACACTTTTGCTAATGATCCCAATTTATTGATCCAATAAGTTTTTTAAAATTGTATTCATATAAAGAAGTTTTAGAATTGTACTACTTAGCATATGAAATGTGATAATATATATTGCTAATTTATTTCTATTTGATGTTATCAATAGGCAATAGAAGAACTACCTTTCACCCTTGCTGTATTTACTATGGTGGTCGTAACTGGATTTGCATCTATAGTAGTTCATTACATATATGATCCTTCAAGGAGGTATAAAGCCTATATTAGAAAGACAATTAAGGGTGGTCAACATGAACCTGATATCAAAATACTTGTATGTGTTCACAATGAAGAAAATGTATATCCAATCATCAACCTTCTTCAAGCCTCCAACCCTACAAAGGCTACACCCATTTCAGTCTTTGTCATACATCTCATGGAGCTCTCAGGCAGGGCAATTTCCACTCTCACAAAAAGTAAAAGTGCTAACAAGTCATCGCAACACATAAACAACGTCTTTGATCAATTTCAAATGCATAATAAAGAGTGTGTCATGTTGCAATTTTTCACTGCATTTACCCCATATGTAAGCATGCACGATGATATATGCTACATGGCAATGGACTCCAAATCTAACATTGTGATTATGCCATTTCATAAGCAATGGTCCATCGATGGAAATGTTGAGTACTCCAATGCTTCAATTAGGATACTAAACCAAAATGTTTTAAAGAAAGCTCCTTGCTCAGTTGGAATATTTATAGATCGAAGTCAAATGAGTGGAAGACTCTTAATCATATATGAGAAGTCACTTTGTGAAATTGCCATGGTCTTCTTAGGTGGAGGTGATGACCAAGAAGCCTTGGCTTATAGTTTACGTTTAGCTCAACATCCAAATGTGAGACTAACAGTGTTTTGGGTAACAGTTAAAACGCAAGGCAACCAAAGGAAAACAAAGAGCCCTTACATTGACTTGATGGAGCATATGCGTTATAGTAGTTACCATGAAGGCAAAGTGACCTTCAAGGAAGAGATTGTGGAAGATGGAGCTGGAACAACACAAGTTATTCGAAGGATAGAAGGACATTATAGTTTGGTCATAGTGGGTAGACATCACATGCCAGACTCTCCATGTACATTTGGCTTGACAGAATGGTGTGAAATTCCTGAGCTTGGTCCACTTGGGAACCTTTTAGCGACATCAGATTTTACATTTTCAGTTTTGGTTGTGCAACAACAACCCCCCTTTAATTATGAATTTCGGTATGTTAGGTGATTTTCAAGAGAGAAAAAATCTATAAAAGTAACGTTTTTTTGGCTATTTAACTCTAAATGTTTTTTGCTATAGGTTAATATATGCTGAAATTTTGAAAGTCTTTGATGTAGTGATTTACGTGCATTCACACAAGGTACTTGATATCTTTACAAACTTTGGAAATTCATTTAAATGCACCTTAGAATATATTAGCAAGGTATTTAAACTTAAAAAGTACAAGAGAGTCACGAGCTTGTTAAAAGTTTGAAAATAGATAAAAGTAGAAAAAGTATGCATAATACAATTTGAAGCTCTAAGAATAATTAAGGATATGAAAAATGAGCTAAAAAAATAGTATTGTAAGTTAAACATTAATGCGTGATTAATATATCTTGAAAGGTTGTTAGGTAATTTTTGTCATAATGATTTAAGTATTTTGAAACAAAATACATTAACATCCTTTTAGATTTTTTTTGAATTACATACAACACCTTTCTTTATTTAATGTTTGCTTAATATATAAGGTAGTGTAATATATAAGGAATGTCAGTTTAAGGTTTTCAAACATTAAGAGAGTTTGTATAGGAATCGAAAAAAGAGTAATATAGTGTGTAATTCAAAAAAGCTCAACAGGTATAATTTGTTCAATTATTTTTTTATAATCATTCTACTAATAATATAATGATTAAAATTAAAAATTAAAAATTAAAAAATTAATATTATCAAGGCTATAATTTTTAATAAAAAAATTATATATTTTTATTTCATTATTACCCTAAAATGATTGTAAAAATAGGTCATTAATTAAGGTGGTTTAGAAAGTGTTGTAATACTATGTGTTAATTAATTAATGCAACCACATTGGGAAAACTATCTCATAAGCTATTTGAAAGCATACAAGTTATAAGTTGAAAAGTTAAAAGCTTAGAAGGTAGTCGATGCCTAAAACAAGTTTGATTACACATGGTTTTATAAACTTAGTTATACCATAGTTCTGTCAATTGGAAGTAGATAATCACTAACATAAAATTGGATAAAAAAATAGGATTGATAAATTCCTAGAATAGACAAAACAAATAAATAATTCAATTGAGAAAGGGAACACCAAAAGTTCAATTAAAATAGTAACAAGGAATTACATGTTCACTTTACGTCACAACCCTAGAAAAGGTCATCAGCTAACCATAAGCACGAGAAGGCAGAAGATTACAATTGATAACAAAAAAATCAAAAAGGGATAAAAAAAATCTTATAGATAAGAACCCATATTGTGTTCCTCACACTCCTCAAAGCCTAAGTTTCTCTTATCAGTGACCCTCTTAAAAGAAAAAGAACTCTAGTGTTGTTTATTTTTGTTCAAATTCTTTTCCTATTTCAAATAAGATTGGTTTATTAAGAAATTTTGTAGTATTTACATGCCATTTCTTATAATAAAAAAATACTTTTAAATATTCAAATAGTTATGCAATGTACCAATTCAAGCATGTAGTTTATATTAATTGCATTTCCATAAACATGAAAACTATAAGATTACTAGTATCTTAAGAACAAGTTATTTTAGCTTTGG
>CM023958.1:5433695-5594129 GCA_013407115.1 Glycine latifolia
CTCAATAAAATTTTTTTTATTAAAATATTTTTTAATATTAAAAAAAAAATAAAGATAAAATTGAAATTATTTAACTTGATGGGGGTGTGGGGGGGGGGGGGGGGGGGGGGGGGGGAGAAGAGCATGCTATATTAATAGCATTTCCACAAAATTTATTTTCTATAATAGAGTTTAGGAATTTACTTGGATCTAGCTATATTGCATTCCAGAAATGTTAAATTGGTGTTTCTCTGATTTTTTTTTGTTGATCTCTATGGTGGTGTAGAAACACCTTGATCAATATTTACCTTTAGTGTGCTCTCCCAAATTTCTTACATGAAAAAAGAGTTATTGGAGAACATGAATGTGACAAAAAGAATTCATCCTTTAGTGAGAACCAACTTCTTTTCTAAGAACATTTGTAACCTTTCTTATTTTTTAGTGCAGTAGAAATATAATAACACGAAAAGAATGGGATCACTTGTTGTGCCTTAGGAAAAACACCCAAAGGGCATCAGCTATCAATTTAGACCTAAGAGTTGTAGGACAAGAAACCAAATCAATAAAGGAACTGTCTTCCAAAACTTATTTCTTAGTCAGCCAATCTGCACAGTTGTTACTTTCTCAAAGAGTACTGAAACTCAATGTGCCAGTCCAAATGAAGAAAACTTCTAATTTTATCGACCAAAGGAAAGAAAGGGTCAGTAGGAACCACGCCCTGTACAAATGAAATTGATTGCCATCTTAATATCATATTCGCATATTAGATTTTGAATTTCTTCAAGCTAGGTTGTAATTTCGCGTTCATGTTAGTGGTTACATCACATGAACCTGAATAGCCAAAATTTAAGTAACCATGATTATGTCTCACCAGCCCTCCAAAGCCTGATTTGTTGGGATTGTGAACTCCAATCCATATTCAATTTGTACACATTAATGAAGTGAGGAGGGATTTATTTTTAATAACTTAAAAATAACACTCAAAGACTTGAATATAGTTTAATGCTAACAATCATCACATTAGACATCTTTTTATTAATGTCATTCTATAAATTACAAGAGAATATAATCTCTACTGTGTCTAAAACTTATAAGCTTATAAGCTCATCTCTAACTTCAATGCCCTTGTAAGGGTTGCTTCAAGTTATGCAAGTTGCTTAATAAAATTTACCATTGAAACACCACATGACATTACTTATACAAATACCACTACTTAAAAATTTGTTAAAAAAAATGCTCTAAAAGAGAGAAATTAACTTATTGTAAGATCTAAAAAATGAATTAAAACACTCACCTTAACATTTAAATAAATTTTTGTTTTAAATATTTAAATCCGTATGATATTATAAACCCACAAAATTAAAATAAATAATTCGCAATCATCCGTTATACATACTCTAATAAGATTCATTAAATTTGCCTAGCTTAAGATTAATTAGAAGACAAATAATCTTAAACTAGTGTCTGTATGTTTAACAGGTAATTGATATTCCTATAGCCTAAGATAAACTTACCAGTGCAATTCGTTATTGAAATCGGTGACACTTTGACTTGTAAAAAGGGCTTCCAAAGTTCCAATCAATCCTATATTTAGTGGTGTAAAACGAAAATTTAAACCATTTGATTTCGAAAAAAGTAAATTAACAACAATTAATCAGTTGCTTTTGGTTCAGGTTCACCAAAATAGATGTCTATCGATCTACACATAGTGGAGTGAAGCCAAAGTAGGCATAAGGGTACAAACCAATTAGTATAATAATATATGGATGAGTTGGACTGACAAAGGGATGTGCAAATTGAAGACTTGTCTAATAGTATTAGCATGGGAGAGAGAGGAGAGGGGAATCCATGTGAAGAACTGAGTAATTAATGGGAAATAAGGAAGATATGCCAGCTTGTTTGCTTTTGTTTCTTTATGAATGTAGCGTGGAGATGTCGCTATTTAAGAACTTGGTTTTTGAAAGACAACAAGATAAAGCTACCCACGTTTACTTTAATTTTGAAATCATGGACTATATGCAGTCATATTCCTCATACACCCAGCAAGCCCTACCTTAATTTTTTCTCTTTCTATTATATATATATATATATATATATATATATATATATATATATATCTTCTTAATTTCTTGCCAAATGGTTCCTTCTGATTTTATAAGTAAATATCGTCACTCTACTAGTTAGTAGTCATACTCATTTCATTAACCCCAAATTTTCAACATTTTCTTCCAGTTTTTGTTATATTTATTTTCTTGTTTAAAAGCACAAGTTGCTCAGCAATTTTAAATTTTGGATAAGAGAGTAATAACTCAAAAAAGGAGTTAAACTAAATATAATTAGTGCATATAGTTTAACTTCATTTGAATTTTGGTCCCTTGTTTTATAGGGAAATGTTTTTCTGTCCAACACCTGGTATAGTAATATACATCTAGAGAGAGATGAATAATAGGAAAAAAAATATAATAAGTATTTGATATAATAAAAAAAAAAGATAAAGATAAGTAAAGAGTGGCAATGAGATTTCTAAATTATTGACGATCTGAATATCACGTACTATTCTTTTTTATATTGATATATTACTATAATTTTTTTATAAAAAGAAACATTTAATTATTCCCACCCGTTTAACATTAGTCTATTTTTTTCTCTCATTTAAAGTTTATTCTTACTCAATTTAATAGATATATATATTATTCATTACAAATTCATCCTTACACTTAGTAAATGACGAAAACTAAATCAGCGAGACTATAAAAGACTACAATAAAAATAAAATCCTAACTAAAAATTAAGGCATGTGAAAACCTTAAACCTTAATTATATTTTTAGTCTCATAAATTTAGTGGTCTGTCTTTTTTAATCTTCCAAATTAAAATTTATATTTTTTTAGTCTCTCACATTTGTGAAATGATTTTTTAGCCCTTCTTAACTGATTTTTGCAGTTTGGATGCATAATTTATGGTGGATTTTTTCTTGCAAGAGAGACTAAAAAACTATTTTGCAAATTTGAGAAACCAAAAAATATAATGTTTAATTTAAAATATTAAAAAATATAGACTCCTATTTGAAGAACTAAGAACATATTTGAGTCAACCTTAATTAATGACTAAGTATTTAGTTTAACCACTTAATTAGTCATAGATATTCGCTCATCAATTATTTATGATTCACAAATGACTAATTGGGGTATTGTTTTTTTTTTATATAGATGTCAAGAAACATCGGAAATAAGATTAATTTGTAAGTATAATTTTTTGTAAACTATTAACCAATAGAAAACCATAGTATTAAAATGATTTTATCAGTAATTATTTGCAAAGTTAATAATCTTAGCCTACATAACAATATATAATGAATAATAGTGTAAAAAGTATTTATATTGTTAATGTTTTTAAATTAAATTCTTAAAATATAATATACTTAACAATAAAAAGTTAATTGATCAGGTGATTTGTTTCAACTTTTTCTGTCAAAAAATATTTTTCAAAATTTTATTTTTTTTAAAACTTTTGAATAAAATAGAATAAATAAAAATCAAATTTCTAATGTTTTTAAGAAATTGGTTTAATTTTAATAGTTTCTAAAAAATAATTTTTTATAATTATAATCAAATAAGTTATAATTATATTTTATACAAAAACTCTAAAATTTAAATTACTGTTATATATAAAACCAACTCATTCCCCTGACATTGCATGAATTAATCCATAGAATGTTATAAAAAAAAGGTTGGGGATGAAGCAAGTGTAGACTTGCAATCATTAACCTTAATCGGAACATAATCTATACTTTTGCTTAAAAATTTATAATTAATAAGGTTGTTATCCGAAATTAGCTCCCTGCTTCATAAAAAAATAGATTATTTAATTTTAAATATATGCTCAAGTTTTACCTTGACTTCTTGACATGAACTAAAACACTTATACATTTTCTAATTACTGGTTCTTGGATTGTTGCAATAATTAATATAGTTACAGCTGTTCATCACCTTAATAAGTTGGAATGACACTCTAGGCCAACAAACAAAATTGGTTATATATATAATTGAAATAATAATGTCAGCTTAAGACTTTTTCTTTAGTTTCGTTTTCTATAAATAGATTCCTTTAGGAGACATATAGTATGTTATAACATGCATGTTCAATTCCACTTAAATAACGGAAATTAAACTGGGCTTAATCGTTGGAAAATGGGCTACATTCAAAACTATTTTTTAAAGCATTAGTTGGATGCCACAATTATTTTGCTTAGAAAACGAAACTACTCTTAAATTTTAGTTTCATTTATGATAAATATAATAAAAAAAAACCAAAGTTTCACTTGGACAAGCCATTTAAGACAAATAGACAAGCTTTCCGATTGTGGGGTACAAATTAAAGTTAAACACTCATTTTTCTTCAATACATATCAACAGACATAAATAAAGAAAAAGGATGATATTTGCATGAACTTGAGGTTGGAAATCGATCGCTTGCTACAAACTTGAAATCTTCACTTTTTGTAACTTTTATTTTCCTTTCTTTTCTTACCTTATTGTTGGAAAGCAAACAGATTAAAAGGTTTGACCAAATTCAACTCAGCAAGACAATTTGAAGGGAAGGTAAACTTTTTTATCCACAAAATCAAATTCCCACATACATTTATAAAACAAAAAGAAAAAAAAAAGTCCTGTCGCTATGTTTCAATAATTGAACATTTTTTTTTTCTTTTTCTTCTCTTCTTTTTCCGGCCATGTTGGATTCCGGCCAGCGGCCGGCGGCACAAAAAACCGACTAATCTTCCAATATACTCTCTAAATGAGGCCTCCATATTCCGATGCGGCCTTTCCGGCGATCCCGGCACGACGATCTCTTCTCTTTAGAACCTTTGTGAGTGACTTTGAGGTACCCTTGTGGTAGTGAAGAATAATCAACATCACTATTACCCTTGTTGCTTTTCATTGTTGATGCTTTCTTTTTTATATCACTATCATCACCAATGCTTCCCTTTCCGGCGTGCCGTTTCTTCTCCGGCAGTGAAGATTCCGGGATCAAGAAGTAGATGCTGCCCCTCTTGAGCTCGGTCTCCGGCGAGAGGATCAAAATCCGACGAACGACGCCCTGAGAGCTAGGTTTGCTTAGAACATGGTTAGGGTTGGCTTTGAGAACCTCTCCTGCTGTGATTGGACGTGTAATCTCTTCCACATAGCCGTTCAAATGGACTATTCGAATCAAGTCTAGAGCCCCACATGGAAGAACACAAGCCAAACAACACCTTAAGCTGTTTCCCATTCTTGTTCTATGAATAAAACTATATAGCTAGGAAATTAAAACTGATCTAGGGTTTGAATCTTGATCAGGAAAAAAAAGGTAAATATACCTTTATAGGCCTTTTTGGCTAAGATTAAGTGTAGCTTTGAATGGTGGGGAATTGTTTGAACAAGGGAAGAGGGTGGAGGAGGAGTTGTGTATATATAGCAACAACAGTACTTGTAATACAAAGGGACGATTTAATAATAATGGTGGGTGATGATGATGATGTTGTAGTTAATAATTATGGAACTGGGTGGATTCTAATTGACGAAAGTGCCCTTTAAAAAATGTGACTTTTCAAATTTTTGGGTTTGAATACTCACATGGTGGGGTTGGCTTCCTTGTATGTGTAGCTAACTTGTGTGTGTAGGTTGTGGCTAGCCGTCTTGTGTTGCTTTAAGAAGTACAGTGACTGCTATAGTTAATTTTGCCAAGATTGGTTATGGATCTATATTAATAGAATCCTTAATTTTCTTATTTGCCTCATCTTTCCATTTTATCTTGGTTTATTAAGGAAAATTAAATCCATATGATATGACTAATGTGTGTTTTGTTTTGACTATATATGTAGAGAGGCGCGCGCACACACGTATATATTATATAAAAGATTGATGAAGGTTGAGAATAAGTGAATTTAAATAAAAATGAGCTATGGTTAGTTGTACAGCCATGTTAATTAATCTGTATGTATAATTAACTAGAAAAAAAATATTGCAGTGTCTATTTAGCAAATTAAATTTCTTTTTGTTGAAAGACTATGCTTAAATTACGCTCGTGTTTTTCTTATTTTAAAATATACATCTTCCATGAAAAGATGAAAATGCACACATTTTGAGTCTATTTTAATGTAATAATCACTTTCGAGAATTATTTTCTCTCATGGTAATTACCAACATGATTATAGTTTTGAACATCAATTATCAAATGTGTGACCTTAGAAGATAAAATCAAGATTTTAGATGAAATTTTAAAGTAGATAATTAACGTTCCTTGTTAAGACTATCATTGATCGTGGATTACTGATACAAAATTCTTTTAATTTAACTAATGATCTTGAATTTGAGTGTTAAATATTTAGTTGTGCTAAGTATTCGGAGATAGAGTTATACTAAAGCGTAATTTATATCTATTTCTTTAAAAAAAGTGTAATTATAAAATAAATTAAGCATGGGGGAGGTGTAATATAAGCATCTTTAATGGAAGAAAGTGTAATTTAGACTCTTCAACAGAGTATGAAAAGCAATTAATTATTCATCTATTTTCCTCTTCTCTTATAGAACATCAAAGTGAGTAAGAAATATTCTTCATTCATTTTTTACTATCTACAAAATATCAGTAAGTAAAATATTTCACTTAAGTTTGAATTTCTGCCGTTCTTCAGGCATACCCAAAATGGTAATTAAAGTGAAGGCCTACAAGAAATATTTTTTGCAACTTATGAGTAGTTATTTTATTAATAAGCTAGTGTGGGTATGAGTATCTGGAATCATGCAGGTTAATTAATTTGGATTGTTTTGGAAGAATAAAACTATGAATTTACAGTCATTAAAAATAAGTCAAAAAACAACATACCAAAAGGACATGCATCAATTAATGATTCTATGAGTTGTATATATACTAAAATTAAAGGATGCTTCAAATTGTCTTTAAATTAATTGATATGTATTTACTATCTAGTACGGAGGGACACTGTATACACTTAGAACTAGTATACACTTTTTGTTATTTAGTTTTTATTGTTGCTATCAATATTAAATGAGGAAAATGTGGTCTAGAATAATAAATGTACATATTCGGGAGCCATTAAATGTGTGCATGCAATAGGGGATATAGTAATTATAAAAGGTTTGAAGTTAATTAAAACTTTACTTTATGTACTAAAATATTGTTATTACTCTGTGATATCACAACTATTAAATAAACGGAAGAAACAAAATATCATTTCCCATAAACTGAGACCTTGGTTGATCAAACATTAATTTAGATCCAGAAGCTGCCATGGGAAGTAGTGTGATCATCTGTACGAAGGTTATGAAGAAATAGATAAATATATTGGCACCTAACATGAAACTCGTTCACCGATAAAAGAGACAAAGGAAGTATGGAAAAAAAATTAAAGGGATCGAGAATAAGGTTAAGGCCCTTAACCGTTTCCTAATTTAATCTATGAAATCCGCGTTTAAGGGTAACCATGTTTACCAACAGAATCCCTAGGTCATAATATTCAGGCTAGGCTAATTGCTCCAATATTTGAAAAAAAAAAGAATAAAAAATAAAAAACCTAGGTACGTATTGCATTGGGAAAGTACATATCTTCAACTACGTACGGCGGTGTGTCCAAAAACTTAAAGGCTGCATAAATGATTAAGCACTTGCATTTCTAGACCAATGTTCTTTTCTCAACTAAACTTATGAGTGAGTAGATTTGTTTTCATTCCAAATTTCCAATAATAAAACTCAACTTAAATTTTAACTTAGTATTTATCTTTTTATTCACATAAAAACTCCCATTTCAGTTTAGAAAATTGTTTTTTCAATAGTTAAGCAACCTTGTTTATAGTTGCTTATACAAACAATTTTTATAAGAACACTACGAAAAACTTACTTGCTCTTGTGGTATTCTCAAGTTACTTCATTTTAAGAATCAATATAAGCAACCAAATTAGAGTGTGTTTCTTGTTTTGAGTGTATTTGTATCTTACATGTACATATATACTAGTAGGTGTTATCAATGTTAAAAGGAATGTTGGTTTGTAAGTGATGATTAATTAACTCCCTTAAGCATAGGTCGGAAGTATATTGCTTAATTAGCTCTCAACCAGCCTGGGCAATGATTCAACTTAATTATTGATGCAGTCATCCTCTAGTTATCTTCATGCATGATTTTTTTTCCTTTTAATTAAAATGTGGACCAAGCCAATATTAATTAGCTCATCCTACGTACCAAGCTAGCTGCCTTTCATGCTTCATATATATAATTGGAGGGAATGGGGACTACCGTGATGTGATATTTCTATCACTTCAAAAAACTTCTTTTCATGACAGATATTTGTATGTTCTTTTTTCATGAAAGAAGTTAGGTAATGATGTGTACAACTCATGATTGATGAAACTAATAAGGACCATATATATGCTTAATTTTTGTCCAAAAATAAAGAAATTAAAAAAAATAATATATATATATATATATATATATATCCAATTAATGGATCGGAAAATTTTGGCGGAAACCGTGTGAAAATTAGACGACCCGTCAAGTCTACAAAATTCGGTGATCAGATCTCTTCATGGGCATCGCCCCATATTTTTAAAGGATTAGAATACGTGTTTTTTCATTCATTTTATTTATTTATAAAAATAAAAATAAATTCTAGGAATACTATAGAGATCTCAAAGTCCCAATTTTTATAAAACTGTTTTTTTTTCTGATTCATTTTTCAAACTCATTTGGTTTCAAATTTCAAATATATAAATGCAAATTTTTCGTTTCTTATATTTTGTTATGCTTGTAATTGTCCTGAAAAAATTTAGGTATATATATTATTGAACTATTATGTGGCTTCCTTTTTCAATTTTTATTCATATTATCATATATTTAACTAACTATGTGCTGGCTGGCTCTTTTATTGCCTTCATAATTAATTTCTCACAATTAATTTCTTCATGAAAGTTCAAACTTGAGACAAAAGGTCAAGAAGAAAAATCTCTTTCGATTTGGACTGACATTATTTGGATATATATAAAAGCTTTTACCTCATAAATCAAAAGAAAAGAAAAATCTAAATATTTAGATTGCTTAATGTCACCTAGATCTTACATTCTCACCAATATACATTTCACTTTTGTTCTGTCTTTTTTCCCCTTATTCTTTTCTCCGTGTGATCTGGTAAGTGTAACTGCTAATTTTGGAAGGTAGTGGTGATGGTGTGCTGGCTAGATGCACACAGTGTATAGAGGATGAAGCTTCGTGGCACTTAGGTTTCAGGCACCGACCACAACAGCTGAAAACCTCAATCAAAGGCTTCTCATAAACTATTGTGGTAGTTAAAGGAACGCACGAGGCTTGCCATTTACAAGATTCCTAGTGCACTAGTATTAAATCTTAACAGAAGCTAATAATCCATTATTGAACAACGTGAGCTTAGTCTGTCTCTACACTAAAGCCAAGGTAGAAGCCCCATTAATTAATCAATCCACACTTACCATTTTTATCTTTCTGGAAGTCTAAATAAATGTGCTTAAGTAACTAACTAGCTAGTATGTATAAATTATGAGTAATAATCATTTGTTTGATTATTGTAATATCTTACAAATTTAATGCTACCGTGGTACTACTATAGTATACTAGTATATAAAAAATCATATAAATAAAGCTTTTGAAACAAGTAATTTTGTATTTGAGTTTCTTAATTAAAGTTGAGGATTGATTTTTAATTTGAGAATCCAATCATGACTAGAATTATTTTTTCTGGATCTAAATATAAGAAAAAAATTAAACTAAAATATAAGTAAATTTTAATTATTTTAATTGTATTTAATGATATCATCCAAAAATACTGTTCAATTACTTGTGATTTTAATTCCAATAACTCCTTTTTATTTTTTATATCAAAGTTTAAAATGAATGACACTTTTAAAAAAGTTTATTTTTAAAATATGATTAGTAAAATTAAATAATATTGATCAATTTTCTTAATCAACTACATAAAGTTAATTATTTTTGCTAATATTTAACTCCAGGGTAGTACAATTTTACTTCAAAAGGATCAGGAGTGAGAGAAATTGGTTACATGCCAATTAAAAATCTTAGATACCTTCTAATTACATAAAAAAATCAAAATCTTAATATTAATACCAACAATTAATTGATTCAAATAACGATAGAGTTAGGTCCTTTAATAGAAGAAAAAAATGGTTGAGAAGAAAATTTTGTCTTTAAATGCTTTTACATTTTCTAAAAGAAATTAGTCTTAATAAACAATTAGAAATAATCTTTATAATATGTACAAAAGAAATATCATAATTAATCTCAAGATAATCAATATCTTAAAAACATTGATTAAGAAATTTAAAATAAAAATATTAAAATTTGTATTAAAAATATATTAGAAATCACAATAAAAGTTTATTAATGACATTTTTTAAGAACAATTTCCCATTTTTTATTTCTTAATTAGTATTATATATTTAACTTTTAATTATTTGTTTGAGTGGAAAGGAAAAGAATAAATAAATAAAAATTAAAATAAGATGAAAATTACTTTTTTATATATATTTTTTATTCTATCGAAAGGATCAAAGATATTAGAGTATTATAATTAAACTGCTCACAACCATCACCTCGAGGCTCGTTCTGTTACTGTACATATCAGTCAACTGAGTCAAGTAAGTGCATGTCCTTTTTGTGAAGTTAACATCCCGAGAAACTATTATCTCTAGGTTCAGGATTGAGATTCAGATGATGATTGGTCTTCATCTTGAGCCATATACGTACTAGTGTACTACTACTAGTATAAAATTTTCAATGAATAGCTGGCAATGTTTGTATCCACTTTTCTCCTACGCGGGAAGCCAAAACAAATCCATGGGAGTATTGTGCCTAGTTAAATGTGATTCAGTGTATAAAGTTTGAAAAAACCAAAAGAGAATGCATATAAGCTTGCTAAAATTAAGGCAAGCGTTAACCAACAAATTGACAATATTGATTAGGGAAAATAAAAGTAAGAAAAAATATTAATAATATATTTATCAATTTTTAATAAAACTATTAATTACAGTACTTTATAAGAATCAATGCTTTTAAAACACTGATTTGGAAGACAAAATAATAATAATTTGTGATAGATATTATTTTTAATATAGTTATTACTACATAAGAATCAATAAATTTATCAGTATCAATTTGTGGTTTTTTTTGCATATATTAATTTGTAATCAAACAAGTAAAAATTCTTTACACTTTTTATTTACCAAAAAAATTAAATATCATAGTGAATGAGTAAAAGGGATCAGTATTTTAAATAAAAAAAATAAAGTTGGTGTTGGTCGATGATTCCTAACTCCTAATAACATGCTTGGGTGACAGTGAGATAAGCCAAAATCAATTATAAAATTTAGATGAATGCAAAATAACATATAGTTATTTTGAAACATCATGATAATATCGTAATTTTGAGATACTCGACATGATTTTAAAAAGTATTTAAACATGTTGTAAGTGAAGTGATAATCAGTTGATTCAGTTGTTGTTTTTTAAGCAAACGAACAAAATCCACATACAGAAACAGGCCCAAATGATAGCAAGTCAGTTTCAGTACACGACAGATTTAGGATTTGTACTATAGTACCAGTTCCCGTAATTCTATAGGTGTTGGAGTTGGAGTAATATTTTAGAAGATCTCCCAGATCCTCAATCCCCACCCCAGATTTTTATTTATTGGTTTTGCTACTACCTATACGTAATAATACACATTGGTAATTACATATGTCTGATTGAAAAAGAGGATTCCATAAAATTTTATGGTAATAATAAAATTATTTTTGTATACACTTTGTTTCTAAATATTTATGGTTGTTATGTAGTTAAAATTTTGAAAACACTCCACTAATTTGTTGATAATGTACGCAGCAAGTCATCGAATGTTCAAAGAACAGTGGGAATCGTACTGGAAAATGAAGAAGGCTTGGTAACAGAGTAATCTTAACATTATATTTTCTTTTCTTTTCACCACGTCAATGGTGGATCTATTCAAATTTAAGAGAATAGACGTGGTCAACTTTGTCAGGACAATTACTTATTGCACCTTCCTAATTATTATTTGTACTTAATCTGAAATGTAAAATTACATTTCTGAAAACATCTTTCTCAAATATAAATTTTTACATTCTAGATTAAGAGTTCCAGAAGTTAAAAGGCGCAGGAAGCAAAATTGAAGATGCAGAAAGTAGCTGCCTTGAGGCAGTGGCTAAAGCCATAATGGACACACCTTGAGTACCTTCAATGTCCTCTTCCCATTAATTGTGACTACGTACGTAAAAATAATAAAGGGAGATAAGCAAATAAACAATGTAAGAACACAAAAGGGACCATGGATAGAACTAACTAGGGTTATGAAAAGACATGAACCAAGGTATCGATCAATTTTTGATATATATTACTAACGTAGGCATTACAATCTTTCCTTACTAAATTAAATACCCCTTCCATCGCAACACCAAGCACCAATATACTTGGAGAGTAGAGTCATCAATCCTAGAACAGTACAAAACAACTATGTGCATGTTTTGATATCTATGGCAAATCGAGGATGGTGGCAAAATGAAATTTGTAAAAGCATCATTATCCTTCCTTTTGCAATCAGTTTACGATCACCCACCCTTCTTTTTGCAATCAGTTTACGGTGAATCATTCTTGTTTTGACTGTTAAAAAAAAAAAGGCTTGATCACCAGCACACTCGAAAATCTTGAAATGGTTGGTTGAACATCGTTAAAATGACCCTTCATTAGATTTGAGACCATCAAACCAATTAGTGGCCATCATTTTTTATTATTATTATCAAAGATCCAAGTTCTGTGTTGTGAACGGCTTTTGCGTCTTTATCTTTCTCATTGATGCTGATCTACCAGTTAGATTATTTTTGTTTAGTTCCCTTTTATATTTGTGGTAAACATACAAGCGAATTTGCTAAAAAGCCTAAAATCAAGATGTAGTCGCTTTAGTGACCTGGCAAGTGGCATGAAGACGAGTTATTATCCACGTATAAGTTGAAATAGACATGCACGTATACGATAATATTGTTAATGCTATAAATGTAATAATACTTAGACAATAACTGAACCTTACATTAACATATAATCAACCCCATTACGAATATTCAAATTAATTAGAATCAAACTTTTAAAAAAAAATATGGTATATAAATAATACCTAAATACTGAATTTTAAACGCCGTGGATGAGTTGTATATATATAAAGTACACTTTTCAATCCTGAACTGATTATGTTACATCATGTAATGAAAATATCTGCTTCACATGTTAAAGTACCAAAAAATGAAAAAAGAGAGCACACATATTACAGAGCAGCAGAAAGATCCCCTACATCAAAATCGAATAAAATAAATAAATAAATAAAATTTTTATAGATTTTTTTTACATCTAAAAAAGTAAAAATATCATGATTCTTTATTTTAGAATTTATAAAAAACATTTACAGTAAATTTTCTATTTAATGAAATAATATAGTTTTAATTTCTCATTATATATATATATATATTGTTAGTCCTTAATAAAATAATAAAATCACATTATTTTTTAAAATACAGAGATTTTAAATAAATAATTTTTCTATAAAAATTAAAACAAAAATTCACGATATTTTCATGAAAAAAAATATTTAACCTAAAATTAAAATTTAAAAACAAAAAAGCAACAAGCCTCTCATCCCTTCTCTGCAGTCAATTAAGAGTGCAACCACAACACTAAAGTACAAATTCGTATTCAACTATTGTCACATCACATCGTTTATTTTGAGTGGAATATATCAGCGGTAGGTTAGAATTAGATTATGCATATCTTTAATTTCCATATGGTTGTGCATGTTAAGGTAGAGCTTTACCTCAAGTTCCTCGGGATGTTATAGTAACCACCAAATCTAAATATGATTTTCTAAGTACTGCTTCATGTTTCGAAACATTGAATGGGATCTTGGAGAACGGAGATCGAGATCGAGATCAATTTTAAGCATTGATCTTAACTGGCATGACCTATAAACTTGAATATGATTTCTATCCACGAGTGGGTTAGTATCCAATGAAATCTAATATTAAAACAAGCTCTTGGTCCTAGATAAATTGGCCTATAGGAATCTATATTTTCGATGGTGCATGCACCCGTTCAATTGGCTACATCAAACTTAATGGAGATATTTAATCAAATTGGTATTAATTAAATGCCTTCATCAGTTCTGCATATGAAATATCTTCTATATGTCATGATATATACTGTAGATGTGATGTGAGTATGTGGTAGGAGGAGGATTATAAATCAAATTTATAAAGTATATATACTGGTCAAAGTAAAAATAGAGGCATCCAGAAATACGAAATTTGCAAGACTGGTTAGGATAAGTGTTAACACTTAACACCCTATACCAACTTCTTCAATGTGTCTTACATTTTATTGTATTGTTTTATTTATGAATTACTGTATTAGTAGTTATGTCCGTAGTTTTTTTTTTACAAGTAGTTAATCAAATTATTTTTATTTTATGTCCGTAGTTATTTTAGTCTGTGAAGTGATTTTTTTTAATATATAGTCATCTATTACATCCACAAAAAATAAATAAACTGTCCAATACAAGAATAATCCATTATGTTCATATTTTTAATAAACTTTTTTCTTTATCTTAATCATGTCATTATATATATATAAAAAAGGTTAAAATAACTTTTTCATTCATATAAAATAAAAAAATGTTCATTTTTTATGCTGCAATTTTTTTTATGTTTTAATCCCAATAAAATTGAAATATATCATCTTTTGACCTGAAGTTAGGTTTGGATTAATTGAGTCTATAGTTTCAAGTCTAACAGTGGTATATTTTTATTTTAACAGGAGCTAAAAACATACATTTTTTTAAGGGATTAAAAATGAACATTTATTTTTTTTAAACACCAATACCTTAAATAATCAAAAGATCGAAGAAATATTTTATTAAGATGAACAAAATTACATTGTTCATAACTTATTTTATGTTTCTATAATTTTCACACTTAATATATATATATATATATATATATATATATATATATATATATTAATTCCTGTCCTAAAAACATTTGTTAGTAAGACCCTTAAAGCATAAATGATCAAAGTGAATTCTTGAAAATTTGAGAGATCAAAATGAATAAAAAATTAAGATAAAAGACTAAAAACAATTAGCCTTTTTTTTATATATTTACTTTCTGATGGGTTTAACTTTCGGCTATGATAGGAAGTTGGTTCATAGGTTTTCTCAAGTTTTGAATAAAAATTACGCTGTTAAGCTTTTGGGCCTCGAAGAAAATGGGACATGTGCCCAGCATGTTGCTATTCTCACCCTTACTATTTCTTTAAAATCATATATATTTTTTACTAGAGGCAAACTTATTCAAATTGGATATAATATTTATGGATAACAAAAAAAAATTCTAAATATTTAACAAAACTGCGTATCAAGAACTCAAACTTAAAACAACTAATTAAACTAGAACAACCCTATATATAAGTTGATATAGTTATTCCTAACATCATTTCCTCATACTGCCACTTTCCCTCCTCCTTCTGTTCCCACCAACTTACATAGGGTTGTTCCAGAACTTTTGTTGCATTCTTCTCATTCTTCTTCATTTTTTGTTCACATCCCAGTCCTACCTCCTATTTCATTTTCCTCCCCTTACTTTATATATTTGTTAAATTATATGTTTTAGTTTTATATATTTGTTAATTTTTTTATTAATATAGAACTTTAGTTGATGTTTACTAAAAAATAATGTTTTTATTAATTTAAATTTTTAAGTTATATATATATATAATTTAAGTTTTGATACAATCATCGAAGCTTAACATTAATAAAATAATATTTATTATTAATAACTTTTAATATTCCTATTAACTATAAAAATATCCTTAAAACATTAAATATTCATCTTTTTATCAAATACCTTTTAAAAATTCAAATTAAAAAATAAAATAAAAAACAAACAACTGAAACATGATTTTGTTGTACACTTGTATAACAAAATTATGTTTCCATTATATATGTTTGGGGTGAAAAAAATATGCAATAGAAACACAATTTTGTTGTGCAAGTAATAATGTAATCATGATTTTGTTGTATTTTTTTTTCATCCCAAAAAATATACAACGGAAATGTGAATATGTTATATACTTATACAAAGAAATCATATTTCCATGGGAATGATATTTTTATAATAAAAAATACCTCACATGGGTGGTTGATAATTGTCAAATATGTTTTAATTTTACATATGATTTGAGATGATTATTGAGCATTTTTGTAGACATTGAATCTTGTTTTAACCCAAAATTAGGATAAATTAGGAATTAACACCTAAGATCTTTAAATTGCTAGTTTTTAGGACTTTTTTATGCTTTTGTGGAGTTTAACAGGAAATGAAGTTGTGGATTCCTCGCTTAAGTGTGGCTTGTTGTGCACTTAAGCTAAGAGACACAAAAGTTGAAATTTTTTAAGATTAAGGTCTCGCTTAAGCAAGTTGTTACTCACACTTAAGTGAGAAGAGTCAAAATATGCCTTGAAATCAATTAGAAGGCCTCACTCAAGCGAGTTGTTACTCACACTTAAGCGAGGTAGTCGCAACAAGCCCAAACCCATATCAAAATATAAAAGACCTGAGATCTAATTGAAGGGGGATTCTGGAGTGTTTCAAGAACAACTTTTTGTTAAAGAATAAAATCTTTCTTTAGGCTTTTTAGCTTTGATTCATTTTTGGTGATTACAATCAAATTCTGAGCAATTAATTTCCTCATCTATCAGGATCGGAAAGGTTAAACCTAATTTCATGTAATACTCTTGTTTAATACAATCATTAAGATTTATTCTTCTTCTCTTAATGTTTGTTTTAGATTGATCACCTATTATTTGATCTTAGAAATCAATAGTTTAGTCGATAAGCATTCGTTTGATTCCCGAATTGAGAAGAGTACTTAGTTGGCATTGATTCTAGACATAGTTCTATACCAATGAGGCTTTGTTAAATCTTAAACGTTAATCATGGTTGTTTAGGTTGATTTGCTAAGACATTGAGAATTAATTTAAATAATTTAGACTCTTTCACCTAAAACATTAGTGTTGGAATATAAATGTGAAATGAAGATGAATTATATGAATAACTAGATTGATTAAGGTTATTGCATTGAAAAAGGGAGAAACCAAGTCCAACTTTGACTATTCAAACTATCTATTTTCACAACAACATTGCGATCATTCTACAATTATTCCCTCTCATTTTATTGCTTTTACTCTTAAGTTATTCTTTTATGGAATTCAAACACAATCATTTGAGAAATACTTTCACCAAACCTTAGTTTCTTAATCTTAATTGCTCAAATATCTACTAATCTTTGGGAGACGACTTAGACATAAGTCTTAATGCTATTTCAAAACTTGGTTTCACTTGACCATAAGAAAAATCCCTAATAGTGGTGAGAATAGCAAAATTGGGGATGAAATAGCAACTGCTATGTTGTTATTTTCTATCCCATTAATTACTTATAGACTCATTTTCTTACCTTTTACACCCCAATTACCCTCCTAAACCTAAACATACTCCCATTCATATCTTTCTCTCACTTGTATATCTCTTAATAGACCATGTCCCCCCTAAATACACACACATGTATCTCCCAACATCAAACTTCAAAGTTTTAGATATCATCTTCACCTATCCCTTTTGGATGCTTCAATTCATTGGGGTGCTCCCCGGTTCCCTTCCATCGGTCCTGTCTATTTCAAGTCCTAAGTGGAGAGATCTTTATACTTTGGTAGAAAATTATTTTTTGGGACTTAAAAAGGATGTGATCAAGTTATTCATCAAAGTTTTGTTGCTAGCCACTATAATCATCTATGAGTAAAAAGTGAGTAATGAATAGATGGAGAAAAGAGAAAAAGGAGACATGGTCGTGTTTGTTTTTCTTTTTTATAGATGAATAATTATTTAGATGAGGGGGTGGACCTCGTGAGAGAGTTAGTTAATCAATCAAGCATTTGATTGTACGTTAAGGTCTGCGACAATGATAGTAAGTGTTTTTTTATTTATAGAAATGCCCATTTTTTGGGTCACTTTGATTGAGATGATAAAAATATAATTTTTTTTATATTAAAATAGAGTATAAGAAATATAAGATTTATATAAAAACTCACATAATTTTTTCTGTATTTCTCACCTTCCCCTCTTCTCAACCAAATACAACATTAACTAGTTTTGGATCTGAGCATTACATTAGCTTTATATTTAAACAGTTAGTATGCATTACTTTAAATTCAAAAATAAATGTAAAAAATGAAAATGATTTGATAAAAATAAATATTTTTGTTAATGACATGAAATATAATGTTTCTTTATAATGACAAGAATAAATTAATGAATTATTTAGTTAAAATCAAATGTTTATCTAATAATTAAAAAATGATTAATCAAAATAAGGGTTATATTAATCTTACGAAGACACTCCACCTTTATTGTCTAATAGTCTTGGAACTTATTGTCAAAGACAAAATTTTCAAAATAAAAGATGTTTTCAATTATTTATCTTTAATAATAGTAATTGGTTGTGATTCTAGTAAATTTATTAAATTTCATTTTGCTTTTTTCTGCATTGCCTTTTTACTGCTGATGTATTACTATAGTTTTTTTTCTCTCTCCTAATTCTCACAATCTTTACTTTCCTCCTAATTAATGACATATCACGTGTATTTTTTAATAGATATAATCTTATTTGAACAAATATAACTATTGTAAATAATAATATTTTATTTTAAAGTATTTAACACACTTACCACTCAAATTGGAAACTGCTTATTTGTTTGGATGAATTGATAAAAAAACATTTACCGTCATAAAAAACAGAAAAAAAAAACATTTTCCAATATATATTTTTATTTTATAGGAAGTCAAATCCACTTAAGCCAGTTTAGAACCTTGGCCACTCTAATCCAAAAGCCCAGAATCGTAGCTGTTTTATTCAGTTTGAGTTTCTAGGTTAGGTTTTTCTGTTCCTCTTCGGGACACACTCACTCTTCTTCTGTCCTCTTCACTCTCTCTGTTTCTATTCCTATTCACTCTTTGCTCGCTTGAACCTTCGATTCATTCCAATGGCGTCCAAGTTCGGCTTAGCCGGCGGCATTCCCGAGCGCAAGGTCCGCCCAATATGGGACGCCATTGATTCCCGCCAGTTCAAGAACGCTCTCAAGCACGTCTCCACGCTCCTCGTCAAGCACCCTAATTCCCCCTACGCTCTCGTAAGAACCCTAATTTCGCACACTCACTGCATTGATTGATATCGAATCAGCTTTGTTTTTTGTGTTCTTGAATGCTGAATTTCCAATTAGGCTCTGAAAGCACTCGTGCTGGAACGAATGGGGAAGCCCGACGAAGCGTTATCTGTTGCGCTCAATGCGAAGGAGCTTCTCTACGCCAATGATTCTCTGTTGATGGATGATCTCACTCTCAGCACGCTGCAGATTGTGTTTCAGCGTTTGGATCACTGTTAGTGTCTTTTGCTTATTTATTTGGCTTTTTGTTGCTATGTGTGATGTTAATGTATGCAATGTTTTAGAATTGAAATTAGAGACTGAACTGGCGGGAGCTTCAAGATATCGTTTTGTTAGTTCAACTAACTAGTTTGATGTTTTCATACTCCCTTCGAACCAAAACTATTAATGTTTAAGGTTAGAGGAATGCTAACGACACTCTCTCTAATACTCTCTTTGTGATTGGTTTAAATTTATTAAAAATCACTAATTTTGGTGGACCCTGTGATTTCCAACAAATTTTAGCCAATTTTAAACAAAGAAAGTGTTGGAAAGAGAGTGAAGAGAGAGTGTTGCTAGCATTTTTCCAAAGGTTAATGCACACAGCTTAAAAAATATTTAATACTCTTTACAAACTATATATTTAATCTAGCTTTTACATTTTAGTCCCTGTAAGTTGGCATTTTTTCAATTTTGGTCTTTGCAATTTTTTTTTGTTCATTTTTAGTCCCTGTAAGTTTGTGTTTTCTCAATTTTAGTTCCTTTAAGATTCTAATTTTTCATTTATAGTCCCTGTAAGTTTGCTTTACAGGGATCAAAATTGAAAAAACGCAAACTTAAAGGGTTAAAAATGAATGAAATATCTTACATGGACCAAAATTGAAAAAATGTAAACTTACATGGACTAAAATTAGAAAATTGAACTTATAGGGACCAAAAATGAAAAAATGCTAGGGACCAAAATCATATTTAAGCCTAATCTAAAATATCCTCATTAAATATCTATGATGGGAGTAGTTGTAGAATAGATCACAAATATCTTGGTCATGTTAAATGGGGGTATATGTGGAAGAAAATAATTAATAACGAGACTTGGAATCTGTAGAACATCTGTTTTGAAACAAAAAAAGAAGCTAAAACATTAATAGTTTCGGTCCAGAGGGAGTAACAAATAGGCTTAAATATGATTTTGGTGCTAGTAATATGCCCACTTTATGATTTTATTTCTTTTAAAAACTTTTCTTAATATAATCCCTGTAATATTCAAATTTTTCGTTGTTAGTCAGTTCCGTAACTTGGCTGCGTTAAACGCTGAGATGCCTAAAATGGACTAAAATAAAAAATACAAGGTATATTAGTGGGGCTAAATAAAAATGTCATACACTTAGCTGGACTAAATTAAAAATGGTATAAAGTGACTCAAGCAGTTGTTAACGGCAACTAAGTAATGACAGGGACTAGTGCCAAAAAATTAAATATTACAGAGATTATTTAAAAAGAAAAATGAAAAGGGGATCAATTACGGGGACTACAGACATATTTAAGCCTAACAAATAAACATGGCTGTTTTACTGTCTTTTGATGCATAGGTTATGTGTGTGTTGCATGGTGTGTATTGGTTGTTGACTAGAGTTTGTGTATTTGAGCAGTGGATTTGGCTACCGGGTGTTATGAACATGCCTGTAGTAAATTCCCAAGTAACTTGGAACTAATGATGGGGCTGTTTAATTGCTATGTTCGAGAATACTCATTTGTGAAGCAACAACAGGTTTGTGGTTGTGTGAATGTATGTTTATGCTATTTTATAATTTTATTTACTTTAACAACTTCGCATTTTGCTATTGTGTAATTGGCAGACAGCTATCAAAATGTACAAGCATTATCAACAGGTTGGAGAAGAAAAAGAAAGGTTTCTTCTTTGGGCAGTTTGTAGCATCCAATTACAGGTTCTCCCCATCTCGTGTTTTCCCTTCATTATCTTGTGCAGTGTGCATTAGAAGTGTTTATTTCAACACTCAGTCAGTTTGAAAGGGAATTAATGTGATTCCGAAAGTGAAATGTCATGATGTGATGGATAGATAAGAAAGTAAAGTATATTTAGAATGTTGTGATCACTGCTTGACTGCTATTACATTAGTAGTAAGTTTGTTTCTTTACAGTTTGTGCTGGTCTATGTTTTAGTGTATTTCATTTATCTGGTTCATTTAGAATGAACATTGTTTTTATTTTTAATTTTTTTTCTCCTTTTCATCCGAGTCGTCATTGAAACTGCTTAAAAAATAAAAAGGATAGTATTATTTGATTTCTTTCTTGATCAGTTCCCTGTACATAATTGTGCAAAGAACATGCAAACTCTAGGGGGAAAATTACAAAGTAGTGCATAAAATTTTTAATTTGCGCTAGTCATATTTATATAACACCTATGCAAGAAAATAATCTAGTTTTTAGAAGATATTTTACATGCAGCTTGGATTGATTTGAGTTGCAGTAGCTCAAAAGTCTGATCTGGTTTCAGGTTCAAGTTTTGGTCACATTCATAATGAAACTGTACATGTATATATGGCTTAATGTGTTTGGCATAGAACCTACACAGTTGCTATTAGATTAATGTTGAGACAGTTCTGAACGTATTGCATTGCCTGGATAGCAAATAATATCTGACTAAAGGTCTTTGAAGCTATAACTGTCAATGTCATCCGTTAGATTTAATATGTAACAATTAGATGGTCTTGATTTGGTTGATATCAATGCTTGTTGGATAATTATAATCTTTTCTGAGCCAAACTTCTAAATGTCATAGTACTACTACTTTGTAACTTGATTTTAAAACATGCCATGCTATGCATCTAGGTTCCTTGTGAAGTGGAGTTTTCAACTATAGTTCATTAATGTGACATTGTTTCTTTTTTCTTTCAAATATATTAAATTATTCATGGTGTTGGGCTTCATAACTACTCCGTCTATAAAACATATTTTATTGACTTATTTTATGGGAACTGAGCTCTTGATAGGTACTTTGCGGCAGTGGAGAAGACAAACTTTTATTTTTAGGTGAAGGCTTACTTAAGAAACATGTTGCTTCACATAGCTTACATGAGCCTGAAGGTGATTTTAGTTCTTTCTTATCTTTTATTAATAATTTTGATAAAATAAATAATTTCATCTATATAAAAGGGGAAGATAACACAGAGATTTGAGAAAAGAGATCCTCTTAAAGAAATAAAGAATGAAGAATGAAAATACAAACAAAAGAGATATAAAAACATCAATGAAGCAAAGCTACCCAGTCTGTACACATATCTATGAGGGAAACCTCTATAACAAAACTATCAGCTTTACATCGAGTAGAAGCCGAACACCTTATCCTATCTGAAATAAGTTGCTCTCCTAGAGAGCTTTCCTTAAAGATATCAGAATTACACCCCAACCAAATAAGCATATCCTACACACCGCCAGAAATATTTAGCTTTTCCAAAGCTGCTAAACAAAGAATACCATAAGAAACAACTACAGTCTACAGCATTCTGAGCTAGTAACACACCTTACAAATCTTGAGTTGAAACAGCCTTGTGTGGCCTGGGGACTTGCAACATGTCATTGGTATGGTAGTAATTCTATTAAGCCTTTCAAATAAAGGACTTGTCTTTAGAGGGAGCTTTAGACTTCCAAATAGGTTTATCAAGATGGATCAAAACTGTATTCCAAGGATGATTTAGAAATTGGAAGAATGATTTTCACTATGACACCCTAGAAGGCCCAATAGACCAAATCCTTTTGTCTGGACCAGATGATAAAATAACAAAGTGAAGAAGACCCAAGATGGACTCAAACTCAAATGATTCTGTATCATTTAAGTAACAAAAAACTGAAAAACAACAAGAAATAGTGGAATCTTGAACTGATCACTAAATTGTGGTTAGAAGAATTTGTTAGGAAGAAAGATGAAAATGACCGAAATCCAAAGTTGAAGAGGAATCTCCTACCCAATTATTCTTTCTTATCTATTATGATCAACCATTAGATTTTCTCATGTCATTAAGCATACTATGTTTATGTTTTAAGTTTTCAAAATTGGTTGCAGCTCTTATGATCTACATTTCTATATTGGAACGACAAGCTAAGTTTGGGGATGCTTTGGAAATTCTCTCTGGGAAATTGGGATCACTGTTGCAGATTGAGGTTGATAAGCTACGGATGCAGGTTGTCTCAATAGTTTTCTTCCTGTTATGTTATGGTTTAACTTTTGAATTTCGTGTTAGTTGTTTGGAGTATAAATGGCCATCCAGTAAATTAAGGGGATATTGGTACATGGATGTTGCTCATTGGTTAATGTGGTGAAAGTCATGATCAAGTAATAATGTAAATTTGTATGTTTCAACTTCTAAGGTTAATGGAAAAGTTTCCATTCCATGAAGTATTATAATCATTTAATGTTTGAAAATTGACCCTTCCAAGAAAACTCTTTTTCAAATCTTTTTAGAAATTAAAATTTGTACAGAAGTGTATTTTTAGATTCAATCTATGGGTCTGTTTCATTCTCTAAAAATAAGGGACAGCACAACACAAAAAAAATTGTTACATGTTGGATTGTAAAATTGTTGTGGGACAGCACAAAACAAGTGGTATAGGACAAGGCAAAATGATAAAAACTTGTTACTTGCTAAACCACGGAACAGCTTTTTCTCTATAAAAATACAATTGAAAAGTCAAATTTATCCATATTATATTTCCTCATGAATTGCTTAGTGCCACTCTCCTCCCAAAATCTAACCACTTTCTTTGACAGTTACTTTCTTCAAGTGTGCACAGACGTAATCACATGTTATATATATAGTGTGTGTATATATATATAATAATAATATTATTATTGATTGCATTTAGATAATTAATATTAAAAAGGGTATTATAGTAAATTTTATATTATTTTGTTTGCACTGTCCATTGTCCACCAAACAATCCACAGGATAAAAAGTTGTTCTGTAACTTAAAATTTTTCTGTACTATTCTCCTTGTGCTGTACCTTGGTGTGTATCAAATGCACCCTATGGTGCACTATTGAAAGTGCATCTTTTTCAAGGTGTAGAAAAAAATGTGCAGCTCTTAATTAAAGAGACACATTGCACACATATCAGGGGTCACAGCTTTGCTAAATGTACAAAACTGCAAAATGTCATTAGAATTAATACTATAAAGTAGTATTGTCCAATGGAATATTTAACCATAGAGGAAGCTTTGAACTGCCAATGGACATAAAATATAGGAGTATGCTCTACTGGAAAACACATTATAAGAATTAGTCTATCATACCAATTCAGCTGTATTAAAAGATAAATTAATTAAATCAAGCAAAAGGAAGATTTAACTTGCTTTGAACTAGAATTCTTTTCGTGGTTTCGTGTGGTGCTCTTCACATAATTTCTTTCAAGGTTTATCCCTGTTTGACCTGCAGAGGAATTGGAAAACTTTTGTTTTTCTGTATTGTTCTACTTCTATCTTATCCTCTTCTTTCCTTCTAATTCCAATATTGTTATTCTTTTATTAAATAGAAAAAAATAACTGGCATTCAGAGCATTATTCGTATTTTTCTTATTTGACTTTTCTTATCAACCTTTATACTTTGACTTTAAGTTGACAGGGGAGACTTCTGGCTCGGGCAGGTGACTACACTGCTGCTGCTGATATTTTTCACAAAATTCTAGAGTCATGGTATGCCTGGGATATGCCAACTTCTTGTTCGGACAAAAATTCAAAATCTTAGATGTGTGGAAATGTGCTAAAAATTGAATTTTGGAATTAATTTTTTATGATTATAGATATTCTAACTTTTCTTTTTGGTGATTCTGTGTTTTTATATAGGTTAATGTTTATCTTCAGCCAGGTCTTTACTTGTAAACTTCTGGAATAGTAGGAAGGCAGGGTCTGAATTTAAAGGAATTTCAGAAATGAAAAAAGAGAAAAATCTCAGAATTTAGAAATGGAGTTTTCATAGTAACCAACTCAACTGAAATCAGTTACATCTCTAGTATTTATACTAGAGCTAAACAGTTATTACAACTAACAGTTGTAACTGACAACTACCTAATGTTAGTTGAGGTCAACTAACATAATTAACTATAATTACAACAGAATAGGGAGTAATTCTACTCATCTACTCTAATAGAATTGCTTGATGTCTATGGTACCTAAGCTATAGAAGTCCCAAAGCTTGAATGCTGTCGACGATATGACCTCTTATTAGGTCATTGTCTGTGATGCACTCTTGATTACTATTTTTTCTATTTCCATGATCTTAATTTTCCATTATAGTACAAATAAATCAGAAACCATGATGCACATAAATGTGCTAAGTGATCTTTTGGTCCTTGAATCTCAGTTGCTTTTTTGTTTTTTTTGGCTTTCTAACTGTTCTTTTTTCTTCTTTCTTTATCTGCTTTTATTAAGCATGTTATGCTGTACTCTAAGATCTAACTTATTAACTTGTAGTTTATAAATTAAGCTGTACCCTTCTCTATATATTTCCCAATTGAGTTACGAAGTGATTTTTATCATGTTTGTTTCCTGAATTAAACTCATTCATAGTTTTCATTTTGCATGTCTTTTACTTTGTTCCCCAGCTTTTTCTACCATTGATGTTGTTTCATCATTTGGCAGTCCAGATGACTGGGAGAGTTTCCTTCATTACCTAGGTTGTTTGCTAGAAGATGACAGCATTTGGTGTGATGAGGCTGTTAACGATCCAGTTCATCCCCCAAAGTTTGTCAATGACAAAGTCTCACATTTGACAGATGAACAGGTGAATGTTTAGTCTATGGTGGCCTTTATTTATGACAGTAATTTATGCATAGAGGGACCATTTATTATTTGCACAGAACTTGATTCTTGTATAATTACAAACAACTATATGAATGCAGTTTGACAGTCAAATATCAATTGCATCAGCTTGTGTGCAGAAGTTACAAGCAGATACCATCAATAACTTGATAAGGTGTCCATACCTGGCAACTATAGAAATTGAAAGAAGAAAGCATTTACGTGGGAAGGGTGATCACAATTTAATGGATGGCGTTGTGCAATACTTTTGCAGGTACCTTACGGCACAGAATTAATCGTTCCTATACTTTCTTATTTTTCTCCTAAAAAAATCATGCATTTCAGGTGCTTTGTGAGATGGCTGGAATGACATTTCATATTGGCTAATGCTAATGGGAAAAAATCCAATAGAATTTAAAATCTAGGTTTATGGGTTCGCAGATCTATTTATTCCAGGGACTACTTTGTTTAATAATTGTGAAGTGTGAAAACACTATTTTTAGTTTCTTTTGTCTGTATTACTTTATTCTATTTGAAGATATGCTTCAATTCTGTGCCACTTTTTTACTTTCTAATAGGTTTTAACATGATTTTCGAATTTAGGTTAGCCAGCTGTACTAGTTATACCTTAGCAAATTGGTCCCTTTTATTTTTAAAGTATGCTCATGAAAGTGCAACTTTGCCATTGTTTGAATAAGAACTCTGCTTAATTTTCATAGGTTTGGTCACTTGGCCTGCTTTACTTCCGATGTTGAGATGTTTGTTGAAGTCCTCGCTACTGATAAGAAGACAGAACTCTTGGAGAAGTTGATGAAAACCAGAGACTCTTTATCAGCTCCACTAACCAAGACACTTGGGCTGTCTATAAGCTTTTTCAAAATTAAACAATTATTGCTAGGGGACATGTCCAAGTCTCCTGCAAGTGGTGGGTGTCATATTGTTGCATGAGTATGCATTAGTTTTTTTAAAAATTTTCTCAATTTTCCAATGCTCTGCCCTGTTAGAGAGATATAAACCATGTCTCAGCTCTCACCTTATGAATTAAACCATGTCTGCCCCTTCCCAATTATTTTATTTTGATATTTTTTCCCTCGTAAAGATGGAAACAAACATATCCAGATTTGAGCTTGTGGCTTGGCTTGTATGTCAAAGCTTTTGCTTCCATATTGAGTGTTAATGTAATGAATACAAGCTCTTCTAAACTTGTCTCAGATCTTGAGGTCTCTTGTGTTCAAATGTTTGAAATGTATTGCAAAAACCTTCCGCTTTCAAAAGATATGGATCCACAAGAGAGCATGCATGGTGAGGAGCTGCTTTCAATGATATGTAATATTTTGGTCCAGGTATGTTGTATTAAGCTTTATGTATTTCTTTTTTGTATTGCACATTGGTAATTATTTTTTAAAGGGATTCTATTCTTGTTATCATTTTTATTTTTCTTTTGACACGTGAATCTACATATTTTCCTAGTTTTTTTGGGTGGGGGCAGGGAGTGCCGGAGTGGGAGGAGACATACAGAGATATAATGGTTAGGTGTTAAGGTTGTCAATGGTAGAATATGCAGAAATTTTGACCAGCTTTTTCTTATTTGATGTGTTGAATTCTTTTGGCATAAAGTTGATTTGTCAATTTTGTCCATGCCTTCTTTTTCCTTTCCTTTCCTTTAAAATTTATATTTATCCTCCGCTCTTGTAACTCACTATTTTTCTTTATTGACATTTCTTCTAGTTAAAACCCAATCATGGCTTTAGTAGGGAGTGATCTAGGCTGATATGCTCAATTTAAACATTGAACTTGGTTTTAACTTCTAAGAGTTTTTCTTTTTGTATTCTGTTGATGTTGTTCCCTGGAAAATGTATTTATGAAATGCTTCTTGTTTTGTAATTGTGTTTTATTTGAATTTAAAACATGAGTCTTTTATTCACCCCGTAGTTTTTTTTCCCCAAAAAAATAATGTTAACTTAGTGTGATAAGGGAATTTAAAACTGAATTTGTTTGTTTCTCAATTTTAAAATCAAACAAGAATTCTTGTTATTTCTATATTTATATTCATTCTTTCTTCAGAATTGTGTATGATTCTAATGTGCTATATCTGTAACATTGCTACTCATTGTCGTGTTTTAGAAATATACGACAACTAATTTTTAACATTTCAAATATTTATACAATGCTCTGATTACTGTTGATCACTGTTCATCTCTTTTGATATTATTTGTATAGTTATTCTGGCGTACCAAGAATGTTGGCTATTTGGTAGAGGCAATTATGGTTTTGGAGTTCGGCTTGGCAATACAAAGGTCAGGGATAATTGTTTTGCCTTATATCTTGAACTCTTGCACACAAAAAGTGTATTAAGTTAAGGAAACATCTTATTGGAGTTGTTTTCTTGGGCTATATCTGGCCAGCTCTTTTTTGTGCCTTCATATGTTATTATATTGCACAATGCACAATACCTTAATATATTATATTGTGCATTTGTGAACTATCACATTTAGGAAAGTTAGAATAGCAACTATATCATAAGGTAACAGTGTAAAAAAACTTGTGATGGGCTTAGCTTTATCATTTTCAACTTTATGACATTTCTAGGATTTGTCTCAATTCTCAAATTAGTATTATAGTGTTTTTTTAAAAAAAATTGACATTACTTTTTTTCTGAATTAGTTCTTTCCCATTTATATTATTTCTTGTATTAGAAGGATTGAGATTATCATCGCAATGGTTAGCTATAGATACATGCTAGCTTGTGACTTGTGAACCTATGGAAGTTGCCATTTCCAATGGTACAGACATACAGTGGATTGTTGACTTTCTCAGTTTCTTGGCCATGTTCACATAACCATAGTGTGATAAATAACACAGATTTTGTATTTGTTATGTTATTACACAGTTTATTCCATTTTCATTTCATACTTTGTGCTAATGTCAACTAAATATATGAACTAGTTATATATTTCCTAAATCTTAAATAGATTTTTAAGTTTAGTTATTTGGTTGAGATGACGATGCTAATGAAGTATATTCTTGACACAAGGATGGGTGGGTGTGTTCTTAAGTAGTGTTTGCCCAGTTTTTCTTGGGGTTTCTCTTATCTTTAAAAGGATAAACTAGGCTAAATACTATGAAAAACTCTTAAAAAAATGAAGCAACTTCGTTTTTTTAAAAGAAAAGAAGCAAAAGTACCTTTCTAAAAAAGTTGGGGAAGGAGTTTTCGAATAAAAGTTGGCTTCTTTTCTCTCTCCCCTGGCTCTCTGCTCTCCACTCTCTCCCATGCCCTCTCATGGGTCATCTATTTTTAGCCAAAAAATAAAAATAAAAATTGCCAAACAACTATTTTACTTTTAAACTTGTTTTGAGCTTTAGCTTTTAAGTGAAAAGAGGCTAGGCCAAACAGGCCCTTATTTTGATTACTTTGGATGTTGATTCTATATTGTGCTTATACTACCGGCTTTGAAGCATTAAATGGTTTGCTTCAACCAGTTGATCTTGAGAGCTAACTGCTTATGGTGCTTTTGAAACAGGAACTTTTTCTTCTTTAAAATAACTTACGCATCCTTCTTGTCTTGAAGCAGATATGTGTCACAATACAAGATCTTGCTGCTGCATTTGTATAGCCACTGTGGTGCTCTGTCAGTGGCACATGAATGGTACGGTACTTCAAGTCATTAATTTTACATTATTTCATAAGATATCACCATAATGTGACTTGCTGTCATGCGTATTGGTTTAGGTATATGTATTTCAGCTCCTTTGACTATATCTTGCCTTTATCCTTTGTAAAGCATATTTTCCTTCTCTTCAGGTTCAAGTCCCTGGATGTCAAGAATATTTTGATGGAAAGTATTTTGCACCACATATTGCCTCAGATGTTGGTATCTCCACTTTGGACTGAGTTAAACAATCTTCTAAAGGATTACCTGAAGTTTATGGATGATCACTTCAGAGAATCTGCGGATTTGACATTTCTTGCATATCGACATAGAAATTACTCAAAAGTATGTATACTGCATTTTTTATAGTTTCTAGAGACTTTCCTTTTGAGTAACATTACTTGGAGCATATGGATGCATAAAGTTGGAATTGCAAGCCTATTTTCTTGTAAATAATTCTTCATGCATAACATTGTTACATAATGTATTCTTAGTTACAGTAATGCCTCCCCCCCCCAAAAAAAAGAATATAAAAATAATATCAAGCACAAAATGGTTGAATCCTCTGTAACATTTGATTTGATTTGAAGTCTGTGCATAATTGATGCAAGGCTGGAGGGAAGTTTTGTCAAATGGTGGAAGTGTCAGACTGCCATGATATGTCGGTGGTGTGGCAGATTTCAAATGGCGGCCGCCATATGTGTGGCTTCCACTGCACCTACGGTAGATTTTTTTTAAGAAAAAGGGAAAAAGAGACTTGAGCCATGTGGCCTGACCCAAAACTGGTCCAAACAAGGGTTTTAAACCCTAAAATTGAATCACATACGCACACAGGTTCTCTTCCTCTCCCAGTCTCCCTCATGAAGCTGCCTCCAACTTAGTAACCTTCCACTGGTGACCTCAAACTCCAACTCCAATGACTATCATCCATCAGCAACTTCCATTCTCTGACAGCCACGGTCCACCGGCGATCTTCTCTTGCAACCTTCTCTGATAAAACTTTTTCTCCACGTGCTGCCCCTCTCCGGCGCGTGACCATCTTTCCGATGAGACCCACTCGCCGGCAACGCTTTCGCCAACTCACCAACTTCTGATGACCCCCCGCCCGCAGTTTTCTGGCACCACCTGCACTCCAACAACCCCTCCAGTTGCTGCTCCTTCAGACCAGTAGCCAAACAGCGGGGTGACGCTTGTTTTCCGGTAAAAACCAAATGCCAGCGAACCTACCGCTGACCTCCCTCTGGTGAACCCAATGCTGCCGACTGGCAAACTCCTCACCGTGCTCCTTCTCCTCCGTCAAACCTATTTGGCCCCATTTGGCTTTTGTTGGCCACAGTTAGGTTCTGTTTGGCCTTGTTTCCCTGCGTTTCATGGCGCACGATGACAGCTCCAACGATCCAACTTCATTTAACAATGTGCCGCTGATCCCTTGGAAAAATTGAACGGGACAACCAACTACAACCCATGGGCTGCACCTTTCCCACCTGCTGATGTGACTATTTTCACCTCTGATTATACAAATTTTCTTCGATGTCGAGCAGCCAAGCAAGCTACCTCGCCTGTTACTATTGTGGCTCAGTCTGGTAATCCTGTAGCCTATCTCCCAATCCTCTGCCCATGGCACTTGGATACTTGATTCTGATGCCTCTTATCATATGACTGATAACCTATCCCTTTTCACTCAGTTGTCTTTTTCGGATTCATTGCCTTCTGTTACCCTCGCAATTTGTTCTCAAATTAAAGTTTGTGGCATTGATCAGACTCGTCCACTCCCTAACCTTTCTTTAGATTCTGTTTTGTTTGTTCCTGGTTGTCCTTTCAATTTAATTTCTATTAGCGACTCACTCGCTCACTAAACTTTTCTGTCCTTTTTGTTAATAATTCTATTCTTGTTCAGGATCGACGTACTGGACAGATGATTGGTACAGGACATGAGTCTTGAGGATTGTATCAACTTTCACTGTCGGTTGCCTGCGTCTTCACTGTCTCCCCAAATCTAGCTGACCAGTGTCTTGGTCATCCCAGTTTGGACAAATTGCGTCCTTTGGTTCCTAGTCTTTCTACTCTTAAGTCATTACAGTGTGAATCTTGTCAGTTAGGAAAACATGTTCGTCACTCTTATAGTCTAAAATTGCCGCATCATCTTTTACTTTAGTTGTTTCTAATATTTGGGGTCTTAGTTGAGTATGTTCCTCTTTAGGATTTTACTATTTTGTCACTTTTATTGATGATTTTTTCGTTGTACTTGGGTTTTCTTACTGAAAAATCGATCCGATGTTTTCTGTCTTTCAAAATTTCTCACATGAAATTCAGAATCAATTTGGGACATCTATTAAATTTTTTAGGACTGATAATGCCCGTGAATATGTGTCTTCCCAATTTCAGTCTTTTCTTACCTCACAGTGAATTGTACATCAAACATCATGTGCCCACACACCACAACAAAATGATGTTGCTGAATGGAAAATTGTCACCTAGTTGAATCAACTCGTACTCTTCTCCATTATAATGTTTCGCTCTACTTCTGGGGTGATGCACTTCTTACAACATGTTATCTGATTAATTGCATGCCCTTGTCTATCCTCTACAACAAGATTTTGTACTCCATTTTGTACCCTGGATCTCTACCTTGTTCGCCTCTGTGTCTTTGGTTCCATATGCTTTGTTCATGACCTTACCCTAGGTAAATGTGTTTTTCTTGGTTACTCTCGCCTTCAGAAAGGATATCATTGTTCTTGCCCTACACTTAAAATGGTATCTAGTTTCTGTTGATGTCGCCTTCTTTGAGTCTACTCCCTTCTTCTCTCCGTTTGTTGACAACATTGCTTTTCTACATGCTCCATAAATTTTTTCAAATCCGGCTCCGATTGTTGTCCCTACTCCAATTGTTGTTCCAAACCCGGTTATTGTCGCTACTCTACCACCACTTATTATCTATCAGCGATGGTTGCAGCTTCCTTCGGTGATTCCACCTACTGATCTTGCAGAATCATGCCCTGCTCCAACTGTCCCTCCACCAACGTCTCCTGCACATGAGCTTCCCATTGTGCTACGCAAAGGTATTCGGTCCTCTCGCAATCCTAACCCTTTATATGCTTGTACTCTTCATTGCGACTGATTATCTCCTTCCTATTTCTCTTTTATCTCTTCTTTGGATTCTATGTCTATTCCCAAGTCTATAGGTAAAGCCATGTCTGATCCCCATTGGCAACATGTGATGTTAGATGACATGGCTGCTTTACAAGCTCGTGGCACTTGGGAGCTGGGTCCCTTGCCTCCTGAGAAGACTAGTGTTGGTTGTCGCTGGGTTTATACAATGAAGGTTGGACCAGATGGCAATATTGACTGGTTCAAAGCTCACTTGGTGGCTAAAGGCTATACTCAGATCTTTGACCTCGACTATGGGTACACCTTTTCCCCTGTGGCAAAGATTACTTCTGTTCGTTTGTTTCTTGCCATGGTTGTCATTCGCTATTGCCCGCTTCACCAGCTACATATTTAACATGCCTTCCTGCATGGTGAGTTACAAGAAGAGGTTTACATAAATCTGCCCCCTGGTTTTACTGCTTTTTGTGGATCTACCTTGTCTGTCGCCTTGCCTGGTTTGGCTGTTTTAGTTCTGCCTTACTTGAATTTGGTATGACTCACTGTTAGGCTGATCATTTTGTGTTTTCACTCCATTCTCCATCTGGCATGCACATTTCTCTTGTTGTCTATATTGACCACATTGTCATTATTGGTGATGACTTTGATATTCGCTGGCTCAAATCCATGTACACAACCAGTTTCAGACCAAGAGTTGGGGCCGGTCAAATATTTCTTAGGCATTGAGGTTGCTCCATCCTTTTGTTGGCGTTGCTATTTCCCAACGGAAGTATGCTTTGGATATACTTACAGAGATCGACATGCTTGATTGTCGCCCTAGTGACACTCCTATGGATCCCAATGTCAAGCTTCTTCCGGATCAGGGGAACCATTGGAAGACCTGGGAATATACCGACGACTTGTGGGTAGACTTAATTACCTCGCTGTCACCAGATCAGACATCACATTTGCAGTCAGTGTGGTAAGCCAATTTCTGAATGCCCCTTGTGATAGCCATTGGAATGCTGTCATGCGCAATTCTTCAATACATCAAGAATGCACCAGGTCGCGAACTTCTATATGAAGACAAAGGCAATGCCAAGATTGTTTGTTACTCTAATTCTGATTGGGCAGACTCACTGTCAAACAGAAGGTCCACTTTTGGTTATTGTGTTTTTATGGGAGGAAATTTGATCTCATGGAGAAGCAAAAAAAAAAAAAATATAGTAGCTAGATCCAGTGCCGAAGCTGAATACCGTGCTATGGCAGTAGTTACATGTAAGATTATTATTTTTAGGCAACTTCTCCAACAGTTACAATTTGGAGACACGCAGGACACAGTTTATTTGTGTCAATCAAGCTGCTCTTCACATTGCATCTAATCCGGTCTTCCATGAATGGACTAAGCACATAGAGATCAATTGTCAGTTTGTGAGAGAGAAAGTGCCCTTAGGAGAATCAGCACCGATTTTGTCCGCTCCAATGATTAACTGGCGGATCTATTCACTAAATCTCTCGAGGGATCTTGTGTTGATTATATTTGTAACAAGCTTGGTTCATGACATATATGCTCCAGCTAGAGGGGGAATGTTAAATAGCAAATATTTAGGGATCCTGTTCCATATTATATGCTTAATTGTAGCATCCTTATGATTATAAATAAACCAGCATGTGTGTGGTACAAGACAGTTTCTGTATACTGTAATAGTTTCTTTCTGTGAAATTCCTGTTTTTCAATTCTGTTTGCTCTTGTTCTTTTAATTTTGTTCCTTTTAGTTCTGTTATTTAAATTTTATTTATTTATTTCTGCTGTGTTTTTAGTATTTATACACAGACATTTTATCTATCTTGTCCACCATGCTTCTGCCGTCTGCTGCCATGCCATCTGCCATATGTATATGCAAATTTTTGACTCGCTGCCATAATCTGCTATTGGCCATTGATAACACTGATGGAGACAATTCTGTTAGCATTCTAAATTCTAGAGGGGAACGTGGTTAATTTACTCAAAAATATTAAAGGAACTTTTCTTAAATTTATTCATCTCTGCGCAACCTTGTTAGAAATGAAGTCAAGATTTGACCCTGTTTTGTTGTATTCTTAATGGTGTGACATACTCAAAACATAAGTAGTGCATCTGTCCATGTGGTGCATAGTTTGATTGATATGGTTCTGCTCATGTATGTGTAAAATAAAGACGTACACACTGCATGATAATATTCTATTCAGGTCGGTTCTGATGTAAAGTTAAAAGAACCGCGTCCATGGAGTTGATTGAATTGATGCAATGTTATATTCCAGGTAATTGAATTTGTCCAGTTCAAAGATAGGTTGCAACACTCTAGTCAGTATTTAGTGGCTCGAGTTGAAACATCCATTTTACAACTAAAGCAGAATGCAGATAACATTGAAGAAGAGGAGGTGATTCATGTCTTGAAACTATAATATATTTTATGACCTCTTAATTTGATGGTAGGTTTAACAAGTTCATATTTTGTCAGGGTGTCCTTCAAAGCTTGAAATGCGGTATTCAGTTCCTTGAGCTGTCAAAGGAGGTAGGGTCAAAGTCTTTGACCTTCAATGAAGACTTGCAGTCACGGCCCTGGTGGACACCAACTTCAGAGAAAAATTACCTTTTAGGTTAGTTTTTCAATCATATTTCTAGCTTAGAAACAATGTGTGCTGTATTCTTGCGACTTTTAGCATCAATATGTAAACAATATGAATCCTCAAAGTATGTGTCTAAGTTAAAATGAATATCAAAATTGACCTCTTATAAGAAAAGCTAATTAAAGCTTATGGGATACTGCCTTGTATGTTGTTTACAATTGCAAATCATTTAACCTAATACCTTAAGTTATTTCTTAACTTGGTTTCCTCAAGATAGTCAATTTAGAGTGATTAGACTGTAGGATGTAATGGGGTTGGTCTGTTTGGATGGATGAATTTATGTTAAATACGTTGGAAAATGATAGGGCGTGGCATCCTTATAGCTGGTAGGACTCAATGGTACTTTTTGCGTGTAACTGGCTAATATCATGGTTTGGACATCAGATTATAATCTGGTATTATTTTCTAATGTTTCTGTGATTGATGATTGCTATATTAAGCTTAATGGATGGTTGCCTTCTGTTTCAGGGCCATTTGAAGGGATTTCTTATTATCCTAGAGAAATATTGGTAGGTCAATTCCGTACTGGATGATATGTGGCTGGTTTTATACCTCGTTTCAGTAAAATCTAAACTATCTATGTGGGCCTTTTTCTTTTTCCCCTTTTATTGCATGGTTTGTTAATGGATGTAGACGAAAGATAGGGAAACAAGTTTAAAGAGAGTCATTGAAAAGAAATCCCTACTTCCACGGATGATCTATCTTTCGATTCAAAGTGCTTCAGCGTCAATCAAGGAGCATGTTGAGTTCAATGGTTCTGTTACCCCAGACATCACTTCAGAGCTGAAATTGTTGCTGGAGTGCTATGCACAATTGTTGGGCTTTTCTCTCACTGAAGCAATAGAAGTGGTCGTGGGTTTCTCTAATGGTGAAAGATCTTGTGTGGTATGATTGCTCAATTTTTTATGCCACTGTTCAAATATTTTGTGGAGATCCGTTAAACAGAGATATTATACCAACATAATTATTTTTCCTATCGAGAGCTAAATTGACATAACTGCCATGAGCCAAGATATTTCAGAATTAAGAAGCATGGAAAGACATTCTTTACATTAATAATACAGACAATGATGCCTGTAAACTAGATGTGATGGTATAGAAAAATGAGCTGTAGTAGAAATGAATGTGCAGATTATTATAGGGTTTGCAGTATGAGGGCATTTTCTTTTAAACAATTGCACCTGATAACTCTGTTCCAATTACTTTTAGGCACTGTTCAAGTTATTTTTTTTGTAAATGAAAATATCTTATCTTATAGGGGTGCTGCTTGCAATTTAATCCATCTCTTCTAAAAATGTTGCAGGTTTCTGACTCCAACTTGATTGACTGGTTGAATTTCACTGTATTTTTAAATGCATGGAGCTTGAGTTCCCATGAACTTGGGCAGCCAGACGGAAATGGATGTAGGCCTCGAATTTGGAATATCTTAGATTCTATGCTGGAAAAGTATATTTTAGAGAAGGTTAGGTCCAAAGAGCCTCAGCTCTGCTCTCCTTGGAGTGGCATGGAACTTCTGATGCAGTTAGTTACAGAACCTTTGGCATGGCATGGACTTGTAATCCAGTCTTGTCTGAGATCCTGTTTTCCATCTGGTAAAAAGAAAAAGAAAAGTGGATCAGCATATCAGTCTAGCATGAATCTGGCTCATGCAATCACAGATTCTGTCGTGCATTTATCTCACGTATTAGAGGATGTTTTGACATGGATAACTGAATGGAACAAAAGACCTGAAGATGAGCATTTGGAGAACATTCTTTTACTTCTTCGGAAAGATGGGCATAATGATGGACCAGGGGAGGTCTTTCACATTTTAGAAACATTCATTTCCTCTATGAATGATGCGGAACTTGGTGATCGCATCTCCCAATCTCTCAAGTCTTGGAGTCCTGCTGACGTTTCCAGGAAAATGATGACTGGGAAGCTAAAAGTACTGACGGAATTTTCTGCCATCTGTGGGTCAAAATTGAAGTTATTTAAGTCTATGAAACAGCAGATAGCTCAACTGTGAAGAATCGTCCATCATTTACTGGTGCTGAAGTTTTATTTCAGCTTGACAAACGGCTCTTCAATTTCAACAGATATATATTTTCAATGCCAGGGGTTGAGAAAATGTGCTTCTGTTTCTGCTGTTATTTTCATCTTCAACAATACCTTGTTGGAAGCTTCTTTGGAACAGTCATCACAGTTTGTTGCTAGGTTTTTGTTGGTCATTTTCCTGTAAAATTTTCTGCAGAGTGTACATTGAACATTTTCCCCCCTTTTGAGCTGTTGCGGGATTTTTTTCAGAAATGTAGCTGTTTGTCTGAGCAGAAATTTTGGCAGTGTATTATTGGTTTGAATTTTTTTAATGAAAATATATTTTTAAAATATTCTGATCAGACCATCCATCATTGTTCCAATTAACACCCCATATTTGATTAGCAACTATTGCGTATTTTGAATTTTCATTCTTAAGAGTGAAGAGTTCTTTTAATCTACACCCCTTTCAATGAAGATGGTGACTTTTCTCAATCTCATAAGTGCTTCACCTTTTCGCATATCCTTTTATTCCGGTTAAAGTCTACTGTTTTAAATTTCTGTTTATTTGTTGAAAAAACCTAGCTATTTGCCAGTTGCACCAAACTTTCTTAGTACCAGATTTTAGTTGACATGTTGAACAAATCTCTTATTACATCTTCTAAAGATTTTTACATTAATTTATAATAGTGGTGAAATTTTAATATTTTTTTAACTCTAGACTTAATAATGAAGTATTAGTTATTATTTAGCAAAAAAAAGTTAAATAAATATCCAGTTCTTACAAATAAAATAATGTTCACTTTTTGTCCTTTAAAGGTAAATTGTCTCTTTGATCTTTCATATTTACATTCAACAAAACATAACACCAATGCATTTCCTTCCTTTCTTCCGTGTTTTTGTCTCGGAAAGTGTAATATGTCTATTGAATGAATCCCACCTTTAACGGTTATTAAGACTTAAATATATTTTTAATTTCTTTAATTAGTTAAATGATAATCTGATAATTAAACATTTGATAATGGAATTTATGGTAGTTCAAAAATCATTAATATTTGTTTTAAAATTAAAATTTAATTTTTTTTATGATTAAAAATTCTTTTCAGTTTCTCGGTGCTTGGGATTTTCTAAGGAATTTGTTGGTGCAAGTATATATATCATTTTCCACCCGTAATTGTATTCAATTAATTGAGTTTATGTAATGTTTTATTAATCGATGTGGACGAAAAAGAGTTTTGTCTTTGGAAGCTATGTGCAGGGGCAATTGACAAAGTATTAAGAACAGTGCATCGTACACACGAATGAAATAAATACTAGAAATTCCTCCTCCTGTCCTCCATAGTTATAACTTCGGTTTTTTTTAGTTTCAAATGCTTTGAATACAAATTATGTGAAATTTTGGCAATGTTCACACGATGGTTTTAGGATGCTTTTTCAAAATAGCTACGTATATGGTAATGTCACTGCTTGCCTTTTAGGATACAAGTTTCAATTCGCAGGCTGCCTGGTTTCAAAGCTTTTATTTGTTTGTACCTCTTAAGTAGAAGTAAAAACCATATAAATTTCCAACAGCCAAATTTTTTATTGGTCATCTTGTGTTATATTCAACGTATAAATGTATTAAGTAGCCCATGGAAAATGTCAAGGTCGGCAAGAAGCTTTATATGTCAAGATTTTGAAATTAGAGACTGACAAAACCATGCACTGTTCAATGTTGATTGACACATGGTACCTAGGCTTTTGAACATACCATGCATCCAACGTGTCTAATTATGGTTGCTCTAAAGCAGTTGGGTGACTAGTACTTAATTATGGTTGCTCTATATATGCTCAATTAACCATAAATTATTGTTAGTATATTTTTTAATATATTTATTATAAAAATTAATAAATCTAAAATAGATAATAGTTTATGATTGTTTGATAATGTAAATACTATTGATACCATCATATATATATATACACTATTTATTCTAATAACATTAGAAGTACCATTTACATTGGAAACATGGAAATTAAATCTATCATCCTGCCTCATTTGAAATATGTTATGTGAAAGAGATGCGCTGCCCAAATTAATTAGTGTCTAGATTGATGAAACAAAAACTTTATGTTGAAAAAACGTGAAAATGTGTTTTTTTTTTCTTGTTAAAAAATTTAGGCGAGTTGGTTCATGGATCTCACCAAGATCAGAAAAATGCATTTTAATTTCTAGTTACTAATTATGTGTCTGTTTTATAGCTAACACGAAGGGGCATTGAGAGAAAAGTTTTTCCCTTCAATTTACCATGTTCAGGATGTATGTTTGACTAAACCACATCCTTCCAAAGTTTTGCAAGCAAAAATGCTAGTTCTGACCATGTTATCCTTCGTATTCTATTAAGCTGAGTTTTGGTAATTTGAAGGAGTGAAGGTGGTAGTGCCACTTTCAAATTTCGCAGAAGTGGTATGAATTCTTTAAACTATGGCATTATAGGATATAGCACTTGCTACTTCTATGTTGGAATCACCCAACGCAAAAAATATTTCTACTAGTTTTGTTTGTGTTTAACTGTTAAGTTTTGTCATTTGTCAACAATTCAACATGGTGGACTTAAACCGCAGAAACAGCATTTTTTTCATAACCACCAAACAAAAACAAAATTCAACCTGATCTTAACTGCCCTATTATCTTTCTTTCTTCTTAGTTCTCGCCTTTCCCTAATTTCAGTTGTTGCCATGTCTTACTGTCAGGGCACAAAAAAAGGAGATGGAGACTATCGGATTGATATGTTAATAAAAACTCATGGTTCCCATGATGAAATAGTAGTTGAGTCTAGTATTGGAGTCTCAATAGAGTTACTGTTACAGTTTAAAAGAATGCTTACAAAAATAATAGAGTAAATTATACTCCTATTTTTTCTGTTTTGTTCAAATTTCATTTGATATCTCTCTATTTTTGCACTTTACTTTTACTATTTTTATTAACGCCGTTAACTAATGTTAATTGAAATATACGAGCAAATAAAATTGCCTTTACATTTTAATTGTAAAACTCAAATTATCTCCTCCCAATTAGTTTCAGAATTCAGGATTTGTTTCATTTTTCTTCACCATTCGTGAGTATTGTTCATCTTCCTCTTGTTGGCGAATTCTTCTTCAACGTCCAGGGGTACGAGTTCCTTTTTTTCTCAAGACGTTTGCGTTCCATTTTTCTTCACCGTTCGCAAGTTCTTTACCTTTCCTCTTCCAGTTTGTGAATTCTCTCTTCAACATTCACGAGCGCTCTGTTTCTCTTCCAGTTCCACGATTTCTGTTCATGCTAAGTATTATGTAGGCAAGGGAACGGGGCGGAGTGGGGCGGGTATTGCATTCCCCGTCCCCGCCCCCGCCCCCAAACCCGCTCCCCGCCCCCGATCCCCGTCGGGTTTTAAAACCCATCCCCATCCCCGCCCCCGCTAGGGGTCGGGTTTTCCCCGTTCCGCCCCCGCTATTTGATTAAAATAAAAAAAATAATATAACTTTTTTATTGAAAAATCGGACAAAAAAATAATAATAACAAACCCACATTTAAAATATGGAATCAAAATTTAAAAATTACAAAACAAAATCAATCAATTCAATTTAAAAAAATTAGAAAAAAATATCTATTTTTTATTTTTTAATATTATTTATTATGGGGCGGGGGCAGGGCGGGTAGTAGTAATCCCATACCCGTCCCCGCCCCCGCTTTTGGCTATCGGGGAAAACCCGAACCCAAACCCGAAAAACTCGGTTTTTCCCCATTAAAATCGGGACGGATTTAGGCGGGTACCCACGGGTTCGGGTCCCGCTGCCATGCCTAGTATTATGCTTGTAAGTGATCACTGGACCTTGTATATAGGTTACTTTTTAAGATTATTTATTTAATTTTGATTGTTTATTATTGTCTATTTCTAAATAAGGTTTCAATGAGGGACCAGTTTGAGACCACTTATGATTTTTAAAATCATTTGTTTATTATTGTTGATTAAAATAGTGTTGATGTTTGGGACCACAGGAACACAATGGATGAACTGGAATACATGGGTCCTGAACCAGGCAACGTGGATATTTTGATCCACTTTATGGACCAATGAGACGAACCAAGTGAGATACGCAATGTTGATCCTGATAAATTTGGAATGTTTAACACACATGACTGTATGAACAACATTACTAATGATTTAGACTTGTCATTACGTCACCTTTTTATTTTATTGTTTTGTTATACTCTAGTGGTAAAATTCTTTCCCTTAAGACTGATCATGATGTGCTGAAAAATGTTTGCTGAAAATCAAAATTCAGTTCATATGTATGTTAGTAGAACAAAAGATGAAAGGAAGGGTGTTAACACTACGTACCAACAAAGTGGATTCACGTCCAACAAAAAGTTGGGTTTACAAAAATAAAAAAGAAGCAAGAGTCTTAAAATATTTTCAGGTTGAAAGAAAATGAGGGTATTTTAGACATAAAATTTCATTAAAAGTCATGTGACCAGCATGTGCCTAATTTCTGTTAAATTATTAAAGGGTGTTTAGGACGGAAGGATCTGGGTGTAATGTGAGCTAAACAATTAAGAGATTTTTTGTAGGGTGCAAAAATGGAGGGGTATCGATAGGGATGGCAAAACGGGTTTGGCCCGCTGGGCCAGCCCGTTTAGCCCGCAAAAAAATGCAGGCTGGGTTGACAATTCTAGCCCGCTATTAAAAAATGGGACGGGCCAGCCCAGCCCGCAAAACTACGGGCCAAACACGGGTTGGGGCAGGCCAGCCCACTGGGCCAATATTATTTAAAATATTAAATGTTAAAATTGAATAGATATATTTAACATATTTTGAAATAGGTATGTTATTTTAATTTATACTTTTTTGCACTCTCAGCGTATTCTAATTAACTTTTAAGCTTTAATATAAAAATGTTTATGATAATGATACTTTCAAATAGTCTTTCATTGCTAGCATATTATACTTTGGACAGTTTACATCCATAAATTTCATTTACAAGTGGTGTAATTTTGTGAATTATCACATGACATCAGTTATTTAGCATTAATTTTAAATTATTTACTTTTATTTAACTGTATTTTTTTTAATTATCACATTTGTATTTTTTAAAAAATTAATTTTTTTATTTTTTAAGTGGGCTGGTCCGCATTAAAGCAGGGCGGGCTAGCATTTCCAACCCAATTTCCAAAAGTGGGCCAGCCCGCCCCATTTTTTGCGGGCTGACCCACTTTGCCAATTGCCAATCATAGGTATCGAGTGAAATTTGAACAAAGCATATGAAGTGTGAGGGTAATTTACTCAATAAAATAAGGTGTAAAATTGAATTTTTTGAAGATAAATGACCATTTTGAACCTTTTAACTAAGATAAAAGATTAAAGTAAACTTTTTAAAAAATAAATGATTATTTTGAACAAAATAAATAAGATAAAAGATAAAGTGGTCATTTAGCCAAAAAAGGTTGGTTCTCTGGTCTAACAAATGTTATATGTTACACTTCCACACATAGTGCAAGACCTTAAATTAAAATGGTTTGTATCAAACAATGAGACGCTAGCCCTTTTTTTTTTTCGTGAACTAGGGTATTTTTTGGTCAAAAATAAACTATTAATCTCTCAAAATACTGAAATCCATTTAAGGAGTTATCTCTTCTGATAGATATTTTTTCATACACATGAATTAAGGATTAAATTCATGACCACATATTTAAAGAACATAGTTATTTATCAACCATGTCACACCATATTATTTCTAACCCATTATTTTGACTAAAAATAATAATATTTATAATGTTTTGCTCAGAGAAAGTTATCAGGGAATGGAAGTAGGAGGGATGAAAATTGAAAATTAAAAACTTGCTCTAGCTTATAGTAATATGCATGAATGCAATTATTTCATGGACCATGTATGTATCATCAGAAAAGTGTTTGATGGACCTCCTGTTCACCTCTTTACATCTAAATCGGACAATCTAGCATTTATTCTACAGTTGATTGTGCTGTGCACCATGTCCTCTACTTTGTTAGACTAATTATTCAAATTAAGTAACTTGTTGACTAAAAATAACGACCCAAGTGTTTCTCTTTCCAAGCATTTCCCGCTTTATAACTCTAGAAATAGCTGCACTTTAGAACGAATCCTCCACAGCCCAAGAAACTCCATTAAACAAAACCATAGCAACAATGAAGACTTTCCAACTCTCTGGTAAGTTATGTTGCTCTTGGTTCTTACTTGGCCTGCTCGCTCTTATTGGTTCCCTTGCTTCAGCCACAGAGATTCATTTGCATGAATTTGTCGTAAGTGCTGGTTTAATTATCATAAACTATTGACTACATTTCACCAATATGGCTAAGAAACAGTTAGTAATTATCATTCCATCAATAATTTGATTGTAATAGATTCAAGCTAAGCCAGTGAGGAGGCTGTGCAAAACCCAAAACATAATCACTGTCAATGGGCAGTTCCCAGGGCCAACAGTGGAAGCTAGAAACGGCGATTTTGTTGTAATCAAAGTAGTAAATGCGGCACAGTACAACATCTCCATCCATTGGTAAATGGCATCATCATTCACTTTCACATGAATTCCATGCTTTAAAACATCTTACTCTTCAGTCAGAAATTTTCCCCACACAAATCTCTTTGGCTTCAAATTCACTATGCTAATAATCCATACATGGTCCATGAATTAATTTACTATTCTGGTGATACATACTTGGTCCATGTATTAATTAACTATGCTAATGATACATGAAATTTGTCTTCCTCACAAAGTGATCATGGGTTATGTGCATCAGGCATGGGTTAAGGATGCTGAGAAATCCATGGGCAGATGGACCAAGTTATGTGACTCAGTGTCCGATCCAACCAGGGGGAAGTTACACATACCGATTTAGAATCAGAGACCAGGAAGGGACACTATGGTGGCATGCTCACACCGGCTTTCTAAGAGCCACTGTTTATGGAGCTTTCATCATCTATCCCAGATTGGGCTCTCCTTATCCCTTCTCTATGCCTAAGCAAGAAGTTCCCCTCCTTCTTGGTATAATCTCTAAAACCATCTTTCAATTCCTTATTCTGCCCAATTCACTTGCATAATGAATCTCCTAACACTGTTATCAAACTTTACCTCACTTCTGGGCATTCAAAAAGCTAATGAGCTTCTCATTTATAGTGTCATTAACAGATTGTATTGTGATGATGCCACAGGGCAATGGTTTGATACGGATCTTGTGCTTCTCCAAAGGCAGGCAGATTTTGCAGGATTACCTCCAAATACATCTGTTGCATACACCATTAATGGGCAACCTGGTGATCTTTACAGATGCTCAAGCCAAGGTGTGAAATTATTACTCTCTCTATATGTGTACATTCTCTTACTATTAAAAAGGATGTTAAAATGATTGATAATGGATTAGGATCTTCTACAGTTATTTTCAAATGGCAGATTATCTCAACCTTTAAAGTATTTTTCATTATTATGACAAAACCTTGAAGAAAAGCATGGTTGAATAAATGTTACGCATTAACTTGTTTTTTGAGAGATGTTCCAGATTCATTGATGTGACAAACATACAATGCAGAAACTGTTCGTGTTCCAGTAGACGCTGGGGAGAAAATTATGTTGAGAATCATCAGCAGTACACTTAATCAAGAACTCTTCTTCTCCATTGCCAACCACACTATGACTGTTGTTGGTACGGATGCTGCATATACTAAGCCCTTCAAAACCTCAGTCCTCATGATAGGACCTGGTCAGACATTCAATGTCATAGTCACTGCTGATCAACCCCCAGGTTTCTACTACATGGCGGCACATGCCTATGAATCAGCTGTAAATGCTCCCTTTGACAATACCACCACCACTGCAATCCTTGAATACAGATCTACTAGACGCAGAAACCAAAACAGATCAAGACCAGTCTCACCAGCTTTGCCAGCCTTCAATGATACCCCCACTGCAACTGCATTCACTGCTAGGATCAGGGGTCTTACCCGGGTTAGAGTCTTTAAGAAAGTTGATGTGAACCTATATTTCATAGTGGGATTGGGGTTAATCAATTGTACTAATCCTAATAGTCCCCGGTGTCAAGGACCAAATGGAACCCGCTTCACAGCCAGCATGAACAATGTATCTTTTGTACTACCAAGTACTACCTCCTTAATGCAAGCCTACTATGAAGGAATATCCGGTGTCTTCACCACAGACTTTCCCCCCGTTCCCCCTTTACAATTTGATTACACTGGCAATGTGCCACGGGGGCTATGGACCCCTTCTCGAGGAACTAAGCTCTACAAGGTGAAGTATGGCTCCAAGGTGCAAATTGTTCTGCAGGACACAAGCATAGTGACTACTGAGGAACACCCTATGCATGTTCATGGATTCCACTTCTTTGTAGTTGGTTCAGGTTTTGGCAACTTCAACCCAGCAACTGATCCACTCAAATTCAACCTTGTAGACCCACCCGTGAGGAACACCATTGGAACACCTCCTGGAGGATGGGTGGCCATTCGTTTTGTGGCTGACAATCCAGGTAACTTATTATACTACTGCATAACTTCGTCTTCTTCTGCAGTTTGTATCACGATCACATATTAATCTGTTACATGGTTTTCTTTCACTGCTGTGAATCAGGAATTTGGTTCGTCCATTGTCACATAGACTCGCATCTGAATTGGGGTTTGGGAATGGCACTTCTGGTAGAAAATGGAGTTGGCCTTTCACAGTCAGTATTACCTCCACCACCAGATCTACCCCAATGTTAAGTTTAATGAAGCATCATTAGTTAATAAATTTATGGTTCTGTATTACATTTTCTACAAGGATTTGCCAAACAGACAGTATGGCTTTCTGCAGTTCCCAGATACCAGAATGAGAATATGCTTAATTGAGCTGTATGTTGATTAGGTGGCATTGCAAACCTATATTAAGAAAAATAAAATTTAAATGATTTCTTTTCATTACTAATACCAGTTTAATATTTCAGTGAGAAAAACTAAATAACTAATTCATTCTATAGAAAAAATATTTCAGTACCAGAAACCGATTCCCATTGGTTTCTTCAGTGGAAGCATTGTCCACATATTGCAATTTGCAATGTGCAGGTGGACTATTTTGTACAAAGCACCCTAAGCAACTTAAAACAAGGACAAGGTACATTTAGTTTTTAGCAGGCCACCATGAACAAGCATGTGAAGTTGATCCTGACTGTTCCTGGATATCTAACATGCAAAGACATCATCGGACCTCTTTAACAGGATTGCCTAAATCCGCACCATGCATCAACTGTCATGTTATAAGGCTCTTATGTATATAATAATAAGAAACTGAAAAACTTATCCAGCAAGCTCTAGGAAGTAAGCTTTCTTGGTGCCAGTCTAACAAAGACACACACATACATGCTCATAAATAAAGGAATGCTCCATAATAAAAGTAAAACAGAATAATCCATGTTACAAAATAAAGATGATCTTCTAAATAATAACTTCAGTTATTGCAACTAAAGAAATCAAGGTTATCTAATCAAGATTCAAATTGTGAATTGCCAAGCTAATTTTTCAATCATAGTTTGCATCAAATCGTAAGATTAAAAAACAATGAAAAATTACTTCATATATATTTAGTGTTCAATGCAATAATTTTAAACTACAAATAGATAAGACAACTTAACCTTAACGATAAGTCTTGAAAAACAAAATTATTAGTTATATTTGAGTTTGTGTGAATCAATGAAATAGCCAAATAGAGTGCATGCATTGAATGACAAATGAAGTAAATAAAATCAAATTGGATAAGTTCAAAAGTCCTCCTTCAATTCCTTTCCATTCAACAATTTAAGCATATATGACTTTTCAATTTTTTTTTTTTTTGAGAATTGATGAAAGAAATAAAAAGAAAAAATGACAAATTGTGAATTGTATGATTCATATCAATGGTACAAAATTGCACATATTCATTCATGTATTGTAAGATACAAAGTCATTTGAGATTCATTTTATGATACAAATCGATAGGTAACCAAATCATATTGAATCATAGAATTCAAATCGTGAACTATAAGATTCTAATAACTATGGGGGACATCTTTAACAAGGTAAACTAGGTTAACAGGATCCAATAGGGGTCAGCTTATGCAGTTTTCAGCATTGTAACTGACTAACTGAAACACTAGTCTGAAGGGCACAAAAGAGGAAAAGTTGAGCAAAGAACTTGCTTTCACACAGTGCTAGTGAACACTGATATATAACAAATTACAGCAGTATGTATCCAATACTTGTGCACATTTTTATGGGCTATGTATCAGGCTACAAATTTCAAGCAACGGGTATCATTGTGCACATTTTGACATCTATGGGAACAAAACCGCACACCACATCTCACACAAGTGTAATTAGCAGAAAAACCGCAAACGGTACAGAAGTGGCGACGGGAGGTTGAGCTTGGAGGTCCAACTGCGGCTTTCCAATAGGAGGGCACATGAGGAGGCAATGATTCTAAGTTAGCCTGCATTTGTAGGAGGTGGGTTAACAAAAACGAAAATCAAGACAAGAGTACAACAGGAGGGTGTTACTTATGCGCATGACCTGTTGTGGGTGTCATTGTAATCACTGACCTCATGTAAGAGCTCAAGGAATGTTCTTGGGGCCCTTCTAGCTTCAAGTGCTTTTGCCTGCCTGGTTTTCCTTTTGGTGCCTTTAGACTGCTTTTTCTGTATATAAACTGCAAAAAGAAGGAATATTAGTATATGTTCAGGACCCGAATGACAGTAAATAGTCAAATTTGGAGACTTAGATGAAATGAATTAATCCTTGAAAGCATGAAAATTCTGATTTAGTTCCTGAATGTATAAAAAGTACGAGAATTACGTCCTGCCATAGAAGTTAATACCCAAAACTTTACAACTAATGTCAAATTAGTCTTTTAAACATTACAACTTAATGACAAAATGGTTCCAAAAAAACTTAATGACAGAACGTAATTGTCACACTTTTTTACGCATTAAGATCAAATTAGAAATTTGGTTCAGTGCCAAAATGATCATTTATTCGATTCTAATTTTAGGAACTTTTTTGACATTTTTTTAAATATAAAGACTAAAGTGACAGAGTCACAATTTCATAAGACCAAATTGACCATTTACTCAAAAAAGGACACCACAAATTAAAACTAACACTAGAAGAAGAAAAAAAGGAATGAAACAAAATTATGAAATGAAAAGGAAAAAAGAGAGAGAAGAAACCCTAACATTGATCCTCCTCGTCTAGAGAAGCATCATCGTCACCATTATTGGCATCTGCGATTTCAAAACCCGCATTGTCATTCTCCAATGCATCCAAACGCGCAAGTGCCGCCTAAATTGAATTGTAACAAAATCGCGCTTCTATCAGATTAATTATTCATATTTCAATTCATATTATTTTATTTATAAAAAAAACTGAAAAAAAGAGGGAAATTGAACGGAGATAGTTGCCTGAGTGCGGTTGTCGGCGCTGGCAAGCGCGGCGGCCATTTTGGACGCAACTTTTCGCGTTCGGCTTGACATGCGGCGGATCGAGTTGGAACCGTCGTCCTCCATTTCGGAATCGCCAACTCAAACGCAACACACAAACACGGCCTTAAGGTTATTGTGATTCCAGAGAGAGAGAGAGAGAGAGAGAGAGACGAATGATTGAATGGTTTCACAGTTCACACTGTTTCAGAGCGCAACTACGAAGCTCGTATTTTTAGTTTGCAAAAGTTGTTTTTTTTTTTATAGTTAGTTAACTCTGAATATTACATTTTTAAAAAAATATCCAAAGTCCAAAAAGTTTAAACTCTATAGACATCATCTCTCCTAATAAAATATATTTCATACATACACGATCAAAAAATTAAATTGAGAAAATTGAACTGCTATCAAGATATTTAAAAAATTTAGTTATCTATCAAATATGTTAAACCTTTTTAATAACTTAATATTAATATTAATTATGTTATGTTTAATTAATATGAAATACAGTATATGATAATATATATATATATATATATATATATATATATAATTCGTTTTAAAATTATTATTGTTTTGAATTTTAATTAAGTACACTCAAAATTTACAAAGAATAATATCCTTGAATTCGCGGTACACATTTTTTTTAGTTTATTTGACTCTTTAACCTTTTTTTGACTGTAACTATAACTCATGATTGAATATGAGTATTAATTTTAATTTCTTTTAAAATTAGTATTAATTTATAGTATATATAAATCATGTACATATTACTATGAGGCTTTTTTCTATTATATATATAATTATCTTATTATATAATATAATATATAATTCTGTATTACTTAATTAATTACCTAACATCTTAAAAAAAAAAACAAATAAATTCGGTTAAGTAGAGTGTTTTAGAAGCTCTAAATAATTTTCCATGAACTCAATTGTACCTTCATGTCAAAATGATCATCTAATTCTTGTAAATAAGTTTATCTTTATATAAATTAGGTTAAAAATGTGAAAATATAAAGATTATTTGATGGTTGGAAAGGAGGGTTTAAGGATGAAGAGAAACAAGAGAGAGATAAATCATAAGTTTGAATCTCTCTTCCACATTTAATTATATTTCTAACAAAACTAACAAATTTATTAAAAGAATCATCATATTAAAAATGTAATGCTTTTTAAGGTTAAATTGAATCATTAATTTATGACTCTTTCTCATGTTATTAGATGAATCATGTAAAAAAGACTAGTGAAAAATCGAATTGAAATGAAAATTGTCCAACTTAAACCCAAATTCACATTGGGTGCTTCACAAAATATAAAGCAATAGAGTTAATTATGGGAATTTCTCGTGCCATAAAATATAGATATCATGATAGATTAACTTTCATGTTTAATTAATAGTCTCTTTAGTTTTGATTGTGTAATAAGACAGAGAAAACATCAACGCCCAACCAGATAAAAAATGAGTTTTTTTTTTTTTTTCATTTTATCTATTCACGTGTGATTATGAAGTAAACTAGAGATGCATAACTCAGCTCTACAAGAACCCTACGTACATTATCTATTCCTTTCTAAAGAACATAACTTATGTCTTCATCTAAATACTAGCTCTTAAATACTAACAAGTAATTTAGTTACCTAATTAGGTACCCGAAAATGGCTAAATAATGTTTTGTGGATGTTATATCCTTAATTTTGTTACATTTATCATATTTTAGCCTCTTAAGATTTGTTGTTGAACAATTAAAACAGAAGCCGAGCCAAAAAAATCTGCAGAGGAAATATAGTCTCCTATGATTCCCAACTCTTCATTTTCACTCCATTCTGATAATCCAGTGAGAAGAATCGGGTTTATTCCATGTTTCCTTCCCACTATGAAAAGATCAAAAGCACCATCATTCAAAGCTTGAATTGCTCCAATTGTTTCCTCTCCATTTCTAACCACCACCTCTCTATACACCACTCTTTGATTCATCTCATTCTTAACCCAAAACGAAGTCACAATTCCATCATCAAGCTTCTTCTCAATATCATTGAACCCTAGAAAGTTGTCAGGGAGAAACCTTATAACTGTGAGGGACACATCTTGGTTAGCAACCATCCTATCTGCATAAACAAGAGCCTCTCTAGCATCTCCACCCCCAAGAAACAACACGGCGAATCGATATGGAGTTCGACGAAAGGAACTACCTATGTTGTTGGTTTCAAGAAGACCCTTATCAACAAGAATTGCAACTGAGCAAGGTGCATTGTTCAAGACCTGTGAATTCACTGTTCTCACTGAATGGTTGTGAACATCATCACTGTCGAAAGGTAAGATGATCAAAGAAGATTTTTGTTCTAGGGCAAGCGCACATATGTCTCGGAACATTGACTGCTTTGGGGACACAGATGTGAAGAAATGGAGCTGCATGGACATTCCATTGAGTTGCTGATGGTGTTCAAGGACGTTTATGGTGTTTGTCCATTGATACATGGGAGGAACTTGTTGCTTTTCATGGTCTAAGAACAAAGGGTTGGCACTCCCTACAAGCTCAGTTAGTCTAACAACAGAAATTGAGAAGGGGCTGATTGAGGTTGGGTTCGATATATCAAGCAAATGGATGAGACTATTTATGGTTTCAGAGTCAAAAATACATAACACTATTCTAAGCTCTTGGTCTGGAGGGTTGTGTTGAATGTTCCGCCTTTGGCTCACCATGTATGGCTTTGTTGGATCATATAATATGTTGATCAAAGGAGCGGATATTGCTGTCACTGCTGTTGTCATAATAACCAGTAATGTGAAGTCTGGAACCGCCAAGGCCTGTAACCACAACAATACAATGATATATCAATTGTACTAGACTAGATGTGTATATATAATTGTATGTCTTTGAAATAAAAAAGAAACAATAATAATATACTCTAGCAACAACATATTTTTTAACATATTCTTTCTATCACACTAGTTTCAATCAATAATAAAGAGTGTTCAAAAGAATATATTACTAACATTGCTTTACATTATTTTGAATACAATATTATTCATTGAAATTTATCGAGAATTATAATTTTTTATTATTTTACTTTTTTATTTAACAAGTTTCACTATAATTTTTTGTAGTTTTCATAAACATAGAGAGTGGGTTATAGGAGGATGTATTAGAAAATGTGTTATTAGGATAAGCGTCTTCTTAAACCAAATTCTAGTAAGAATTAAAAATATAAAAGAAATTAGTGTAACTATTAAAGGCGGAGCTTACATTTTTGTCCATCAAATGCACAAACAATAGAAGTTCAACATGGCCTCTTAAGCTCATAATGAGGCTAAGGTTTAGTCCATCTCTGAATGGCATTCGCCATAAATATAGAATAATCCAAATGGAAAAGAATTTGACAATGTAGCCAATAACAACCATGATAAACAATGGTAACAAATTGGACCAACCATAAGCACTCATGGCATAGAAATCAGTGCGTGATCCCACCAAAATGAATGAGAATGGTAGAAGGAGATCAGTCATAATTGTTTCGGACTTCTGTACAATTGTTGCCCCCACACCAGGCCCATCAGGAATTATCAGGCCCAAAAACAATGGCCCATTAGCAATAGCAAGGCCAAGCGCGTCAGTTAAGAAGCCCGTAAAAAAAAACCCCATAAGAATAGCAACCACAAAGGACTGTTGCACTGGGTGCCCTTCTGAGGTATTCTTATTGATCCATACCATTATGGGCCTAACACAAAACACAAGGAATGCCATCAAGCCCACAAAAGAAATCATATACCATAAGAGTGTCAGCATCTTTGGTTGTCCTTGACTTGATGACTCAAAAAACACGATAAAAACGATACCCAATGTGTCACCAATTAATGCTATGGACAATGCAGCTCGAGCCATATCTGAATTTAGAAGGTTAAACTCTTTGAGGATGATGTAGAGAACAGAGAATGGCGTGATCCCCACGTAACCGGCTATTACTCCTAGTGAAGGACCCATGGCCACTTGTTTGTCCATTACCTTTCTCATGCATAGGGCCACAGCAAAGACTATCATTGCGGGGACTATTATGCTAATCAATGAAGTAGATACATGCAATTTTCCTGATTTTTTCAAACGGATTGGATCCATCTTCACACCATAGATGAAGATAAAGAGCATGAACCCCATCATTCCAAGATTGTTCAGCAGGAATTTAGTTGACTCGGCCTCCATGTGACTTTGGAACCATATACTACGCCCCAAAAACGAAGGCCCAACAATCACACCAGCCTTGGAAACACATGAAAATTTTAACAACATTCAATCATTTGATAATAATAATCACAATGCCACACAAGGTGTTATATACGCACAAACAATAATTCTAAATCCTCTAACGATATCTTCTTATTAAATAATCATGTTACTTTATGATAAGTATTGAATATGTTTTATATTTTCAATACATTTACTTTTTCATTTTATATATTATCGGTAAAACAATAGGAAAGATTTGTAGGAGGATATAATATTACTGGCTCTAATATATTAACTAATTGACAATACGATAAATGTAACAAGAGGAAGCTTACTATTATTTGGGATATGATTAGAGGTTGTTTGAGGGGCTTAAGAAGAATACGGAAAATGCTCGTGATGGCAGTGATGAATATGAGATTGAACATTACAAGTGAGAAGGAGTGAGCTAAAGGATTGTCACCATAGAAGATGCCACCGGAGTGAGAATATGTTGATTGACACAAAATGGGGTAAGAAAATGTGGAGTTATTGATAGTAATGTTAACCGTGTTTTGTTGCAGGATATGAGCAGGATTGATGAGGCCTTTCTGAAGCAATCCATTGTTGGATGCTTGTAGCAAACGCTGGACTGGAAATACCCTTGTCATGCAAGAAGCTTTCAGAAAACCATGCACATGCAGGCGAAATCACAAAGGAAAAACACAAAGAGAGACAGAGAGGGAGAGTAGAAGTAGATCTTACGTACAAAGGATAGTGGATATACGTTAAAGTAGGAGAACTAGTGTTCCTTTTTCATTCTAATGCTTAACTTCACCTTAACCATGTATTCTTCAGTTTTGTTAGTAGTATTTAGTATGAAACAGTTTTGTTAGTAGTATTTAGTATGAAACAGTTCTCGTAGAAATCATACATACCAACAAGGTCATGTGTTTTAATTTTATTGAACAAATATTGATAAAAAAAATGCAAAATAGTATTTTATTCTTTTATTCTGAAAATAATGTTTTATTTGGCGGAAATCATTGTGTCTCTACATTACAAATTCGTAAGATCACGTATTTTTATCACACTTAAATATATATATACATATATATATATATATATATATATATATATAATATTAGTAAAACTCTCATATAATCAATTATAATGTTATATATATAGAATATGGTTTTAATTTATCCATCTTCAAATTATGATTGCATCAGTTTTATTAAAATTAAAAAAACTATAAATTTATTATCAAAGAGTAATTAGTTTTATATATCTTAAAAGTATATATTAGATTAATTTTAATGTATATCAACAGAGTGTTAATAATTTTATATTAATTTCACACATTTGATTTTCATTAGAATATTTAGTTTTCAGATTTTATTCTGTTAACTAATTAAAAATCATTATAGATATAAATTTAAAATAACTTACAAAAATTATTAATCTTACCATACAGAAGAATCAATGATGACAATTAAAAAAAATATTATCCATACATTTTAATTAAATTCTTAAGTTCACACATGATTTTTCTTGATAAAAGAAAAGGTTACCACATGATTTCCGTCAAGTCTTTTTTTACATGTATTGTATGGCTAATCATGTGATGGTCTCGTGGATCCCATGAGTAATTTTATGGACAGAAAATTAAATTGTGGAAAAGATGAAAGGCCAAGGGAGAGAGGCTATGAACATGGGGGCCCATAATATAAATTCTGAGACTGTCGTAGGCCCATTAATCGCAATCACAGTAGGCCCATGAAGAATGAATTTTCAGCAAAGCATCAGAGATTCAGAGGAATTGAATATGGTTCAGCTCAACTTTAGCCGCCAAGTGTCAGGGTACAGAATTTAAAGCCTTGGTGGAACCCAGTTTTTGTAATGATAATAACACAGATATGGAAAATGTTACCCGTATATCAAATTTTCGTGCCTAATATTGGTTTCTAATCATAAAGATATGGAAAGTGTATTGAGATGGACAATGTGAGTTATCTATTTCGATAATGAAAAAAAGAAGAGAATAAATGAATTATATATAGTAATATAAAATATATACGCTGCAGAATTATTATAGAAGTACATCATGATATATGTGATACATTATATAGTAACATTTGACATTCTAATAGAATATAAACTTATTTGAGAATTCGTAGTATGCATTATATTTTATTTTCCGTATTAGAAGAATTATGAATTCATATTAGTGTGTTAAATGTTAACATTACTTTCTGGTACAAATTCATGGTAGCTAGAGAACCAACGTGTATTAAAAGATTAGCTAAAAGTTTGAGCTATTGATGGTAGAAATCATTCATTTTCACCGAGCACAATCATTTTGGTCTGCCACTCTCCCACTGCCATTCTCCAAGGCCCAAATTAATTAGTTAGTTGTTCTCATAAGACATGAACATCATTCAATGCACATACAGCTGGGTTTTTCCAAAGCATTTGATCTCCAAAACCTATATAGAGAGTAGGGAGAAGGAACAAAAGTTTCATTGATTATTATACATTTATAAAGTACTATTTTGATATTTTATCTTAAAATTTATCGTTAAATTCAAACTTTTATCATGTACTAGTAAATTATATCTAGAAAATCTTGTTTTACTGTATAATTATTCAATACTTCATTACCATGTTCTTATTAGGAACAACGTGAATTTCCAAAATCCATTGACCATTTTCACGAAATTAGTAGAAACAGCAGAGAGCGAAAAGAAAAAAACTTAGCTACATTGAGAATTATATTCATTAATATATGTTATATTATTTACATATAATATTCTTTTATAACACCTTTTTATATTTAATACATTTTTAAATTTATTTATTTTATTTTATAATTTTTTTCCATCATTGCATATATCTCTTTTATTATACAAATATAATTTCTCTTAATATATTATTCAATCAGTTGTTACTATATTTTTTAATTTTATTGATGATTAATCTCTATTAAAAATTTAATTAATTACTAACAGTAAAAAATAAATTTCTCACCAGCTCATTTTTTTCATCTATAAAATTTAAACATGAAACCTCATTTTCACTTAGACAAGTATTATCTTATCATAGAAAAGCAACGAGTTCAATGTTTCTTACGTATTATAATTTTTATAACTTTGACTATAGATTTAAATTTTTTAGCAAATAGATCTGTTAACACGTAAGATTTAAATTGACTAAATTATATTTTTCATCTCTTGTATTTTATTTTTTAAATTATTATTTTGATTTTTTATCCTTTTATTCAAACTATTAGTTTTACTTGCTTTAAAACAATAGTAATCTTTTGTGGAAACAAATCTTCGACATTAACAAAAATAACTAAATAAAACTAAAAGAAAAGATAGAAGATTAAATAAAAAGATCAATATGACCAAAATATAAAAAAAATACTATCTTCATAATAAAAATAAAACACAAATAAAAAAATAAGAACTGATACTTAAGCAAAATGCTCCAAAAATTAGAAATTATAACAAAAATTAATGTAAGTCTTTGTATAATTGTTCAAATTTAGAAACTTTTCTTGCTTAGACTTAGAAATAACTTTTTGCTTAAAATTTTGATAATCAAAAATAAAAAATTAAAAAAGCTAAGATTCACTTAATTAAGAGTAAATCACTCTCTCTTCTTCTCTTAAAAGATATTTTTTATTAACCATAATAATTAAGGTTTTTCCTTCCTAATGGGATCCGGAGGTATCTCTCTCCCAACAAGAGTGAATTTTATGGGATCAAACTTAAGTTTTCCTCTACAAATTTAGTATATGTTATGTTATGAATTGAGCTATTGAGAGATGCTTAAATATGAGTTACATTTTTGTTTCTTTTTTCAAAATAAGCAACCTTTTAACAATAGTGAATCATTACAAGTTTGTCTCTTAATGATATTTTATCTTTTTGTACTATTCTCATTTCTTAGTTATCACCATCATATCAACCAATTTTAAATATCTTATTGTTGATTTAGTATTTCAGATGGTATAGTAAAATTTTAAATACTTTTATTGTTGGCTTTAGAATTTCATCTATAATTTTTATTTCATCTCATAAAGTTGATAGTAAATGTCACAAACTAACTGTTAATCACGTCGATGATTCAAGAATACTACTAGAGAAAACAAAATTTCTAAAAAGGTCATTTTATATTAAAATAAACGTAAATATAATACATATATTTTTTAAAAAAAAAAGAGAATTCTCTCTAACAAATGTCTATAGGATTAGCTAACTATATTCACTTTTTTTGTTAAAAGGTGTAAGTTACATCAAGTTCTTGGATGTATTTTAACAATCTTGTGTAGTTATAATTTGCTAACTTATTTCTTATAAAAAAAAATAGAATCTTGCTAAACAATGTTTTTAGAACATTGGTATAAGAATTCTATACCAATAAAAATTATTGTAAAAATTATATAAAAAAAGTATAAAAGTATTTAAAACTCTACTATACCATCTAATTCCAACACAAAAATCCTTATGCTAGCCGTTTTAAAACCTCAAATTCTGTAAAATGCGACAAAAATCCAAAACCCCTAACCAAAAACAAGCTAAATTGATGATAGAATACACTCACCTAATGGAAAATCGAGGACGACATCAACACGACTAGACAAGCTCCACTTACTTATAGAGTACCTGTTGACAATAAAAGACAAATGCGGACCCTCAAAATTTTAAACAATGGAAGTCGCGATGACGGAGGAAAGGGATAAACGAAGAAGTGTTCGACTGGAAAGGGATACATGTACCTGTTACGGAGGAAATCGTACCCATGACAGAGCCTGGGTCGCACAGTTGGCATAGTTCGTCAATCACAAAAACGTAAGCGAAACCAATTTCTTCTCACACGACAGTTAGGATTCACCTCAGAAGTTTTGGGATAAATGAAATTTTTCGACAGAATCAAAATCAATGAAAAACTTTTGTGAAAAATATCTAAAATTCTAACAAAAGCTCATCGGTGAGAAGATGTCCGTCCGAAATGGCCATTTTTTTTGTAGTGGTAGTATTTTTAATAAAAAGCCTCCCAATAATAACAGTAAAGCTTGGAGATATATTATATGAAAGTTGGTTGTTTTGTCCCCATATAGCAAGACACCTCCTGTACCCTAAAGTTGAATCAAACCTCTCAAATTCGAAACAAGCCCCGAATATTTTATTGGATCCAATCGCACATAATGGCCAACCAGATGATTTCCTTTGCATGCATTAACAGAAACTATATTATTGACAAGGGAATATATAGATATGAAAGGGGGAAACAGGAGAAAGTTCTTTTGGAGAATGTCCTATTTTGGTGGTCAAACTTAGCATCATCGTCTATGGGAACTAAGGCTAATCAATTTGCATGAACTGAATTATTAGATACGAATTATTAGGAGTAAAAAGAACATTGGAAATATTTACAGTGACCGGAAAACAAAGAATTGAATGGGTAGCTTTTTGCTTTTATGGTTTAACTGTAATAAGGTTATTAAAGAAAAATTGCTTCAAATAATAAGATCGTGTTACAAATCATAATAAAAGTTTGAGTTAAATATATTTTTAAAAATTAATTTAATATATTAATTCCTATAATCTTGTGTTTGATTTCTAGTTATTATTAAAAAAAACAATCCATATGGTTACATAAGATAATACTATCTATAAACAAGTTATTTACATATAGTATAGTTTAATTATGTTACATTATCAGTTAATAAAATAAATTTAAAATATGAACTGAGTTTATCTATATTATAAAAAATTATCAAATAGAAATAAAAATAAGAATTAAAATTAATTAATTGAAAGACAAAATATGTTTCTTCTTTATAATTCTGATTTTTGAACATGTCCACAATTTAATACTCTCATTTTTTATTTTTACAAAACCACAAGTATCTTATGTGTCCATATGCTAATCCAGATAAAATGATTATGAACAAATATTAAACATTTAACCAACCATATATTTAAAAATTGAATTTAATTAAAAATATGGATTAAACTATAACAATAGCATCAGTACGCTTTTGGGATAGTTTTGTCTCACGAGTATCTGTTACTATATGAAGTTCATAAGAAACATTTTTTCTCTCTAGCTCCAACTTTATACTGTTCAAATTAAATAACTCATATATATATATAAAAAAATATAATGTTAATAGTGTATTTAAGATATTGGTTAAAGAAAAAAATAATAATTTTATTAGAATATATAAAATTATGTTCTCCATAATATTTTTTAAAGTTTTTTTATAATTTTTATAATAAATATTTTTTAATTCTTTAATTAATATATATATGATTAACTATATCCTAAAAAAATTTAAAAATTAATTTCACAACACTTTCTGGCAAGTAATTGGTCCTACCAATTATATCAATCCACCTCGACAATTGAAGGGAGTAACTGGTTGTTCTATCAACTTTACTTTTAATGGAGATTTAATGATGGGGATTATGAAAATGTTAATTATGGTAGTAGAAAAGAAAGCGATGAGACCGGGGACCTGAACCAAGTTGCAAAAACAAGTCAACATCCACACAGTCGAATTTATAATTGATGAAAATGTTATGCAGAAGTTGCAGTAGTCGAAATTGATGGGAACCCTAGCTTGTTGTTACAATATATAGCTTTCTAGTTCCAAGGTAGGAATAGAAAAAAACAAAACAAAACAAAAAACCACTAGGGTTTCGCTTTATGCCAGAAAGAGAAAGACTGCTACCCTCAGAACTCGCCATTAAAAATCGAACTAACTCATTACTCCCTTCAATATCTCTTTTCAAAAAACAAATAAAAAAATTCAAAAGCAATAATTCAGACCCCTCTCAGTTAGTCACTCGTATCTTTTTGTGTATAGCACTTATCAGTCAACAGGTCAAGGCTCAGACAGTAACTGGCTTCAAAATATGCGTTACGAACTTTTTAGCAGAATAGGTCCTTCTGAAGAAAAGGTTACAGATTCTAGATCAGTGAACCAGGCCTGTAATAATTAATGGGAAGGGAAAAAAGTATAAATATATCAAAGAGAGAAAAAAATTATAAATATAAAGGGATTGTTAATCAATGTCCTTAATATATTAAAAAATTATAAGAAATAATTAAATATTTATTATAGAATTTTTTAAAACACAAAAAACATAAACGATACAATTTTACACGTATCAATAAAAATGTTTCTTACTTGTTAGCATTTATCTAAACATAATACTCAAGGTTTTAAAAAAATCCACGAATTAACATTTTTGGCATTTAAATTTGAGATCTATTTCTTTATTTCTCTAGATTAAAATTCATATATTTTTTATTTTAAAGTTTATGAAATATTCTTTTTAGTCTCTCATGACCCATTTTTTTATGATTTGAATCTATAATTTGTGATGATTTTTTATAGAAGGAAGAATTTAACGAATTTTAAGGACTAAGAAATTTACATTTTAATTTGAGGAACTATAATAGATAAATCCACAAATTTAAAAGAATAAAAACATGTTAAAGTCTATTCATGATTAAACATTATTGCAATTGTAGTCACATTTATTTGTAATTTTTCCAATATAAAAAATATCAAATCATAATTAAGTTTGCAATTTAATTAAAACCTTATAATACATGAAGAAATTTAAGAATTTTGGTACAATTAAATTTACAATTAAATTTTGAATCTATAATTAAATAAAACTAGATACTACACCGGAGAAAAGGTGAGAGAAAGAAAAACAAGAGAATTTTCAAGGGTAACATACAATTTCTCAAAAATATATTACTACTTAGATCTCGAGGCCAATACACAAATTTTGATGTTCATGGCAGAAGTCCTTGATTTATCTGGGAAAAAGCACTTCTGACAAGAAATTATTAGCATTGAACAAAAACGGGTATACATACTCATAACCATACATGGACTCAACCAGTCATGGTTTTAAAATACACAGTCTCACTTACGTTGTGATAAATTATTGTAAGAAATTATCTGAATAAATGCAGCTGATATGACTAAAATTGTATTGGAAAAACAGTATGTTAAAATCTCAATAATTGCAGCTTCAACTCCTGATTGCAATTTAAAACCATGCAACAAATCCTCCTTGAAGCACTCCTACCTGGTTCTAAGATGCAAACCATATATATGTAGTAATGTAGTATTGGAATTTAGTTTGCAAAATAAGCAAATTCTTTTCTGTAAGCGAGTTTCTGTCCACAATTAAGAGAAAACAAGGCAAGCTTTTGTAAGCTGTAAAGTTCAGGAGAGGCCATGAAATATAAATAGCTAAAGCACCAAAACACCAAAACACCAAACATCAGTGTGTTGCGATTGGTGATAAGTTGAACTCAGCATTATTTTTAAAACTAATAACTAATTGTTTTTGTGATGAATTCACCAGTATTTTCTACTGCCAAACCAAACACACTAATAATAGGTTGAAGAAAGCTAGATTACTTTTTATTGAAGAAGATTACTAAAAGGTACAAAGCATTAATTTGTTCACCTTTCTCTTGTTTTACATGAATCGATCAGAAGCAAACAAAAAGAAATTAAGGAAACGAAAACAAGAAATAGCATGCATACAAGTTATAACCTGAGATAGGAGTGGTAATTAAGAAGAAGAAAATGCAAAGTGAGGAAATAAAAGTTCAGTCAAAACAAAACAAAAAACTAGCTGATAAAGGTCAAATTCGTCCAACTACTAATCGTCCACAAAATTCAAAGCTACCAAGATCTTAATAATTTCTGAACCACTATGATCATATTCATATATAGCTAGCAAATTAAGTAACATTCAGAGAGAGAGAGAGAGAGAGAAGTGTAGTTTTCAGTGAGTTGATCGGAGAGGCAAGGAGGGGCATGGTGATTGGAACTTGCACTTGCACCTTTGATGATATATACAGTAAGAAGAAGCCGTGAAACTCAGGATAGATAGCGCCAAATTCACCATGATGTAAAAATCATGCTTGTCGCGGCGCTATCCCTCCTGAGCTTTACAGATTATTCTGTACTCTCTTAGCAGCAATACTTTCTTTTTTTTCCATGTCATACAAATCCAAAAGACTGAAGAAATTTCAGAGAAAGAGAGAGAATAAAACAGGAAGCTGGGGTTGATGGGTGAGGAGGGAGAATGGAAGGTGGAGAAGCCAATTTATAGGAGAGAAACAAAGAACGTGGCAACTGAAAATTGAAATGAGAGTTTGGAAAAAGGTAAAAGCGCTTTTGCTTTTGGAAATCATATATACGAAAGCAGCAGCTTAATTAGACTGATAAAATGAGCATGTCATTGCTTTTGGGGCTGAATTAGTGAGTAAAAGACTTTTTTTTTTTCTTTTTTAATTTGTGTTTTTTCAAAAAGTTTATCACATAAACTATTTTAAATTGCTGCTACGTATTCTTAACCTTGTACGCTGCCGACTACGGTATTTTTCGTGTCAAAACTTGGAATTACGGGAATCACAGGAATGGGAAGTGGGCAAGTGGAGTGAATTATAAAATTATAAAAAGGCATGAAGGAATGGATTCAATGGAAATTCTTCTGTGCCGCATTTGACTTCTTTTTTTAAAGAGGAATGTTTTGAAAATGCGACCTCATCGTTTATATTTATGGCAAATGTTAATTAGTATGGTAAGTTACTAATTAAGAAATTTAAAATAATTTTTTTATTGAGAGACAAAAATGATATTACTCGTAATTTTTTTTTATGATTTACACAATAAATATTTTTATTATTATTTCTTTAACTAATATTTTAAGGATATTAGTTAGTAAGACCTTATATTTATTGATTTTTTTTCTAAAATATTGATGTTATATATATTTAAAGGAGTAGTGTTTAATAAAGAGTGTAATGTCTATGTAGTGTAAAATAATTTTGTTTTTAGTGTAAAATAATTTTGTTTTTACATTATTATTCAATCACAATTTACAAATCACTAATTAAATTACTTTTAAATAATTATTTTAAAAATCAACAAACTTACTAAATTATTATTGAATAATTGTGTTAATTTTTTTACATTATTAATGCATATTTTTTCTCTTTAATAACTCTAATGTTATTTAACAGATATTATGATAGTAATTTATCATGATTAATGATATATGAGTTAAACGAGGGTTTCTAATTTATATATTTTTTTGTGTTAATTTAAATTAAATATAAAAAGATTTAGGTGCGAAACCCAAAATTTAGTTCAAAATGACAAAAGCAGAAAATATGATTTAGTAAAAAAACTTACCATGCAATAAAATTAATATAAAACTAATGTTTTATTATAAATAATTAAAAATACATAGCATATATTGAATATAAAAAATAGTATATGAGAAAAAAAATAGATCGATGGTTAATCAATGTATTTTTATACATATTTATGGGTCACAAAATAATTTTTATAGTAATTAAAATAAACTTAAAAAAAATAGGGATGATCATGGCCCAATAGATCACCTTCTTTTACCATTAAGAATATTTTAAATCCATTATATGTTCATTTCAATGAGTGGTGACTACAACATATACTTTTTTAATATATATTATATTTCAATGAGTGGAATGAGACTTCGTTAAATAAGAAGATATATATATATATATATATATATATATATATATGTATATGTTTTTAATTTTTAAAAAATTAATCAATAATAAATAACATATTTAAAATAATGTGTGAGTAATATTTTTTCTTTAAAAATTATCTTTTATGATTGATTTTTGATAATTTGGATGTATAATTTGTGATAATTTTTATTAAAAGAACTAAAAAATCATCTAACCAATTTAAAAGACTAAACACATATTTAAATCTATTTGTGATTAAAAGCACGTGATTAAAATTGTGGCCTAATTTATTTGTAATTTTCCAATATAAAAAATGATAAAATCATAATTTTTAAAACCTTATAATACTTGAAGAAATTTAAAACCTTACACTATTTTTTATTTATATTATTCTTTACCTAATTTTAAAATAATTAAAAATTGCTGGACAAACTGATTTCCCCTCAACTCATTGCAAAACTAATTTTTGGCAAGCCAAAACATAAACATCTTGATGGATTGAATACCCTAAACCCTAATCCAACTTGATTGAAAAGATTGGTTAAGTTAAACGATCAATTAGTTAATTAATATCAAGCCCAGTCTACCACCCGTTCATCTAATCCTCAATTTGAGCGAAGGAATGAACCAATAGCAAACGGCAAGGATAACAGAGTGTGGTGGCCTCCTAGCATCGTGTCATCTTAGTTGATTATGAGAGGAAGACCACTTTCCTTCTAAGTGATGGCAAATACTTGACTTAAGGTAAAGTCTTACTAGATATATAAGTTTGGTTTAATGATTATGAATAGAAGCTTAAGAGTGAAGGGAAGAGAGCTTCCGAATTCAAATTCTCTCACTAATATATTTCTAATAGAAACTAATAAATTTAACATTTACTTGTAAAATAAAGACAAAATTTTCTTACTATATGGGCTTAGTGTTAATATAATATTGTTAAAAATATTCTATTACTTAATTTTCTTAAAGCATATAGTAATTGTTTAATAGTGAATAATTATTCTGTTTTATTTTTAATATATAGTTAAATTATATTTATTATCACCTATTTAATCACAATTAAATAAGAAAATAAAAAATAACGATTTAATGATGAATCCAATTTCAAAGAGAGTTATTATATATTTGATGAAATAGACATTGTCAACACAACCCTATTTGGAGGTGGAAATAAAGTTAGGAAGTTTTTTCATCGTCGGCAACAATTTTTGTTATTTTTTTATTTCTCTTTAGTTTATGTAGGGTCTGCTTATCTTGAAGTTAGACAAAAATAATCTTGATAAATTTGATTTTGAACTGGTAAACGTAATTTAGATATGTAATTAAATTAATTAATTTCAGTAATAAATTCACACTAAAACATATTTTTATTAGAAATGTAAAAGTAATTTTCCAATGTCAAAACTATGATAACATAGTTCGATATTCACCAAAAGTCATGACTATGAATACGTAATACTAATAAACCTTGGCAAAAAGATCTTTCTGTTCATTGGCTAGAGGAAAGTCTTTATATGGTAAAAACTTGAATTATAGTTCGTTCTAAGTTTGAAAACATGATCAGTTATGGTTTGTTGTATCCAAAACATAAAAAGATAATTAGTTATAAACAAAAGAAATATTATTATTGACGACTTTTTAAAAAAATATTGTTTCATTATTCTTCGGTGTAATTTCTTTTTTAGTTTCCCACAAATATTATTCTTTGAAGACAAAATTGTTTTGAGACATACTTAGATATTAAATATGAACACATCTTCTATATAAAGATTCGAATCTTAATTTATAACTATGAAAAATTAATTCTTTCTATCAAACTGAACTTCGTTTAGTATATTTTAAATTGATATAATTTGTCACACGTCTCCCGCTAAGTTAGATGTATATCTTTATAACTACCATATAATTAAGAAAAATTAGGGAAGAAAATCTAAGGTTATAGTCAATTAATTCTTTGATCTGATTAAATATGAAAGAAAATATAATATGTGGTTGGGTTACATAGAGCTAAAAGTAAAGAAATGATAATAGCCTCTTTGAGTTGTCAAAACAAAATGATTCTTAAAGAAGAATATCTGTCTATCAAGGAAGAATTTGTCTATTAGATTTACTTCTATTCTCCTAATGACAAAGCTGATGATGTCTCCACGATAAATTTCTTTCACATTCAGTCACCATGTTGAAGGAAAAGAACGGAAGCAAAGTATTCCAAATATGTCACCAATTCTACCACTAAGGTTTGAGGTGGATGCAAGCAGAATATTAAACATAATCTAAATGGCTCCATTCATTATGCAAATTGCGACTGAAGCAGCACTGAAAAATATAAAATGATGGTGCTTACTGTTAATCAAGATTATTAAATCATGATGATTACTTTTGAACCACTTCCTAAAGTAAACACACAGGAATGTTGGGACAACGAGGGTATTTCCTTGACCACTAATGTAATGACAGCTGACTTATAATGCCTATTTTAAAATAATTAATGATAAGATCTTGCTAACATTTTATTTATTTATTTTTAGTTATGTAAATTCATTTTTTAATTTTAGTTCATGTAGGTTAATGTTTTTTTAATTTTGGTTTTTTAAGTTTTTTTTTTCATTTTTTGTTCCTTTAAAATTTTAATTTTTTTATTTATAATTCGCATAAATTTGTGTTTACAAGAATAAGAATCAAGAATCAAAAAACATAAACTTGCATCGACTAAAAATGATAAAAATATGTTATCAACACTAAAAACATATTTAAATGTTAAGGTATCTTAGTGACATCCATTGATGAAGCAATAATAAGAAATATTTATTAGAAATTACATTATTAATTAATTAAAAATCATGGTTTGAATGAACTAATAATATCTATTGAATAATGATATTTTTTCCTACATTTTAATGTTCTCCAATAGTTCTTGCACAAATCAACATGTAATAAATTGATTGTATTGAAATGAATGAGGCACGTTTAAGAATTTGACTTTAGAATTTTTTTACTTTCAATTGCAAAATATCACCTTATTTTGATCTTTTTTATTTTTATTTTAAAATTCTGTATAAAAAATAGTGCAAAATAACTTCTATCTTTTTCATCATTTTCTATTAAAGCTAAGACATCGTAAAGAGTATTTATAATTGCAATTGCAACTTTACTTTATTCATCTCAAAAAGTTACACGACAATATGGTTTATATATGCAAGTACATATTGGCTATCACTTTAAAATATATCACAACTAATTGTAACTGTTTATATCACTTTACATAATGTTTGATTGTATAGTGTGTCTTGAGTGGTTTTAGTTTTCTTCGGTTTTGCTTAGTTAATTGGGAATTTATCAAATGTTGAAATTTCGAAAACTAGATAAAAAATGTACGGGGAAAATGGCCAACCTACCTATAGAAGCACCAAAGTGACTCTAAGATGCAAACATTAGCGGGCAAGGCAAAACAAAGACAAGAAAACACAGGAACTTTCATTCAACCCCAAATTCTTATTTGTCTTTTGTAAAAGAAAAAGACTTCTATTTTCATGACTTATGTGTATACCAAGGTCTTTTCCTATTATAATAGTTGTATATCAAGATAAAACTTTTAGACTTTATCTCTTTGCTTTAGTGATGATGAACTAACAAAAAATATTCAAGAGTAATGTTGTGATGTATGTTTTTTTGCAGATGATATTATGTTTATTGATGAGACCAAAGACAGTGTTAATTGGAAACTTGAATTGTGTAAAAGCACTTTGGAATCTAAAGGATTCACATTAAGCCGGAGCAAGAATGAGCATATGAAATGTGAGTTTTCACTGGTAAGATATAATGATCAAAACCTCGTGCATCTACTTAGTCAAGAAGTACCCAAGAAAGATACTTTTAGATACCTAAGATTAATTTTGAAAAAAGGTGGAGAGATTGACAAAGATGTAAATCATAAAATCAGTGCAGGGTAGATGAAATGACGCAGTGCATCTGGATTGTTGTATGACGGCAAATTTCCCTTAAGTTAAAAGGAAAATTTCATAGAACAACTGTAAGACCTGCAATGTTATATTGAGTTGAATGTTGGCCAGCACATAGGCAACATGAACATAAAATGGAAGTAGCATAAATAAAGACATTAAGGTGAATGTGTAGTTATATGAAGATTGATAAGACAAGAAATGAAAATATTCGACGAAAGATAGCAGTAACACCGGTTAGTGAAAAGAAGAAGGAACTTAGATTGAGGTGGTTTGGACACGATGAGACACCATCTGGATGCTCCCATAAGAACAAAAGTTTGTTACCAAGAGGTTGACACAAAGAGAAGTAAAGATAGACCAAAATTTACCTGATGAAAGCTAGTTAAACAGACTTAATAGAGTATAATATAGATTGGCGGGCGGTGTGTCTTAAAACGAAATGGAGAAAAACTATAAGTATGAGAGAGGGTTAGACTCATTGATATCTATATGTTCTAGATTATTTATTTTTTAGTTTTCTTCCTCTTCATCTTCTCCTCCTTCTTTTATCTTATTTTCTTTTTTTATCTTTTTTTTCAACCTTCTTATATGTATCATTGTGTTCATTTATCTTCAATTTCAATTAACTTAAATTAAAGATATTATTGATATTGATGTTGTAATTCCATAAGTTAATTTTTCATGCAATGGGAGTTTGTTTCTTCCTTGATTGTGTCAATTGTTATAGTTCCTTTGCAACCCCCACGACACTTTAGGAACAGTGGCCATTATGCCACTGTATAAAAAATAAATTCCCTGACTGTCACGCCCACTTTATTATTTCCCAAAGTGCCACGTCTCCAAATTTGCTAGCCCTGGAAGCGAAATCAGCAAGCTTAGATGACGTCTCCTTGTTGGCCACGTAATTCGCTACAGGGACCAGCGAATTATGTGTGTCAGTGCCCAGGCAGGATTGGCAAGATTGGGGCAAGACACGTGTCAGCTTGACCTATTTCGCTGAGCTTCCCAGTGAATTACAAAGCACATGACACGTGACAGCTCCCTGTTAAATCGTTGGGGGGCAAAGCAAATTAGGTGGCATATTTTGCTAGATGGCACAACGAATTTTGTCCTATATAACCCCCCCCCCCCAATTTTGAAATCACCACACATGTTTTGGTAAATGCTACCTTATTTTTTAGTTCCAAACACGTTCTCGTAAATGTTCTCTTATTTTTTAGTTTAATTTCTGCAAAATGAGTGGTAGTAGAAATGGTTTAATCACCATTGTTTATTATAACGGGAGTAGATATTTTGGACCTAATGGTCAAGTCTTTGAAGGTAAAAGTAAAATGTTTTGTATGCCCCCAGGATGCAACCACTATGATCTGATAAAAATGATTTACAAGAAGTTGAGATAACAACGTGGTCAATCTGTCTCTTGATTGACTGCTAGATGTGCATTGGACAACCCGGTGCAGTGGATTGTTGTGGATATTGTAGATGATGACGATGTAGCATTAGTTACAGACGCATGCACATCCGACGGAGGAGACCCAAGATATATCGAATTGTATGCGAAATTAAACTGTGGTAGACAATCAAGCAGTCAACATTGTGTCCAACCCATTGACTCCATTGACATTAACAGAGAGTCGCTGGTGAATCCTTAAGACAGAGATATATCCCCATCACCACCACCACTTTCCCAACCAACCCAACAAATGGATTCTGAAGATAGGGATATATCGCCCCCACCACCACCACCACCACCAAGTCAAGCAATGGAGACTGAAATGGTGTCGACCCACGACCCAGCTTGGCCTATGGACACTTCTGAGGATAAGGTGGACGAAGGTCTTGTTCCAGATAGTGACTCATCGGATACGGATGTAGATGATGATTTTGATCGTGCTTTTCCAATTCCTTCTCCGGGCATTGTCAGAATGCAAGCCCCGCCTCCGGTTCCAGGTATGGATGCACATTGTTTTGTCAATCACTAGTGTTAAAATTATTGCAGGTTTAATAGAACAATGTGTTGAATGTCTCATTATATAGGAGAGGGCAACATTCCATTTTGGTTTGACATAAGTCATTACACAAATATTAATTAGGCATACCCAGATCAGGAGTCTAATGACATGCAAGGAGTGCGAATACCTAACTGGCAGATAAGTCAACAACTATATAAGGACCAGGTGTTTGAGAGCAAGTGGGATGTTCAATTGGCAATAAAACAATATTGTATGGTCGTGCATCGCACAACCGTAGTAGAAAAAAGTGATACGAAAAAGCTTATAATGGTTTGTGAAAATCAGTATGACGGTTGTCCATGGAGGATGAGGGTATACCAAAAAAAGGGTGGCACTGAATGGGTTGTAGGCATATGGAACAATCAACACACATGTGTTAGTCAGAATCTTTCTCAAGATCACAAGCAGCTTGACTCAAATTTCATATGTTCGTTGATCTTAGGTACTTTAAATACCTTAAATTCAACTCCAAATTTTGTTGAAAAATGTATTAATGTATTATTGTTTGACGAAATGCAGAAATGATTAGGGAGGACCCTAGTGTTAAAATTGGGTTAATTCAGGAAAGGATAACAACAATTGTCGGATTTCATATATCATACAAGAAGGCATGGAAGGCAAAGCAAAAGGCTATTGTGAAGGTTTTCGGGGATTGGGATGAGTCATATGTGTTCCTGCCAAGATGGTTGGGTTACATGTTAAATTTTCTCTTGGGTCTGCCTATAAGCTAGATTTGAATGACCATTTTATTGATGGGCAACTCGATGGAAGTGCTAAGGTGTTCAAGAGGGTGTTTTGGACATTTAAACAGTGTTGTGATGCTTTCAATTATTGCAAACCAGTTATAAGCATCGACGAAACCCATTTCTATGGGAAATACCGGGGAACATTGCTCATTGCAATATCAGTTGACATCAACAATTATGTCATTGCAATTGCATTTGCAATTGTTTTCGAGGAGAATATCAACAACTGGTCGTGATTTTTGGCACTAATTCGGATACACGTTACGCAGAAAGATGGAATTTGTCTTATTTCAGATCGGCATGCGGGCATACTCACTGTGGTGAACAATGTCAAACTAGGATGGCAACCACTGTTGGATATAGGGGGAGCATCTTAAAGCTTGAAGCTTAGGACTTGAAGAATGGTTTTGAGCTTTTTCACATGCCTTGGAATGCCTTGGAAGATTGCAAATCAAATTAAGTGTTAAAGAGTCCAATCTGTTGATCCTTGCATTGCATGCATTCAATCATTTAAATTGTCTAAATGTTTTAATAAAGAATCAAAGCATGTTTTACAAAAGAACCAAAGAAGCAACGTTTTTGGAAAAATGCAAAATGCACTGGTTTAATCGATTACACAGCGTATTAATCGATTATTTGCTTCGTTTTCAAAACTGGAAAAGCTTTGATGAACACTTTAATCGATTACCATTTATTGTAATCGATTACATAAGCCTTTTTGAAAAACATGTTCTACTGCAATAATCGATTACCAGGAATTGTAATCGATTACACAATACATTCAGAAAAACATGTTACACTGCTTTAATCGATTACCAATTCTCGTAATCGATTACACAAGCTTTTATGAAATGATGTGCTACTGGAATAATCAATTACGCCTTGTATTAATCGATTATTTTGCTCGTTATTCAAACCCAGAAAACTCATGAACACTTTAATCGATTAAAATGGTGATTTAATCTATTACTTAAGCATTTTAATCAATTATTTTGCACGTTTAATCGATTACTGTTAGTTACGAAAGTTTATTATAAATAGAAGTGAAGCTTGCTCTGTTTCACAACTTGTCAAAAATGAAATTCTGGTTACCTTCAAGCTTTCACCAAGATTCAATGAGTTTTTCTGAGCTTATAAACCTCTTGTCCCACTTCTTAAATCACATGAGTTCTTGATTGGTTACTTGGCAAGAGTCTTTCAAAGAAGAATAGGATAGCTAATTTTGAAGTTTCATTAGATGATTCAACACTGTTGGTAATTCATTTGCATTCATAATCATTGGATCATCAGGTTGTTTCTCTCCATTCTCTTTGGGTGTAATTTTGTTTTGAATTGTTTTGTAATTGGTTGCTATTGTAATTTGTTCTTGAGGTTTGTACTAGAGTAGTATTCTATAGGGAAGAACAGAGTAGTGTTCTCTGATTCTTGTTAAGGTGTCTAATGGGGTTTTAGATTTCCTTTTCTTATCTAGGGTTGATAAAGAGTAAATGTAATCAAGCTTGTAAGAACTGATATTTTCAATAGTGGTATTCTAATCTAGTGTTGATTAGAAACTAGATGTAGCTTCTCTTGAGAAGTGAACCGGTATAAATTCTTGTGTTGGTTGTCTACTCTCTAATCTCTTTTGGTTATCTTGTTCATTGGTTCTTTGAATTCTTATCATTGCTTAACAAGTTCAGCTTTGAGACATTGATTCCTTGAGCTGAGTGAATTGATTAAATTAAAGGTTTCTTGGTTTTAAAGTGATTAAGATCCTAACTCTGATTTAGAAAACAAAATTTTAAAAGACCAAGTTATAAACTAATTCACCCCCCCTCTTGGTTAATTGAGGGTATTCCTATTGTTTTCAACCACCTAGGGCATACCATGTTTATTGCATTCGACATTTGGCGAGTAATTTTAATCACAAGTTCAACAATGTCATGTTGAAGAAACAATTGAAGAAATTAGGTATGTTTACCTTACAACAATGTTATTACATCAACTTATTCCACTGATCTTATGTCCTGATTTTGACCTCGTGTTTGTATATGCAGCTTATACAACCTCGCGCTTAGATTTCGATGCCAAATTAGAAACATTTAAAGAAGCAAGCCCTCAAATAGCTGCATGGATTGATAAAATCCCAAAGGAGAAGTGAAGTATATCTTATGATGAACTAGGAATAAGGTTTGGTCACATGACAACCAATCTTTCAGAGTATTTTAACAAGGTACTTAAAGGAGCCAAAAGCCTTCCTATTACATCCCTTGTGCGGTTCACATATGCTCGACTAGTATCATACTTTGTTGAACATGGTCAGGAGGCCCGTGAGGAGATGACGAGAGGTAATCATTTCTCCAAATTAGCATGGCAAAAATACATGATGATGATTGATAAATCTGCAACACACTATGTCACTTGTTATGACACACTTAAGACAAGATTTGAGATTCAAGAGACGTACAACATACAGACTCATAGGGGCGGTAAGAAATGGTCAGTCTCATTAGGTGAACGAAATTGTCAATATGGTGAGTTTACTGTCTTCAGGTTCCCGTGTAGTCATGTTATTGCAGCATGTCGATCCACACACCACGATCCCAGACAATATGTAGACCCTATATATAGTGTCGCGTATCAATGTCAAGTGTATTCACCGCAGTGGTTTCCAATTGGAAATGAGGACTTCATACCACCAGCTGGACCACTCATCGTTATACCAGATGTGTCGCTGAAACGTAAAAAAGGAAGGCCAAAGAGTACACACATACGCAATGAGATGGATGCGCGGGAAGGGTCGACGACTCGAAAAAGATGTGGTTATTATAAGGTTGTTGGTCACAATAGGCGTAACTGCCCTTCACGCAGTCATGACCAATGATGTACTACATTTTCATTAATTAATAAACAATTAATATCCAAAATAAATAGAGTCCATTGTCCTACATAAAATTAAAATATAATAAAAGTCCATCACAGTTCTTTGTAACATGTAATAAAAAACTAGTCATCCTCTCCATGGTTTGCATGGTATCCTCCACAATGGCTCATGTTATGCTCGTATGGTGACAGATGACATCAAAATCGTGCTCCCCTAACCGGATTTTGCCTAATGATGCGGCCAGGGTCATTTTCACCATGGTCATCGTTGTCTTCATGTCCCCCATCCATTGCCGCCAATATTTCTTCTGTCGAATACTCTCCGAAACTGGGAGAATGTATTAAGTGAGTCGAATATGCCTTAGGAGTGACCATAACCGGATCATGTTCTAACATTGGAGAAGTGGGCCTATAACAGTCTACAAATGTGTCCGATCAGGGTATGAACTGGAACCCAGCTGAACTGGGCCCAGCTGCATACATGGGATATGATGAATATGGGAATCCAGGCTACGACTGCGGCATCGACGGTGACGGAACCCAGGGGGGTATTGTGATCCAGAAGCATACTAGGGTGCCCACCAGTACTGCTGAGATAGGCCCGAAGGGTACCTCGGTATGGAGAAATAAGTGGTACAATCACAGGTGTGTCCGCAACTGGCGGAGTGGAGTGGTGAAGGGGTAACCCCTTGTGACGTGCACGCCGGTTACTGCGAACCACTGAAGGAGGGGCCTCGGTCTGACGTCGCACGAGTAGGGGTGCAGGATCTCCAGGATCTGTTACTCTATCTAAATCATCGTATGCGGCCAGAAGTCGAACCGCCTCCTGGTACACCTAATGTCGAATGCCCTCTGTGTCTCAGGTGAATCTATATGGATAACTGTCTCGGCTGGATCCGTCTAGACAACAAGTATTATTAGTGAATAGAAAATGTAAATTAAGGTGGAAAATACACCATTATAAGTAACATGCATACCACATGTGCATTTAACGCAGCTCTACGGGTCATCCAGCGACGGGTAACAAAGTAATACCACTGCATGTACTTACTGTTGACAGATAGGTACCCATCTCTCCGCATAGGTTGAATGTCCTGCAACACAAGGGAATCTCTGTTTGCCCATTGGGCAATGAAGAAACCATGTCGCTGACTCCAATCCACGTCTGTCTTCCCCCTAATACTAATCGTCAACAACTCACTACAATTAATAGGATCCTCAGGAATAGGCTGGTCAAACCAAAACTGCCGCAGAACTCGATCCGGCTGCTAGTAGACGACAATCTCATAACAAATAAGAGGATAAACAGCCAACCATCTCTGAGTCATGTCAACCTTCGGTGGATGGACTATGTCAACAAGATCATAAGGCCTCCAACGTATGTCTCTCTTACGCATGACATCAATATAATGCTGATATCTGCGAATGTGTGTATATACGTTTTGTCGTGTACCGTATACATTAAACCTACAACAACATAATAACTGCATTACCAACATATACTCCCAAATCACGCAGCCATAGAATAATAACATAGACAAAACACTACATGTGTGCATATATCTCGCACTCTATGACATCCTGATCTTCCATCCTGGGAAGTTTAGGAGAGATAGTCGGGAATCACGTCCAAGCCCACAACTACAACAACAAAGCACATCCACCCATCTCACGACGTCCTGCACGTGTCGCCTTACACAACTCCCTATACAAGGCTACAAGAACCATAGAGTCCCAACTGAATGTGCCTATGCACTGGAAATCATCCAGATATAACAAGTACCGAGCGGGCACAAAGCTCGAAGCGGTGTCAACAAACAACATACCGCCTAAGATGCGTAATATCAAGGCACGAGTGTATCTCTGGCGTCCAACTTCTGTGCCAGCATGGACTGCATAAACATCAAACTGGTCCCGTAAATAATGAAGGCCCAACAAACCACTGTGCAAATCCCGACCAGCAGCCAGCTCAACCCCTAACAGGTCGCCAATAATAGCCCGAAAGTTATGTCGTCCGTGACGGCCCGAAACAACATCACCATCGGTTGGTAGCCTCAATAAATAATGTACATCCTCCAGGGTGATGGTCACTTCACCCATCATCATATGGAACGTGCGTGTCTCTGGGCGCCATCGCTCGACAAGCGCTGAGACAAGGTGGTGGTCGATCTGGAAAAAAAAATTACACAACAATTACGTATACATTACAATACAATGAAAACAACAAATTAGAAGTTAACACAAGTCTGAATATGCTAACCTCATGATTGTGCAGACGCGCAACATGATAAAAACCAGCCTGTCTAAGCCACAGGTGGATTTCCTCAGGTATAACTAGATGATTGTGTGTCACGGCATGCCTAACATTAAGTACATGATCCTGCATGGTCGGATCACCCTAGGAATTCCACACATACGTGAATATATGTTTCTCCTATAGTGTAAGGAGAGTCCGTATGAATGGACCGGGGTCAATGACGCTTAATGCAGACTCAGGCGATGGGATTGGTGGAACATCTTCATTGTGATCAATGACTCTATATCGAAACTAGTATCTACTCAACACATGTTACTAACCTAGTTAAATTTAAATATTAAGGTAATCAAATTATTTGTATTTATTGTAAAATCATATTTTTTATTATCATATGTGTATTACTTTTTAAATAATTTTGTAAAACAAAAATGTAAAATAATATGTTTATTTATGATATGCGTGTGTGTGTGTATATATATATATATATAATTTAAAATATAATAATTTAAAAGTTACTATTTATGTATTGAATTTCAATTATTATTTTAATAATTTATTTCAAATAATCAAATTTTAAATATAATATATATATATATATATATAAGTAAAAATTAAACACAAGTATTAAGATAAATTTAATTATATACTAAATATTATTTATTTTAAATCATTACGATCACAAAGGATGAAATAATAAAATTAATATATATATATATATATATATATATATATATATATATATATGAGTAAAATTAAACACAATTAAGGTTATATTCTTTTAATATAACATTTTTTTTATAAATATTTAAATAAATTGGTATGTTTCAAATTATATTTATCAACTATAATATATACTTAATTTTAATAGTATTACTATATATTTTATTTATTAAAAAAATATTTACATCGAATTAAATAAATATAATGCTCACACATCGAATTAAATAAATATAATGCTCACACACATATATGATGACCGTCTAGCATCCTAAATAAATCTATAATTACAATTTTAGAATAAATATTCTATAACAATGTTAAGTTAAATACATGAAATTCTGAAATAAATAAAATTAAATACATTAAGTTATGTATTTCAACATAAGAAAAAACCAGTCTAATATTCCTATATGTCTATCATATATATATATAACTTAACAATTATAAACTAATACTAAATATCCTCTAATCTAATGTTAAATATCTCGAACCTAAATATTATTTAAAAACTAAAACTATATAAATAATAAATATATTCAAAAATTAAAATTAAAATACAAAAAATAAAAATAGAAAAATATTATAAAAAAAACTAACCAAAAAGTTGAGGAGTGGAGTCAGATCGAGGGAAGGGAATGAAAGTGACAGGGAAGGAGGGCTGAAGAAGGGGGAGGGGAGGCTTTTTATAGTGGGCCAGGTGGACGTAATTCGCTAAGTCCACCAACGAATTCGTCCATGTTTGACACGTGTCATTTTTTGACGTTGACACGTATTTCGCAGCCCCCCTCAACGAAATACGTTGGCATTGCCACGTGGACTGCCCTTTCTGTCGGGCCAATAGGGAGACGCCACCTAAGCTTACTGATTTCGCTTCCAGAGCCAGCGAATTTGGGGACGTGGCACTTTGGAAAATAATAAAGTGGGCGTGACATTTAGGGAATTTATTTGTTAAACAATGACACATATTCTGTTTCAGTTTATCACATTGGTGAGTGTGAAGGCATGTCGGTAACTTGATTGACGATGAATCTAAGAGCATGTTTGATTTTCAATTCAATTTGTTGTTGTATATGAGTCTTAAGATCAAATTTAATGATTCACCGCAAATTAAAAGCAAAATAAAAGGTAAGAATACTTTTATAAACCTCATTTTGTCATCAACCTTCATTTACAATATATACCCAAACATGCACTAAATTCCGTAGAATCAGTAAATAAAATTTCAATGTATTTCAGCCTCAGCCTATAAAGCTAAACTAGTTACCAAATGGGAATTCCTGTGAATTTAACTATATATTTACTCATTTTCTATTTGGTAGCTAGACTTATATAAAATTCATTTAATAATAAATAGTGTATTGAAAAAAATGTGTTAACAAAATTCTTGCATTATTACTATGAAGTTCTAAGAAAATGATGATAGGTGGATATTTATTTAAAATTTTATAAACACATTTGATGAAAGTTATTTATTACTATTAAAAGGAAAATGTATGTGTCATCATTTAAAGAAGAAGAAAAGTATAAGAAAATAATCTTAAGTTTTGTATGCATGTTATTGGACCAGTTTAAACTTAAAAAAGTTATTTAAAAAAACATTTCATAATTTTTTTTAAGAAGCCAATAAAATTTGTTCCTTAAAAAAGTAATTTAAACAAATACATTGAAAAAACAAAAACAAAAACAAATAGACCATTATTAATCCACCAAGCACAGTTGTGAAAACAAAAGTCTGTTAAATATCCCCCTTTCAAGCCCTCTTTTGCGCTTTCATGCGTTGCATCTTGGCAATTTAGGTTCATTGCACTGTTACTTTTTCTTTAGTCCAAGTCAATCTCCCTTTTTCTTCATCTGAATCTTGAATTATACGTACGAATCTTTCTTCCTCGTGTTCTTGTCCTATAAAAAGACCATATAGCATGCTTTAGGCCTTTAGCTATGGCTACTTAGCGCAAAGTTTGTTGAAATGGTACCCTTGAATGGCATGCAGTGCACTATTGACGACACTATATTGGTAGGTGTGCAAAGCAATTTATTTAATATGAGGAGGCTGGACCTGACAATTGGGCATGCCATTTTGTTGTCCAAAACTATCTCACATGTACCCCGTGAAAAAATTGTTGTGAGGTCTAGGATTATGTGGTTTTAATTTATCTCTAGGTGACAAATACTTATATCTTTAATTTATAAAAAAAAATTAATTGTCTCATTGAAACTAGTTGGGATTACATAATTTTAAATCATGTAATAATTTTTGTCTTGCAATCAATAGGGTTGAGTCTAGTAAAATGAACTAATTATTCACATGAATTATTTATTATAATCAGGATCAGTTCAATAATAAGTGAGACCTAAAGTAAATTTTGATATAAATGTTTTTACTTTAAATGAGAGAATAATATATGAGTCCTATTTGCAAACGTATGTAATTTTTTTCCTAATAAAATATGGTCTTTTTTGTTTTAAAAAACCCTAAAAAATAATTTTTTTGGTAAATCTAAAATTAAACTTTAATTTTTTATTTTTGGACGGACTCTCCTTATAATGTAACATTCAAGGTTTGAATCTCTAATAAAAAAAATATCCATCCTTAATGCGGGATTGTATCTTCAACAAAATTGCCTATAAAATAAGTAGGAAAAAAAAATTATTGCCATGCACCTTTTCCGCACATTGTCAAACCACTTGTATTCTTTATAAGCGACATGGACTAATAGGCATGGATGTGACAGGCTTATTGTTTGCTAGTATTTCAATTGAGAAATACAGTGGTAATAAATGAAATTGGGGATGGGTATAGCTAATTCTACTAAACCAAAATCATTGGTCGGGTGACTCAACTTTTATGGGATATACAGTGGTTTTGTTGGTTGAATACATATGCGTTCCCTTAAGTGGAAATGGGAGGACATGATTAAAGAAAATGTTGGGATATAGATATCTTTGTTTCTCATTTGCTCTTTGCTGTTTAGTTGCATGATTCTTACAGAGTGACATTTCGAACTACAAAAAAGTGTCAATAGTTATTGAAAATATTGAAGGGGGAACGTTCCAAAATTCACCTTCGAAGCTTGAAAAAAATGCAAGGAAAAATGTTGATAGCTACAAATTTCCTCCTAGGTGTTGTCATAAAGAAGATTCAATGTGTGTTAAATTATATTTTTTTTCTTCTCAAGTATATAAGTTTAAGGGTAAATAGTTATTTTTGTCCCTGAATGTAAAGCGCTGACAAATTTTTTCCTAAAAGATGAGAATTCAAATTTTTATCCCTGAAAGTGAAAAAAGTGTAACAAATTTATCTTTTCGTTAACTTTCGTTCGTTACCATTAATATCATGGACGAATTTGTCAGCGCACTACCCAAAATATAATTTAATCTTCATATTCTCTCTTTTTTAATCATTACAAGTATAACATTACCATAAACACTTAAAAATTAGGAAAACAAGTATAAGTTAAAACAAATATAACAATAAGCATAATATTGATTGATAAACATAATTTGTTTGTTGTTCTGAAATTTCTATTTTAACATTAGGTAATGACAAAATCGAGTTAGGTCTCGTTTATTTTGGTAAGAATTAACTTAATGATTGTGCATTTTTGTTTGGGTCTCATATTTTGGGTAAGGTACTGTCACATTAAAATTTTCAAAGCAAAAATATGAGATAATACTTACCCAAAATATAAGGCTCAAACATATTAAAATACACGGTCATTAAATTAATCCTTACAAAAAAATGTGACCTATCTTGATTTTGTCATGATTTAATGTTGTTAAAATATAAATTTTCGAGCAACATACAATTTATGTTTATTAATCAATATTATACTTATTATTATGTTTGCTTTAACTTATGCTTACTTTCCTAATTTTTAAGTGTTTATTATAATTTTATGCTTGTAATAATTAGAAGAGGGAGAATATGAAGATTAAATTATATTTGGGTAGATAGCTAACGAATTTGTCCCTAAATGTGTAGAGTGCTGACAAATTTATCCCTAAATATTAACGATAACAGACGAAAGTTAACGGATGGATAAATTTGTCACACTTTTTTCACTTTCAGGGACAAAAAAATTTGAATTTTCATCTTTCAAGGACGGATTTGTCAGCATTCTACACATTTAAGAACAAAAATGATTATTTACCCTAAGTTTAACAAGGATAAACTTATGTTGTGTTTATAAACCTCATACAAAATATACTTTTAAATAATTATCATGAGGGTCATATCAAACTTTAAAAACAAAGTTTATATCATATAGACAAGTTAAACTAAATTCTTATAAAGTCTGACTTAATTATTTTTATTTTCATCTTGAGTAATAGTGATTTTAATTTTCATAGTTTATAAGTTTTTAAATAGAGATTTTTTTTCAGTAGCCTATTAGTCAATTTAGTCTATTTAAAGATACATCATACCTTTATAATTTTTTTAATATGAAATAGATCTTCAAATAAATTAATAGAATATCTCAAAGTTTCTAAAAGGTTAGGTCAAACCTAAAACAAGTCTATCACAAGCAATATGTCAAACTTCGACCTTGAAATTTTTTCAATAGTCAAGCTTATAGTCTTCTTAGGCCTAACATGTTTTCACTTTTACTTGTAATCTACAATATGTGAGGAGAATTACCAACACTCTTTAACATACTTTTTGTAATATACTTTTTTTTATTGGTTACAATTTATTGAAAATTACGGAGATAACTGTGCCCCCAAACCCATTTAATATTTCAGAGAAAAGTATATTATTCATAAGTCTATCATATGTAACAGGGGAAACTTCCACCTTGAATTTTTTTCAATAGTCAAGCTTATAGTCTTCTGTAGGCCTAGCATGTTTTCACTTTTTGCTTGTAGTCTACAATATGTGAGGAAAATTAGCAACACTCTAACATATTTCTTGTAATATACTATTTCTTATTGGACACAATTTATTGAAAACTACATGCTAATTATGCTCCCCAAACCCATTTCATTATCATAAAAAGGGCCTCCTCAAACCCATTTAGGCAATTGGTTCCTACACCTCTTTTTTAGCTTCCAGATTCACATTTCAGATTGTTACACCTTTTACATTCTTGATTGGCCAACCCGGAAAGTAAAAAACATTCTGGAAAGGTGCAACTAGCAATTTTTGGGATGCAGGAAGCAATGATCACCCATTTAATATTTCCTTAAAGCGGCCTACGAATTTTTGAGCTCGTTGTTTAGTGGATTCCTCACCCAGTCAACGAACTAAATGGGCCTACTGGCTTTAATTTTAAAGAGAGAAAAAAAAAATTAAAGTAGCAAAAGATAGTTAAACAAGAGTTAATAGAATATGATATAGATTGATTGACTGTATCTTAAGACAAAATCGAGAAAAATTATAAACTTGATGAATGATTACATTCGTTATTTCTATGTTCCAGCTGATCCATTTTTAGTTTTTTTCTTCTTCATCTTTCCCCCTTCTTTTTCTTTTATCTTATTTTCCTTTTCCCTTCTCCTTCTACTTTTTTTTTTCAATCTCCTTGTATCTATCATTGGGTTCATCTACCACTGACTATAATTAGCCTGAGTTAAAAGTGTTGTTAATGTTCATATTGACTATAACTAGGTTTTTCCATTTAATGATTTTGAAGTATTTATTTTTCTGTTTCATATTATTTGTTTTTTTTTAAGATAATGCTTGCTGTTATACTGGTTGTTTTTTTACTATTATTCACAATCATGCTTCTCCAATGTATCCGAGACAGTTCTTAGATTATAACATTGCATAAACAAAACTATTTCTCAATGAGTATCTAAGACAGCCTTTCTCAATGCATGCAGCACAACAGGCAAAGCAGGAGAACTCACTTCCATGAATAGATCCTTATTTCTCAGAGCTTCACCAAAATTTAGTGGCCGCAGTATACTTAAGACAAACCCTTCTCTAGTGATCTCAGCAATCAGGACTTTGTCTTCTTTCATTATTTAGCAAATCTCATGAACTCACAACCTGACCAACTATTACAGTGATATCATCAAGCTTTCCACCTGTTACAATAGGAAAAAAAAATGAGGTCAGCCACATGTAAGAAAAAAGAATTGTTTTAGAATATTTTATGACACACCTGTAAGCTTCATTCCAAGAATCTTCTTCCATAAGGGGGGCTCAAAACCCTGGAAAATTATTAAGACAACAAAAAAAGTAGTTGTTATTGCAAATATTGTTATTGGATTATTTTCCTTGTTAATGGTTGCTAATCTTTACATGAATGAGAAAGTGATTTCGCTAATAAGAAGTAATCAAAAAATAGAAAATTATAAAGAATGCATCATTTTCTATAAGCAAAGTTATATCTTGTTAAGCAAAGGAAGTCTTAGTTATAATATTCTTTCCTTACCCTAGACCTGGCTTCCAACGAATAGGGAGAATCAAAATTTGAATCCATTGCATGACTGCTTGCCAAGTTAGCTAATGCCTTTGCTAGCAACAAAATAAATTTAAAATTAGTGAAAAAACTCATATGACCATCAAGATTCATTAAACTGATTAATCAAGAAGACAATACCAGCCTCTGCAACATCTTTGTATCTAACAATGGTTGGAACAATTTCATGATCAAAAACATTATCGAAAAGCCCATCGGATCCCATGACAATTGTGTCTCCTTGCATCAACTCCACATTGCATACCTGTTTTCCTGCAGAGGTTAGTAAAAGAAAATATAACAGAAGAACCACACTTATCTCAACTGGACATGAAACTATCCCCTTTGGAAGGTGTTGTATTAAGTTGACTCATTAAAGGTAATACATATATTGTCCTTCACCCAAGTCAAACCATCATTTTTAAAATGATACTTACAGCACAAATCCTGGAGAGAATACATAATTGGGGACAACAATAAAGGTCCAAAGGAGGCGTCGTGCCCCCTAAAACCAATAGTTTGACTGACATGTGAACTCAAAACAACTGAGAATACAATTATAGTTATGTAGTACCGGATTATTCTAGGAAGTACTTATATTAATTATTTACAGACATGTCTAAATTAATCTCAACCATAAATTTACATTGAGAATTTGAGACACATTTTTAATTAGAAAGTATAAGAATTGATTTTCCAGTGCCAAAAAATAGGAATTAGTTATTTGTTTTTGTCTGCTTCTTCTCCCCCTGTCCCTGTTAGGACTATAGGAAAGGGAGAGTTAGTTAAGACAGTTAAGATAATGATTAATTAGGGGGCTAATGAGTGAAATAAATAGGAGGATGTAAGGGGAAAGGATTCATTCTAGCTTGTTTGTATCATCTGTACTTTGAGCTTTTGCACTTTGTGAAAGGAGAAATCTTTGTGAAGGCGAAACTCTTGGAGGAAAGATTTCTCTCATATTTTCTGTTCTTTGCATTCAATTCAATAAAATGTTTTTATTCGTGTTTCCTAACACCCCTCTCTCTTCATTGAGGCAAGTTCAGGACCAGAAAGAAGCACAAGCATGACATGGACTGAGCAATTTGAATATAAAAAAATGGTTTTGTTAAAAAAAATAATTAGAAATCTTGCATATTTTGAAGAGTCAACAGATAGAGTGGAAGAGGAAAGGAAAGTTAAACAATAGTAGCAATGATTGTGGTACCGCTGCATCAAGGTATGTTTGGCCAACCCTCTCAGAGCTTAGTTGAAATGGGCAGTCAAAGTAGTGCTCTTGTGGAGAAGTGGAAAAAACTACATGACCTAGAAAAAACACAAGGAAATTCAGGTTCTCAACATCGTAGAAGGAATCAAGTGTTCTCGATAAAGAAAAGGCTAGAAATTAAAATACATTGAGCAAATTGCATTACATCTTTTAGAAAATACTATTATCATATTAAATATAGCACATGATATTACCATTACGGATGAGTCTTAATCCACAATCTCCAACATTAGCAATCTTCAGAGTCCCATTCTTCTCCAGCATAGCAACGATGCTTCTTAGACAAAAGTAAAAATGAGCTAATTAATGGTAGAAACATCTAACAAGCAAGTCAATGTTTGGTCATATTTCTCCAAATTGCCAATCCAAATAAAATAGGATAAACTTACACAGTAGCTGAGCCTGTGGAGGAAGTAGCGGCATGTGCTTTCCTTATAAGAATCTGAGGATCATAGTTCACCTGCTAAATCCATCAATATTCAACATGTTTGTGTTGTTAGCAAACAAGCATTCTTATTGATATGCTGCTCAAAATGGAAAGGAAAAACAGGTTTAAATTTGAACAAATGAATGTACTTGGAAACCAAAATGATTCTAATTTAGCAAATTCCTCATCAAAAAGAGTGTTTATGTTATGCTACCTCCTCATCTCCTACAAAATTGGAAGCATTAGCAAGCAATTCACGAGGGAACAACGAAGGATCCACGTCCTCTTCAGCCCAACTGCGACACATAACAGAAAAGCACCATTTTTAAGACACAGCTTTTGCCACATCACAGAAGACAAAATATCTCAATATGAAGCAACACAGAACCATTTAAAATTAATCACTAGTAATAAAAAATTGAACATTTTATTCAGGGAGTTCTTTCTTATTTCTTTACAAGTCTTCCAATGTGCAAGAGTCAAATACTAAGAAAGTAGCATACCCAGAGACACCATCAGCAACAGCAATAACTCCCCCATTATAGTTGCTCACAAAGAAAGCATCTTCCCCACCTGTGCTAACCTTTAGAAAGAAAAGACCGGGACTTAACCACTTAACAAACAGAAACATGTGTTGTGTACTTGAGTATGCCTACAATGATGTTATTATTCATAAAGAACAAAGGATGTTGTTTCAGTTCAGTTGGATTGCAACTACCTTTTTTGGATGTGGAATGATGCAAGTCCCAACACAAAATGATACCTCTGACCTACAACCTCAGCAACAGAATACAAGCCAAAACCCATGTTTAAGAAAGGCCTAAAAAACAAAAAAGAATCAGAAAATGAAGTGTAACTCACCGAAATACAGGGTTAAGTTCTGAAGAAGAAGAAGAGAACACCACTCTCTTCCTCCTCTTAGCGGTTTCATAAATAGCAGATATGGAATGAATGAGTGGTTGAGATTGAGAATGAGAAATCATTGCAGCCCTCAACATGGGAATTGCCATTGTTTCCCGCTTCAACCTCAGCACTCCCTCTCCTTCACACATTGCTATGAAAATCGACGTTTATCATGATTTTCATTTTGCCAACAAAATCCAAAAGTGATATATAATATAATATTCACAAAGGTTTCAACACACACCAGTTGTTTAGTGGTAGACGAGTAGTACTCTGTTACGATACAGACCCGGTTCGATTCCTGGATAGTATAAAAAGCGAATTTATTTTAGTTTGAATTAATTAAAATTTTAATTCCTCAATTTTTTTATATTCTGATTTTTAGTTTTCTTAAAAAAAATTTAAAAAATAAAAACTGCTGATAAAAAATTAATGAAAAACTTAATTTTGATAAATAAATTTTAAAGTACTAAAAATTGGAATTAAAAAAGTTGAGAAAATAAAATCTTAATTAACCATTTTAGTTTTACAAATATATTTTTATTTTTATTTTTACAAAATCTTTCAAATTTTAACATTTCTTTCCCCTCTTCGTTCTGTCTTCACTCTTCAACTCATCAGTTTCAAGTAGCAGAAATGAACAGTGGCGCCATTGATTTTATCGACGGTAAACAAATCTATTCATCATTTTTTTTTCATTTAATTTTTCCAGGAAAAGAATGTTTATTCGTTTTTTCTTTTGTGAATTGATTATTTTTTTCTTTTCGGTGTGCGTAGAAAACGGAAACGGGAGCGACTCCGACGCGAATTCCGATGAGGCACCGGAGTACTACCAGCCGATTTCCGCCGTGGACGACGACTGGAGCTCGGACGGCGAGCACGGCAGAGAGCTCCAGCACCTTCCGAACGGTTTCGCGGCGCACGTCGTGGAGGAGAACGGGATCTCGTCTCTGGATCTTAACTACGTCGCAGAGAAGAGCAGCAGCGACGAGGAGGAAGAAGAAGAAGAAGAAGAAGAGAGGAGCAGAGAGGAGTTCGAGAGAGCGCTGAGAGAAGACGAGAACCGGCGGAATGCGCCGCTGACGGCGGAGAACGCGACGAGAGTTATGGACGCGATGCGCGGAGTGTCCTTCGCCGGAGTGGTTCCCGATTGGGCTGCTCGAGATCCCGATAATCGCTGGGTCGATCAGCTTCGCAGATTGAGGCAATCGCCGAACACTTGAAGGAAAATTAGATACTCAATCAAGTGCCATGTTCTTTTCGTTTCAGTTTTGAAATTGTTATTTTGGATGAAGATTTAGAATTTTGTGCTCGAAATAAAAATTTATGTTTGAAACTTGGGATCTTAGAAACAATTGTGTTGAAATTCAGTGTGTGTCTGGATGTCAAGCATAATCGATTTTGGTTTCAAAAATCGTGGTGAAGGTTGAAAAATTAGAAGCAAGAAAGAATTGTTTGATTGGCATCATAAACGTAATTCACTTTTCTAATTAGAAATACTTCAAACCTCGTTAAAATAACATTTGGTACAACGGAATTCACGTTTTTTGAATCCAATGATACAGTTACTTCTCCGTTCGTCGCTTTGAAAGACATGAACCGATGTTTGAAGCTGTGCAAACGACAAACCAAAAACGAAATAAAATGTGGGTCTTGATCAAGTAATATTGCTCTTGATAAGCCTTACAAATTCTACCTGCAATAACAATTGAATGGAAAGTGTTGTTTCTTCTAATTATTATTAAGCCCGTGTAAAGGCTAAAAGCTGTATTTGGTACAAAGAAGCATAGACATAATTAACTCCGAGACACATTGAATAAGATTACAAAAACTGAAAAATTCTAGTGCCAAGTACAATCACTTATCTAACTCGTGAATTATAACATTTTAACTTCAAAACTGGCATTCAAATATGACTGTAGCTGCTCCTTGCTTTCAAAGCTTCAAGTTCCACGCATCCTGATTTATAGCTAACGCACATTCTCTCTAGGAAAAAAATGTTATAAATTAGTTTTGTTCATTCCAACCCGAAGAAGGAGCAAGGTCCCCACATTAAGCACCAATATTTTCAATATCAGCACCTTTGTCCATTCTTTTGACGATTCCAGCAATAACCTGAAAAATGAGTCCAGGAAAACAAACATCAGCATATTCATAAAGCTAGAGGGCGCGAGTAACAATGTAACTAGCAGTTCCACAATATAGTTAACAAACAAGAATCGGTTATCAAAGGCAAAATTTAGATAAACTTCTTGTCAATACTTAAAGAAAAGAAAAGAAAAGGGCAAAAATGAATCAACACTATCCACAAATTAGCTTATGCAAATCAATTATTTTAGAAGATCCCTCGTTTAACTTCTCCAAAAACTGAAGTGTATAAGCTAATTTTAACTTGTAGGAAAACTTTTATTCACTTTACCTACTCGTTTTCTTCTATAAAATAATTGAATTTTTTTTCCAAACCGAACCTAAACTTGTATATTTATTACCTTTCCGGGTCCCAGTTCATAGCTTTTCTTCAGACCCTTGGTTAGAAGAGTCTTCACTGTTGTTTCCCATTGAACAGGTGAAGTAACCTGCCAAATGCATCACAGGTATATTATTTCCCATTCATGTCTTCTTGTTAGATTGACAAGTATCAGTAGCATACCTGACGTGCCAATATATTCTTTATGGTGTTAGGATCTGTATGTGGCTGTGCATTCACATTGGAGATGACTGGTAGTCTCGGGGTTCTGATTTCTGTTGTTGCCAATGCTGCTTCCAATCTTGACACAGCTGGTTCCATAAAACTAGTGTGGAAAGCACCAGCAACAGCTAGGCGCACCTGCCACAGAGAAGCAAAGGCATTATTTCTTTGAGGAAAGGTGGCATTGGAAAATAGAAAACTAGGGGCAAAGTAATACCGTCATTCGAGCCTTGAAAGACTTTGCCTTGGATTCCAGCACTTCAACTCCTTTTAATCCCCCAGAGACAGCATAGTTTCCCTATCAAAAGACAAACATTCCAAACAAGCTACTGGTTATATATAATCTAGAAACAGATTTTTGCTTAAGCTTATAAAAAGGTAGATTCACAAGAACCTTACTGGGCACAGGTAATTGGCAATCTGAACCTTCTCAGCTTCAGGAACTTCCTGATTGGCTGCATCACACAATTGTTGGACCTTCTCTGAGTCCAGTCCTATCACACTAACCATAGCACTTCTAGCAGCATCAGCGGCATCCTGGATAAACAACAGAAGTTATTTCCCAAGACATACAAATTACAATCCAAACAAGTTGAAGTGAGACAAGAAACTCGACCAGCTACCAGATATTGCTTACCTGCATGGCCTCACCCCTCAGTTTGACCAACTTGAGTCCATCTTCAAAGCTTAAAAGTCAAATTAAATACATGAAGTCAATGGCATGTCAATTAAGAGAAAGTTGAACCTCAAACAACACCACTCAGAACAATTTAGTCACACAACTCATGTTAAAAAATTACAGAGGTTAGATAATTATTCATTTCCATATATGCTGCAAGCTGACAGAGAATGGTTCTAAACTTCTTATTGGTGGATACTTTTCCCACGGGCTATAAACAATATTTTATTGCAATGTACTGATGAGATTTGAAGCAAACAGAAGGCCTTAAAGTCAATTATTCTCATTCATAAAACCCATGGTTGGGTCACTCACACACTATCCACTAGGTTTCCTTAATGCCACTGCCAGCATCAAATTAAAGGTTACTTAAGTAAACTATACGACACAGAAGTATTGTGGCCAAAAATGAAAGGGCACATATGCCATAGTTACTTATTATGCTTTTACTGAGAAGATTTCTTGATATGTGGGGGAAAAATATGAAAAGAAAATGAAGCAATGAAAAGGAAAACAATAGAAAAACCATTGTAATAAATAGTAGTTACTCTTGGTAACTCACCTGAAAGCCCCAGCAAATGCCAGAGCAGTATATTCTCCCAGGCTTAAACCACATGTAACATCAACTGAGTCAATAATCTGCTGACCTCCTTCACGTGCACGAAGTAGCTCTACAGCAGCAAGACTTGTGACATAAATAGCAGGCTGAAGAAGCAGAGAATCAGATGGTAAACATTGCATCTATGGCGATCTTTACAAACAATACAAATTTGGTCAGTAACAGAGTTATGTATTGGTGCTAGTTTGATATCATAATCTGTTTATAAAATACAGCTGTTCTTTGTTTACTTTAAAAAGAATCTTGATTACAATGGCAAAGGAGTTCTAAGGCCAGGTGAGGAGGGAACTAGATACTGCAGAACAAAGTGGACCAGCTGGGATTTGACCCCCTAGGATCAAGTAGTTCCATAGTGACTTAGTGCCACTTGAGTTACGGCTCTAGGGCTTCTAGTTCCTTTTATATGTTAACAACAAAGATTTTTTTTATTTGCATATTTTTTATAATTTGGCGAAACATAATAAGCTAAGGGCACAGATTTAAAGAAAGTTCTGAATGGATTCAAGTGATCCACCAGAAGTATTTTCCATTTAACTTCCAACCATTAAACTGAAATTGCCTTGACCAGTTAATTTGCATAATGCCAATTCCATAGCACTCCACTATGTTGGAATGATCTTCAGTTTTAAAAGTATCTATATCAAATTAATCATAGAATCACAATTCACAAATAGAATGCAAATTTCCAGCACACTAGTTTATATACCATTTATGGACATAAAACATGCTTGCTTTTTGAGTTTCAAGCAATAGCAGTGGAAAGATTGTTTCCTAACTTAAGGTAGAGTATCTTAAACAGTAAATATTTGGTACATAAATATAAATTACAGCTTATTCCGAGATAAATGACAACTTGGTAACATTATTGAGCTATTAATTTGATCGTGAAGGGAATGAAATAATAACGAAGTTAGCTCCAAACCATTCCATTATAACATATCCCTTTGTTCTATCAATAGCCCATGCCAAATGAGAATAGCCTAGATTGGTAGTTGATACTGAACACATAGTCTAAGAAAAGCATTAAAGTATATACCTGGCTAATAACGGTGGAATCTAGCTTTTCTTTTGGCCCATTGATGCATATATCAAGAAGATCAAACCTGAATGCAGAAAGTACGTCATATGAGAGATAAAAGAATAATTTTAAAAACTTCAAAAAATGGTCATAAATTAAGCTCGTAAGTACCCCAAAATGTCATTTGCCTTGTTGAACAAAACCGCAGCAGCAGGCACATTTTGAGCTTCTTTCCCCATTCCAACAGCTTGAGCACCCTACAATCGTAGAAACATTACATTAAAAAAAAAAGTTGTTTGCAATTCAAAATTATAAATGATGCCGTTTAGAGGAGCGGAATCCGGAGAGTGTACCTGGCCGGGGAAGAGGAATGAAGTGGAGGCCTTGTAATCGGCGAACAAAGCCTGGTGAACGGAAGCCTGAGATCCAGCGGAGACGCTCATGGAAACCCTAGATCGAGGGAGAGAGTGCTTGAGAGCGAGGGTTCTTGTTCCATTGGCGAAGAAGGGAGTGGAAGGAAGAGCGAGAGAGGAAGACATGGCACAGAGCGAAGTAGTAGCAGAAGAAGAAGAAGAAGAAGAGGTGCGAAGGAAAAAGGAAAGGGAATGTGAATGGGAATGGTGAATCAAAGCTTGCATAAATGGGACCTTGATTTTGTGAAGGGGCGGAGCTTACAAGATGTTCGTGAATTTGACTACTACAGTTGCACATGGTTGATGATATCATTTCAATTCACAAACTGAGAATACTAGGTAAACAAAAAAAAATGGTAAATAATCAAAATATTGCCAAAAAATGTAATACAATTATAAAATTAATTCATAAAATATAAAAAAATGATAAATTAGTATTATTTATTATTAATTTTGCAAAATTATTTTATAATTTAATTATTATTAAAATTTTCGTATTTTTTACAAATTGAAAGATTAAATTTTTAATTTTTTATATTTTGGATCAATTTGTTCTTGGTCACCCACCACCCAATATAAACTAACATAATTGTTCTTTGCATTGCACTTTTTAAAAATAAATATCTTTTTTAAAATTACTTTTTCTTTTTAAGTTTACATAAATTCACTCTTTATTTAAAATAAACTCATTATCATTCACCCAATAAAACTAACTCAAATCTTCTTGGTGTTTTGAAAGTTTATGGTGGTTTTAAAGGGAATCAAATATTAAGAGGTTTAGTGTTAAAAATATTCTTTGGAATATTAACCATTTTATATTTCTCTCTTCTTTAAGTACTTTCTTAAAGAATGAAACTTTCACACCTATTATTGTCTCAATTATTTTACTTTTTATATTCTCTCTTTCTTAATTATATATTGTGTGTTTTGATGAATGTTGGTAAAATTGATTTAATATAAAATTTGTAAAATTAAATTTGATTAGAATTGATTTGAAGTAATGTGATTTAGTTTGGATAAAATTGAATTTTTTAGGACATTTTTTTATTTTCGTCTCATTTTTTAATTTTTAATTTTCTTTAATAATTTTTTTTAACAATCAATTTTTCATTCAAAATCTATTAAGTTTTGAAAATTGTTCCAAAAAGAAGTGTCTTAAAAAACTAAATAACAGAAAAAAAAATTGGGAGATATTTTTCCATTTTGTTTTGAGATCCTAGCTCATTGGTATGGGTCATTTTAAGTGATGTTGCATGTATATATTGTATTGGTTTTGCATAGATTTATTCATGATATTAAAATGTAAAAACATATTTTTAATATAGAAATCAAACACACTTTAATGATTCTACAATTTTTAAAAAATTTAAATTATTGTCATTATAAGTATTGGAAACACCCATTTTTATCCCTTTAGTTTTATTTTCTTTTACATTTTGCCCTAATAATAAATAAGTACATTAGTATTAATTTTCAATTTGGGTCCTTCAATATATAAGCCCAATACAAAACAACAAATAAACAAGTAAAATATATATTTTGGGCCAATAGCCCAAATCTTTATTGAAGAGAAAAGCATACAACCCATTTTTTTTAAAAAATAGTAGTATTAAATACAATCCAATATTTTTCTGAAAAAAGCAAAATGAAATGGCATGTGTCTTTGAACCTATATTCATATGTTGAGTTTTCTTCGTCAAATTGGCTAACACAAATTACAAGTAACTTACACAAGAAAATTCAGATGTTAAAACATTGACTTAACAACTCAATATGGCTATAAATATAATAGAAGATGCTCTTTCTGAAAGAAAATTTTGTGAGTGTTCTCATGACAATAAAATAAAATGGAGGAAGTCAAAGAAGGAGCGGACAAAGAGAGTAATTTGGACTCAGGAACAATAAAGTATGACTTCTTATCATTAACTCTCTGTATTATTATCTTAGGTATTCTTCTCTATTGATTAGTCATGATTAATATCAATTGAATATGTTATTGAGTGAAAGCTTCTCTACGATAGTTTAACTCACAACATTGTGGCTGCTTTAAATTATTGCTCTCTATGTTGTTTCTTTTGTTGTCGTATATCTTTCCTTACTCCTAAGTCAATCATTATTTCATAGTTAAGTGTGACGATACCATGGTGAAATAAATAAATCCATGTTGGCTTAACTGTAATCCGTGAACCAAAAGAACGTATTTCAAAAATCATTTGTGGGTTGTAAATGTAGGTTGTCCCAAATGTAATTTTGAATATTGCTTAGTGGATTTTTCAAACATGCATTAAATAAAAGTTAAACCAAACCCTATTCTCCTAAACATTCGCTAGTGCCTTTCAGCCTTGTCTATTATTTTGCTTTTTTGTTAGCTTCATTTATTATTCTGTCTTTTCATCCTTAAGTTGGACCAAAGCAAAACACAGTGGGGTTTGGCCCAATTTAATTAACTCGCCTTGTATTGAGTTGTTTGTTAATGAATACTATACATTAATAATATAATAATAAAAATACAAATTAAAAAATTATTATTACATTCGTATTAGTAAACATAAAATACAAACATTAATAAATATTCTTTAGACTAATAATAAAGAGCATTTATATATTATTATTTAATTACAAATCATTATCTATGATAAGTTTATTAACTTTTATAACAATTTTCATAAAAGTCTGTTAAGTCAAAAGACATTTATATTTTAAGACGAATAAAATTTCTTAATTATTTTGATTAGATATAAACCAACACAAAGGTTAAAAGTTGAGTTTTATGTGGTATCAGAACATGCCTTGTATGATGTTTCAGAAATAAACAATAGTCAAATAGAATCATGATATGATATGACATCAAAGATGGTATTTAAGACTTCATTTAATAGTATGTATTTGAGATCTACTTTGCAAAAACATTCTCTTAGGATATGTCAAATCTTATGAAGAATAAATAAAATTAAGATCAATTCCTCAACCACCAAAAGAAGAGTTATGCTACACAACTCTGACAAAAAATGAAGTGATTTTCTATTGTAGTGTTCAACATACCAAGGACAAAGAATGAACTCTCTACATGAAAAAAAAACATGCATTTACTGAGTAATAAATGTTCCAATGACCACATTCATCTAACGAAGAACAAGTGAAGAATTCTATCATTGTGAAACAAATAATACTTGAAAATGAAACCTATATATACCAGAGCTTTAAAGATAAGAACAATTTTTGAGCGAAAACATTTATTATTCTTTATGTAAAATAACATTTTATTAGTGTAAAGTTAAAAATAACTTTCAAAATGCCTTGAACATATTGAGAGAAAATACAAAAAATGCATTTCCTTGTCTATGTTGATGACATTATCATCACTGGAAGTTCAATTCAACTGGTTTAGCAATTGTCTTCCAAACTTAATGCTACATTCTCCCTCAAACAGCGTGGAAAATTGGATTATTTTTTGGGAATTGAGGTTAAACATGTTCCTGATGGCTCTCTTATTCTCTCTCAAAGTAAGTACATTAGAGACCTCTTGCAAAAGACAAAAATGACTGAAGCTTAGCCTATATCTTCTCCTATGGTAGCAAGTTGCAAGCTCACCAAGACAGGGTCAGATTGCTTTTCTGATCCTACTTTGTTGTGATCAGTTGTGGGAGCCTTGCAATACTCTACAATTACTCGCCCTGAATTGAGCTATGCAATTAATACAGTGTGACAATTCATGTCATACCTTCTTGAAGCTCATTGAACAGCTGTCAAGAGAATATTGAGATACCTGAAAGGTACTCTTGATCATGGATTACACTTAAGGTCAACACTTTCAACTAGTTATATTCCTATTAGAGGTCTTTATGATGCTAATTGGGTTTCAGATCCAGAATATTGCAGATCCACCTTAGGTGCAACCATTTATTTTGGTCAAAACTTACTCTCTAGTGGTTAGAAAGCAGCAAATAGTAGCACGGTCAAGTACAGAATCTGAGTACAGGAGTTTGGCACAGGCTACAACAGAGCTATCTTGGATTCAAACTCTTTTGACACAGTTGAATGTTTCTTTTCCTACACCAGTTATCTTATGTGATAATAAAAGTGTTGTTTCCTTATCTCACAATCCAGTGTTCCACTCCCAAACTAAGCATATGGAGATTGATGGTGTTCTTTGTTTGTGAGAGTGTACTAGCAAAGCAACTTCTAGTTCGACACATTCCAACCATTGATCAATGGGCAGATGCTTTGACAAAGCCTTTGACACCTTCTAGGTTTATGTTTCTAAGAGACAAACTTAATGTGGCTGAATTTCCTTCTAGAAATCACCCACCTTGAGTTTGAGCAGGGGTATTAGAGATAAGTTTGTAATTAGTTCAACTACGAGTTGGTTAGCATTTAGTAGTTATTTTCTGTTAGTTAGAATTATTTTAATTGTTGACTGTCAACAACTAAGCTTTTCTGCGTAACTGTCTATATATAGACATGTGTACTAACTTATTTCCCAAGCTATCATAATCAGATTACATTCAATCTATTGTTTTTCTCTTATGTCTCAAATCTATCTCAAACTCTAAGAAGGGAATATATTTTTCTGAACGATTTTGAAAAAAGAGATGAGGGAATATATTATACGCTACTAACTAATAATTTACTGATGTTTATCTAACACATAAAAGGCATAAAATCTCTAAATGTAAAAATAACATAAGAATTCCATGGAGTTAAATTAAATGTAACTTTTATTCTTGAATGGACCTTAGTTAGAAATTAGAATAAGTCCAATCCTAAAGCCATGACTCCTTGAAGTCACAAGGTCGTTATTTTGGCTTGTACTTGTTGGACAATCCTAAAGACAACTACACCAAGACATTCCAAATCTCCAAAATATGTTTTGGGTATGCCCATAATAAGCAATCTCGAACACTAACCCATTACGAACTTAACTCACTTGATAAGTTTGACGAAAAAATATAGGGATCAAAACATTTTCCCAGAGAATTCTAACAATTACTTCCCAATTGCGCAAAACATGTTTTTTAGCAGGGTGTGTGACTTGTTGTATGTGAGTTGTTGGAAATTCCTCTGATATCTGTTTTTATTCTTACGGATAAAAAAACATATGTTTTGAAATGCACTAATGATGCTTCCCAATTTTTATTAGCGGAAACTATTTGCGCAAAACATTAATAAATGGAATTCAAGGAGATGCATTTGACGTGACTGCTCAATCTTTAATAATAGCAAGAGATAATAAATAAGAACTCTTGCCAAATGTTGATCATTACAGACAGCTACTGATACAAGTGACCTTATTTTAGACTACACAGGATGAAAGTGAAAATATAAATGGCATGAACAATGAGTCGAAGCAATGGCAGAAGAATAATATTAACGCCATCACCACTTGTAACAGTGCACTCAATCCCTCTGCAGCAGCATAGAAATTAGACATAGCCCCTGCTCTTTAGACTCTCCACTGCATCCTTGATAATTTGGTCAGCAGGAGTAAACTCTAGACCTAAATCAATCAGCTTCTTTGATGCATCCTTTGCACTTGCTCTCAACAACCCTGGCTGGGTATCCTTTGGCAACCTATAAGGAAAAAAATTAAAATTATTAGAAGTTTAATTTCTATGGGCGGTCATTTTAAGAAAATTTTACGTTACCGTCAACTAATCAGAAATTGTGATTAATATGACTTTTAAGATGGTTTATAATTGGATAAGTGTAAAAATCTTTTACATGATCAATGCATAGGTTTATTAAAAAAAAAAAAAACCACTGTCAATACATAGACTATTTACTCAACTATTAATACCTAGGATAGTTTATAAACCCATTTACTTATATTTAGATAATTGAAAAATATTGCTTTTGCTCCAAAATCCAAATGTAATTGATCTTAGAAGCCTAGTGCTCGGCAATTTTTTTTATGTATTGGTATCTGTTCAATTTGAAATTATGTAATTGCATAAGGATGTAAATTCAGATAATATTTTTTCATCCTACATATTAGTTTATCAGAAAAGTACTAGTTGTTATATGAGATAATGTAGAATACTCACTTGGCCACATCGTATTCAGGGTATAACTCAGCAACCTTGTCCACAAGATCACTAAAGTGACGAATAGATTCCACACACAAGTGCCTTCCTGCTGCTTTCTTGTTCTCAAATGCCAAAATATGTGCCAATGCTATGTCTTTGAAATGAGCCATTCCCATAAAGAAATCCTCGTACGTCTCTTTGCCCCCTGTAACATGTTCCAAACGCTTATGCTATTAGCCTTGCGTCACATAGAGAGTGATTGAGATATAGGAAAAGGTTTTCTTGCTCTAATAAGAGTTCATAATATGTGTATGCTGCTCAATTTTCTGTTTTGAGGTTCTTTTTTGTTCTGGTATGTTCAATGGTCAAAATTAAATTTACAGGCACTGTCTTTCCTTTCTAGTTTATGTGACAATTACATCAAAGAGCAACTAAGAGCACCCCCTACGGAGGTGTTTGCGTAATGAGTAGTTTATTAAGGACAGGGCCGGCCCTGGGGCAGGGCAGACGGGGCGCTCGCCCAGGGCCCAATCAATTTTCCCTCCTTTGGCCACTCTGGTTCAGGTCTGCAATCTTGAATAATTAATGGCGCTTCACTTGGTATGCTAAAGAACTACAATATTCTCTCAACTGATATCATTTTGTTCTCAACATTGCAAAGATTCCATATCACCCAAGCCTGAAGGACATTCAAGTTCAAACCATAAGTAGCTATCAGACCACCAAGCCTGAAAATCAAAAAGCCTCACTTTCTTTCCTCTTTCTTTTTCCTCTCTCTCTTTCCTCTTTCCTTTTTGGACTGTTCCTCTTTCCCAATCAATTTTTTTTCCTCTTTCTCTTTCCTTTGGAGCAATATTTTTTCTTTGCCAAAGAAAATACTTTTTATAAAGCATTATTTGGGATGTAACAAATTTTTATATCTATTAATATTATTTGTATTTTAAAAAATTTATGTGTTAGGGACCCATTTTTTCCACTTCGTCCCGGACCAAAGAATTTTCAAGAACGGCCCTGATTAAGGACTAACAAAAACTAAAAAAAATTTACTTATCCCATTACTTAGATATTTCTCATTATGTGATGATAAGAGAGAAAAATATTATACATAATTTTATCTTTTTATATGTAAAAAGACTATTTTTAAATTTAAATTCATGACTAATAAATCATTAATTCTTACCCTTACATATTATACATGGCTTATTAAAGACTGACATTTCACAATAAATATTTCTCAAGAGCAATCACTTAGGTAAGCACAGGGTGCTTAAGTAATGTGCATGTATTTTTATGAATTGTTGATGAATTGTAAAGATATATAGTTATTTGAAAGATTTATATAATAAAATTTTTGAAGTTGTTTTCGAGTTGGATTGGAGAAAAAAATTGTTTATATTGTAAAAAGTAAAAATAAGTGATGTGTAAGAATAAGAATCGCATAAGATTTGTTAAAAAATAAAAATAAAAGATGCATAGTTGAAAATGCTCAAAAATAGAAAACTTGTGGCTTTGTACGTAATTTAGACAAAGTTATTAGAGGTAATGGGGGAGATTCTTATAGATACTAATAAGAGGTTCAAGATTTCAAATCTTTGTGTGATAATCAAAGTTAACTTCCAAAATGAGTCAGAGTTAATCTATTTAAATGTAGGTTTATAGAGGTTGATTTATTTAACCCACGTGTTAATTGGGTTGGGTTTTTGAGTTTGTGGGCCACCTTATTTAACCTACATATCATTTAAAAATCTTTTCTCTTTAGTTGGGCACGTGTCACACTTGTATATAGGGGTGTTCATCAACCGATCCAAACCGATGCAAACCGCGGTGATCGAACCGAAAAATCGATAACCGAAATAATCGAAAACTGAAAAAAAATCGAAAAATTTCATTGAATTGGATCGGTTTTCGGATTGACTGGTGAAAACCGATCCAATCCAAACCGATCCAATTATAAACCTTACCTTACCCTTTACCTACGTGGGCCTATTCTCCATCATATTTTGTCCAATGAAAATTAGAAAATGGTGGTTGTTTTTTGTCCAATTAATAACTACTTGCTCCTTATTTTGTCCAATGAACATATTTGTCTAATGAAAATTAGAAAATGATGTTTGTTTTTGTCCAATGAATGTGTTTGTTTCTACTAGATACTCCTTATTTTGATAAAAATAAGTCTCGTGAGTTTTATTTTTAGACTTTTTTAAAAACCGAAAACCGATCCAATCCAAACCGAAAAAAATTGGATCGGATTTGAAAAAAATTTCAAACCGAATGGATGATCAAATGACCAAACCGAAGAGATTGAATCGGATGATTTTTTGCTTCAAAATCGATCCAGTCCAGATCGCGAACACCTCTACTTGTATACATTGAGTGGTGATAATTACCTTTGAGAACACTAACAAGCACGGCCATGCTTGAATTGATTCTTGGTGGAAGCAGAGGGCCCAAAGCTGTACCAGGGTTTATCATGACAACATCAAAACCTGTCTCCTTTGCAAAGTCCCAACCCGCTTTCTCTGCTAGAGTCTTTGCAATGGGATAGTACAACTGCCCCACAAGGCCACAACACAACAATTCAAATTAGGTAGACCCCAACAAAAAACGAATATGCCCCACCCCCATCAATATATTTGTCACAACATTAGGTTCGTGTGAGTTAAAAGGTAGAGATATTTTTCATCAAAATGAGAAGTGGAAAATAATTTGAATAAGTTAAAGTTCAGTTTGTGATCGTAAATTCTCCACGTTTTATAAGATTTAGTGTAATGTTTGGAGTGCATGGCAAACGGAATTTGTGGAAGGAGAGAAATATTCATTATAATATGTTTGGTATTCAATTTTAGCCATTCAAAATTCGCTAAAATGTTCGCCACATCCACGTCCACAGCCTTTAACGTTTAACCATGTGAAAAAATATTTGTTTTTATATAATTAAAATTTATAATATATATATATATATTATAATTAATTTATAATAAATAAATATTTTTGAATATTTAATTTATATTTTAGATTGAATAATTTAAGTTATGACATAAAGTTATTTAACTATTATTTTTTTTTAAAGATCATTAAAATTAAATTTAGAAACAAATATAAAATTGTTAGATTGAAAAAGAGAAACATTTAAAAAGATTAAGTGTATATATAAGAAGTGATAATTTGAAATAGTTGGGAGAGAAATATTTCAATAGTTGCGATGTACTATGTGAGATACACCTCCAAAACAGAAAAAAGATAATACCGAGAATGTTTAAATAAAAAATAAAACTATTTTTTTAAATTATGTATTCTAATTTACAATATAAGAGGATATATTAAGAAGTTATTTTAGGCTTTTTTTTCCTTTCTTTTACACAACTCTCTTTATGTTACTAAGTAAATTTTATGTAAATCCTATATAAAGAAAATCTTAGGTCATTTTTTTAAAGGGAGACTCATAAAATAAATAAATAAAAATGTATGAGAAGTATGTTGAAAATTAAGTTATTGATATTTCTTGAAAAATCATTAATGTATTTTTAGAAGAATTAGAACTATAATAAATCAATTATTGAATAAGACCGGTAGGGTAAGTAACATGAATGGTGGATCCCCCCCTCCCCCTTAAATATATTCTTTAATTGTCTTTTAGCCAATGATTTTTGCTATACAAATTATTTAGAGTTAAATATATTTTTGTTTTCTATTTTTTTCTTCAAAATTCATTTTTGGTTCCTAAATTAAAAAATTTAACATTTTGGTTCCTATTATATTTTTAAAACATTTTTAGTTATTGATATATCCATATTAATTATTCAGAAAATAAAAATAGAATATTAATTAATAGCGTGACAGTCATATTGAAAGTCATGTGACTTGTAAGTTGTCACATTATTAAACTATATTTTTAATTTTCATCGCTTCGTATGGATTAATGATATCATATTAGTTAATAATGTATCAAGTCATGTAACTTTTAATATAATTGTCACCTTAGCATAGGTGTTAGAAATATGTCAGTCATCATATCATTATCTAATGTTACATAAGTAAAAATTTGTTGAATATTTGATGAAAAACCCTAGCACATGTCACTCAATTATGATGGGAAAAACTTAATTTTAACAATTTGAACATGAGAACAAAAATTACACAATTATTATACTTCCATCATCTCTAATTATAAGATAAAATTGACTAATGAATGTTTATTAAGAAAGTTAATTAGTTTAGTTATTAGTATTAAATTTATAATATTTTTTAAATTTATCCTTAATTTTATTGAAAACTTATTTATCTTATTTAATCTTCACAGGAAAAAGAAAGAAATAATTCAGAATATTTTAGTTAAAAAATAATTAATACACAAAAAATGAAATAAAATTTTATAATAAAGGACAACAAAATTTGTTCGACTATATATAAAGACAAAGATAGTATTCAATAGACTAAAAATAAAATTAAGCCCAAATTTTATTTTGTTTTGTGCGCAAAATAATCCAAAACGTGGATACCGATGGCAAGAAGAAGCACTAACCCCCTTCTGTTTGCAGTATTCAAGGTCTGTCCAACACTCTTCTCCCTTAATCTTATCAGCTGGCCAGTTAGGGCTTGGCATAATGGATGAGATCGACGAAGTTGCCACCACGCGCTCCACCCCCGCTTCCTTCGCCGCCTTCAACACATTAACCGTTCCTTTTATCGCCGGCTCCAGTATCTGCTTCTGTATTTCCTCACACCCGCACAAAATTAACTAATGTAAGCTACAAAATCTTTAATCTGGACCATACATGATGTAGTAGTGAAAGCATACAAGAGATGTAAGATAAGTAAATTTCAATTGTATAGATAAATGGTTCAAAATAAATTTAATTAAAATGCTTTTAACTATAATATATAATTGTATATGATTAAGATAATATTAACCTTTTACTTCTCATGTTGTCATTAGATATACTCTTTTATTTATAGGTTTAATTACTCGTTTAATCTTTATATTTGTATAATCTTTACATTTAATAACTACTCATTTTGATTATTATATATAATTTTTTTTATTTTAGTTTTTGAAACTAAAATAGACTAAAACTAAATAAAAAGTGTTTTTTTTTTGTATTAAGAAAATATTTGGAGTTTCTTATTTGACACCCACAATTTCTCTCACCCGATCAATACATTTTTGGAGTAAAGTAATATTTTTAATTACAACTCCATGTTTAATTAAGCTGAGAATATAATCAAATTGATTAATGGACTCAAATGCTAAATTACTTGTGTCAATAATTTATGTGGATTAAAAAAAAGTGCATGGGTAAAGATTAAAATCAGTAGTGCTTAAGTGAAAGGATTAAGATATAAAGATTGTATATGAACTACATGTCATTAGACAATTTATGTACATATTGGAGTGTGTTAAGTGATTTTTAATTTTTTAACCTCAGGATCTTCGACTTGACCAATGATGTTAGGACAAGCGAGGTGGATTACGCCGGAGCAACCCTTTATGGCAGCGGCAATGGAGTCGATGTCAAGAAGATCCATTTCAAAAAAATGGAGACGACTCTTTGCTCCTTCCATTTCCTCCAAATGTTTTGTCTCATTTTCATCCTCTGCAAGTGTGTCACAATATAATTATTTTCACCAAATTAAACAACCAAATAATTAAATACACATATACTTAGTCCATATTGTTTTATTTTTAAAAAATAGACAATTATTGTACTTTATATTCTAACTAGTGTGGTGTTTATTATATATATGAACTACATTCTTCACCCATTAATTGGTGATGTCTGAGAAATTCTAGTTAGTTTTTTGGCATGAAAAGATTATTGTTCAATATATACAAGTGAGTGTGTGTATGAGATGAAGAAATTAAGATTGAAATAGTGCGTAACTGATGTCTTGGACGGTGGCATGGACGGTGTAACCACGCTGGAGGAGGAGGAGGACCACCCATGATCCAATGGCGCCACTGGCTCCGGTGACACAAACCACCTTCGACATAGGATTGCTTTGTTAGTTCAGTGATGCAACTTCTCTTAACTTGTTTAGTGTGATAAATGAAGATACAAACCTAGTATATAAAGAAGGTCATGCATAGGAATAATAATGGGTTGAGTTTTATATGTATTTGGAGATAATATAGACTAAGAGTATTATGCATGAAAAAAAAATCTTTCAAATATATAACGTAATTATATATTAGAATTTGAATTTATAAAAAATAGTTAAAGTAAAACAATATCATGCTAATTAATTAAGCACTCAATGCTAAATTGAAAATTTTAAAATAATTACATGATTTTAATTACACAGAGGTGAGAGGAAATTAGAATTATAAAATAATACATAATTAATTGTATTTATATATAAAACTAATGTAAAAACAAACAATGTGTATAAATAAATCTCACTCTTTTAAAGTTAAAGAAAAGTATATTATTTTTATATAAATCACATATATCTTTTACAATAAATAATATTACTTAAATTAATAGAATTATTTTGAGTGGTAAAATTCTATCTAAGTATTTTAGCAAAGTTTGAACATCTCTACATATCATTTTGAATGGTCAAATTTTAAAAGGATAAAATATGGTAAAATTTAAAAAATATTAATTTAATTCTCATAATAGTTTTGTATTAATTTGATCCTATAAAAATAAAAAAATATTTTTGCTGATTTTTAATTTCATTAGAGGATTCTCTAACGTGACTGATGGATTAAATTAATAAAAAATTATACGAAAATCAAATTAATATTTTTTAAAATAAATTATATTAAAAAACTTAAACATGAGTGATGACTCATATAACAATTGGTTGGAATCATAGAAAAGTAATATCTGACATGTATAAGTAATATCGGACACGTGTTCGATTTTCTAATGCCTTCAGCTTAAAATGGAAATCAGTGTCATATTACGACTAGTTTGGTTGCTTTCAGCTGGTATAGGGCAAACGATAAAAGGAACATGCAATCACTGTCTCATTATTGTTGAGATGTAATTTTCATTACACATGTCTTACAATAGTAGGTACAGTGATCAAACAAATAAAGGCCACAAATTTTATATAAGACAATAGTTAAAAAAACAAAAAACAAATGTTCTTAATTTATTAGTTAATAAACAAAGTAAAAGATATCTTTATTAAAAGATGAAAAAGTTATATTATTTATAATTTTTTTTATAAATTATATAATAAATATTTTTTAAAAAAATTTAATTAATATTTTAAGGACACTTATTGGTAAGACCAAAAAATATATTATATTTTTAAATTATATATATTATTTTTGCTTTTAAATTTTTTATTCACAATATATATATATATATATTAAAAATACATCTTCATTATTAATTCTACTAAGCCAATATGATTAACGGCATTATTTGATAAGAATCAATATTAACATTTTTTTAAAAAACAAAAGGAAAATTATCTTTTTTTACAGCAATAAAAATATTATCTTAAAAACAATAAAACTAAAAAATAATAAATAAAAAATTACACATTAAAATAAAGTTAAAATTGGAAGAAATGTAATTTACCTTTAAAATCTCGCAAATTACAACTAATTATTGAGTGCATAAATGATTTTAGATAAAATTATTTTAGCTTAATCAATTATCATAACATCAAGTTTTAAATATGTTGATGTATTAAATATTGAGAGAAAAAAATATTTTTCAATAATAATCTTACTCAATTCAAATATAATTATATGATGTAAGGAATTTATGTTGTTTATAAAAAAAATAGCAATTGATTTATAAAGATCAACTATGATAATTAAGAGGTGTTTTATTTTTTGTAAGTTTAATTTTTTTTTAAACAACTAGTTTTTAGTTTTTAAAATTTAGGTTTATATTTTTTATTTTAATTTTTACTTTCAAAATAAACCTATTTTGAATTTTTTTATCCTATTAAAATTAGTTAAAAGTGTGTTTATGAAGTGGTGACAATATTAACTCTTGAAACAACAATGACTATGTGTAATAATGATAATAATGATGTTAATAATGATGATTATCGTAATAATGTTAATAATAACAATGGAGTCAATAATAATAATGTTGATAATAATAATCGTGACACGGTAAAATGATAGTGTCTATTGTAAAAATAATGATAATTTGGTAGTCTTAGTGATGCTAATAATGAAATTGATAATAATGGTATTGGTGCATGTATAAATAGAAATAGTGAAACATGCTATTATCAAATATACAGTGTATTTTTAAAAATTAAAATTTAAGAGAACTAATTTGTGCACTTTATCGTTCAAAGTACATGCTGCACTTTAAATCAGTTTGATTCATGAAAATACGTGAGAAACAGATGTCAAATTAATTGATGGGTCTTACACCTTTTTATATTTTTCTCCTTTTTCTCATTTTCCCTCTGCCCAACATTCTCTTATTTTTGTTTTTACTTATTTATTTCTTCTCTACCTTATTTATCCTTCACTAAACAAACTGGTCAATTCTTAAGTGCGGGATTTTTCAAAACCAAAAAGTTGTAACTTATTTTGTTATATTCAAACGGGCCAAGCCCAATAAGTTGTACTATGTTTAGCTTAATGATTTTTCCTATGTTTGGCACGTTATTTTAATAACTTGGTAACATTTTATGTGCAAAAATAGATATTTTTACTAGTAATGATTGATATAAATAATAATGATTTATATTTTTGATTAAGTGGTCTAGAATTTAAATCTTAATTAGTCATTAAGTATAAAATATATTGTATTGAAATAACAATATTTATCTTATGTGTATACGGTCTGTAACAAAAATTAGTTACCGTTTTTTATAAGAATAAATTTGTACTAATACTATAATAGGAAAACATAAAAATGTATAATTTTTTTCAGGCTGTGAACATAGATACATCTTTCCTAATTTAATCCAGCGTTATTATTTGAAGTGTAGCCATTAGCCCGACTCAAAATTAATATTTTCAATATTAGTTACAATGGAAAAGTTTGTTTTGCCCTCATAAAAGGAATGAATAATTAGAATAAGAGAAAGCCAAAAAGATGTAATAAATAATAATATGATAAAAGTTGAAATAAAAATTAAAAAATAATGTCATTCTTAAAAGTAATTGGACATATTGAGAATTGGACAGTTCTGCGCTCATAAAGGACAATTACTCACGAAGTGATTTGCGCATGATAAAGTAGTATACGTGTCATAAAATGACTAGAAGGAATCAATGATCAATATCAATCAATAATTTTAACAATGGAAACAAAACGCAACGTCCACTATGTTCTCTGCATGACGAAATACGAAAAAAATACCGAGACAAAAGATAGAAAAAACTATTGCGTGTGTAGTTTATTTGCGTGAAATACTTTAATTTAATTAATAATTTTAAGTTCTAATCCTGTATAATAGTGTTATCCGCCACGAATGGTATTAGCTACGGTGAAGTATTTATAATGTAAGTTTTCTCGAGTTAGATAAATGAGTAAACATAAGGAAAAAAAATCTCCATTTAATTAAATTTATTTCCTACTGACTAAATGTCTTAGTTCGAGAAAAATTATACTCCGATAGCTTAAGTACAATCTTGTTTTTGAACCTTAAAAACGAATAAAACATAATTTCATCGTAGTCAATAAATATTATTTACCAAAAACATTATAATCTAAAAAAAGAATTATTACATGCATATAAAAAAATTAAATATATTTTTAATCATTTTAATTTAGTATTTTTTTGTGCTTGTAATTTTTTTCTTTAATTATTGTAAATTACATTTGCGTGTTTTCGTCTTTAAAATACTTCAAACAATTCTTTAAATTGTTAAAAGAATGTTATCTAAAATATTTTAAGGAGATAAAGTAAGATAAATATAATTTGTAAGAATTGAAAAAAAAAAGTTACAAGCACAAAAAACAAAAAATGTTAAATTATAATAACTAAAAATATATCTAAACTTATATATAAAATGATATGAACTTTTAAGACTCATTTGACAGCAAAAATATATGATAAGATATAAGAGCAAAATAAATTTTAATCCGATCAAATGTTTGATGCATATTAAATAGTATTTGTTAGTTATATGTCCAGTATTAAATATGAACTAAAAATAAATAAATTTTAATCTGATCAAATGTTTGATGCACATTAAATAGTATTTGTTAGTTATCATGTCCAGTATTAGATATGAACTAAAAAATGATATATGGTGGTGATAATAATAATAATAACCATCATCATGATTGTGGTGATTTCCTTAAAAACAATTCTAGATGAAGTAACTTCTTTTAATAACTTTATCTACAAAATTTTATTAAAATAACTCTCTCTCTACGTATATGCATGCATATAAAGGAAGGTCTTAGCCTCTTAGGTCTCAGTGAGTTTTTCTGTTAAACAGGTACAGTAGAGTACTTGGGCCAATATCTTAAGAGCAGGGCACATGAGATTTGAACATTTTTTTTGTTTTTGTTTGGGTTATTAGGTGGGTTTAAACATTTAGGAATTACTTTCTGCTTTCCTTTTTGTTTTTGGTCCTGCACCCCCCAAAAGACAAAAATACTCCTAAACTCTAGCACCTCCTCTTCTCTGCCAACTCCTGCGTCACCCAAGCTCCCTCTCTCCTTCTCTTCTTCCAGCTTCATCCTTCTTCCTTGTTCTCTTTTTCCCTTTTAGTAGTTACAACTCCCAAGTACCCCAGGAGAACAACTCTGAGAATAAAGAGGACCACCACAAGGACAACCATCAGGTTCTAGGTTCTGAATTGAGTGTTCCGGAATGCATATTGTGTTTCAGATTACTCAATTCATAACAATGGTATAACATTGCTGGATCACCTATAATTATGGTAATATGTAATTGTACTTTGTTTTGATTCACTTAATTTTTTTTTAAAACATCATTCTAGAATAGGTGATCATGTACCGTTATAGCATAGTTCCAAAATGTCTTTACTTAAATTTTTAATATTTTTTGGTCACATAATCACTTAATAGGACTAGAGACTAAAGACTTACTTAGATAAATAAATTAACTAAGATCTTATAAAATAAGTACTTATGAATAGGCTACTTTTAGAAATAAATGAGAAATAAGGTTAAATTGGTTTTATAAGTTATAAGCTATATTAAAAAACAAACATAATATTTCTTCAATAATGGGTTCTAAAATGAAAATCTTTCAATATTAGAAGGACTTATATAAAAAAATTAATATGATTATATAGAGACGCAAGCAAAATAAAGACTAATTAATGAAACAATTTTTATAGGTTGTAAAATGAAAATCTTTCAATATTAGAACTAAGACTCCAAATATTACTAAGTATGCTTTCAATGTCATGCTATGGCTGCCAGCAAATGGTCATCTTTAATAGAATATCAAACTTTCTAATTTTAATTAATTTTTTGATTGATCTTGCAGTGCTACATTACTACGGAGATCTCTCTAATTTTTTGCTCTAATAGAATATCAAACTTTGTGATCTTAAACCACTTTTTGTAGATCCCACAATAGACTCACCTTCTAATGTTAGAGGTGTAAGCTGGTGTGGGTCACCCGAAAACTCCGAAAACCAATTCAAACAGTTTGGGTTAGATAATTTTTGTGTGAGTCAGGCCCAAAATGAACCAATAAAACTCATTGAGTTTTGGGTTAAGTCACGGGTTTTAATATTTGAACATACATGTTCCGTTGACCCGTTAATTTGTACTAAATTGTTATTATTATTATTATTAATGATAAAATAATATATATATATATATATATATATATATTTTAAAATCAAATACTATTGACTATTGATTACATAGACTTATCGACTTGCATTGAGTAAGCATCAATGCATCTTTAACCTTTAGGATCAAAGCGACAAAGATTTTATTGATTGAAGTCACTTCAAATGAGCTTCTAAAGATATTTCGAATCTATTTTCAAAGAGTAGGTTTCATAATGTCCTATTGGTTTTGGTAGACAAAAGTGATTGAAACTCATCCTAACCATGCTTATTGAAACTCCTTATCTCGTGTATGGTATGTTTAATTTCCCATCTCCCATGGATAGATAGATAGATAAATATGAGACAATGGAATGGAGTGGGGTGTGGTAGCATCACAAAATTTTCTTTTTAATAAAAATTCTAACAAGAGACAATTGTGTCTAATTCATTTAATACAAATTTTAGCTTATAAAAAAATTACATTTTAAAAAAGAATATATAAAATTAAATGTTTTGATTCGTTGACCGAATCCAACCCAAACTGTTTATCAAGCGGTAGGTTTGGGTTTAGTTTCATTTTTTTTCTTAGAAAATTGACCTAAATAAATCTATTCAAATTTGATTAGATTTGGTCACAAATTTGATCAAACTCAACCCAAATCAACTTGCTTACACCCTTATCTAATATTTATTTACACTTTTTTTTGGAAAGAGACATTAAATTTGGAAACGCGTGTAGATCTTACTTGTTCTTATAGAAAAACAAATCTCTAAGGGGAATATCAACTCTCTCACTCCGGTAGCATATCTTTGCAAAATCAAATCTTACATGAAAGATCAAATTATAAGAACACCTATTAAAGATACTCTAGATGTTAGAAAATCTAGGTGAGAGTTGATATTAAATATTCTTGTTCAACGTGAAGTGTTCCCACTAATTCCCTTTTATTTTTTAAAATTGTGTACTAATTCTTTAAGGTGTATTCTTAATTTTGTTAGTAGACATTTCTCAAAAATGTGTATTAATATTTTGTGATCCATCTACTCCTTCCGTTTCAAATTATAAGATCATTATTAAAAATTTATTTGTCTCTTTTTATACTATTTTTTTAATTTTTAGATGCATTAATGTTTTTCCGTACATATTCTTAATTATTCTTTTTCCAAATATTAACGAGAAATAATTAAGTGGATAAAGAGATAAAAATGATAATTTTGAAATGATAGTACAATTAATTGACAAATTTAATATGATTAACTAAATTAATTAGTTTTATTAAAAGAATTGAATTAGTTGAAAGAGTCTAATTAAGGATGGAAAAGTATTTTTTTTTAACTCTCTGGTTCATTAGGAAAAAGAGGTCCTAACCAATCCAAAATTTGACCGACAAATAAAAAAATCTTGATTAAGAATTATTTCTATTAAGTATTAAATTAGATACTATGCAAATGATTTAACATTAATTCATCACATTAATCACATGTATTTAATCACTAAATTTTTATGCTCCATGTATGAATATGATAAGAATAATTCAATAAATTTCTATTATTAAGAAAACACCTATTAGCCACAACAACAACAAAAATGTGATCCAATTTAAGTACTTCCTCTTGCAGACGTCGCAGCTGTTTCCTTTTAATGCGAAACTTTTTGGTCGAAAATTGAATTTGCGTACGATCATAAAAAAACATTCAAAATCTTATTCATAGCTTCTATGTAGAGATTAAGTCTTATGATCCAAAAGTCTTCAATTGAGTCGTGTAATTGACCAAAAGAACATGTTAATTACATGGTCATGAAGAGATTCAAATCACTTGAAGTCATCACATGGATGGAGTTTATTCCTTTCTCTCCCGTTTTCTCATTCCTATTGTCAATTCAATCAAACATTCTTCAAAGGCTAAGAAATTATATGGAGCTATCTAGAATCGGAAAGAAAGTGACAGATAACATGAGATAAATGAAGCGCAAATAATGCATAAATTTTGACTATACACATATATGACCGTGTGTTTTAATTATCACAAGTTGAAAGTTCTAATTCTTGTCTTTTGAGATGAAATAGATGTAAGTTTTTTTAAAAATAATTTATCCCATCTACCTTTTCCTAGAGAATAACTTAAAGTGGGATTGAAGTTAATTTTTTTAATCAGAAAAATAAACATATATATATTAGTAAATGGTACCAGAGGATTGAAGTTAAATTCTAATGTCATTTGATTGGCAGGTAAATCATTTTGGTTAACAAGCCTAGCGAGCAAAAATACTTGTATTTTTTTTACAAGCTTAGGTTTTTATTTTCCTAGATTAACACAGTGTCCACTCTCCTTAAATTTTATTATATAAAAAATTAATTCAATTCTAGTGATAGTTTTAATCCACGATCACTAATGTGGCTCACCCTACCTTGCTAGTATTTAATCCACGATCACTCCAAACATGATAGGTTTAGAACCTGTTGTATAGCGGAACAGGACACGTCAATATATATATAATAGTAGTACTTGACAATTGACAGGATAGTTGTGAATTTTGAGCAGATAAATATGTTCCCACTTCTCATGGAGAGAGGATTTTTTTATTTTAATATTTTGTATATCTTAAATATTTTTTTAGAATTATTCATTTTTGGAGATCTTATTTATCTTTTTTATTACAAAATCTAGTGAGGACTAAATTTTAAACTAAATATTTTTACTCAAGGTCTTACATTAAAGATACTTTTAAGTATCATATTCAGTCATAATATAATTAATAAAAGTATTTATTCATAATGTGTATCTAAAAGGAGACATAAAATTGATTTTGTAGTGAAAGAAAAAATGAAAGAAGAAAAAATCTTAGGATTAAATTTTAATAAATTAATAATTAACATTTATTGATAAAAAGATGTGTATCTAAACCAATGTGAGATCCTCTGAGATTGATTACAGAGCTCTAACCTCTCTTACATGTGACCCAAAGTGGATGTAATTTCTATGTCACGATCTTCAGAAACCTGTTCACACTCTTTTTTCTATTTACTGTGATAACTTGTTTATCACTCGTATAGGGAAGAACCCATCATTTCATGACAGTATTAAATATTTAGAGGTTGATTAAATTGTTTGCTCCAAACTGCAACAAGGACTTCTTCATTACTTTCCCATCTTTTCATCGTTGCATATATATGGCTAACTTTTTCACTAAAGCTTCACACCCTTTTGGGTTTCATACAATTTTCTTAGAATAAATTTTTCAATGAACCTTTAGAAGAAAATGAAATAAGAATAAAAAATAAACTAAACCTCTCTTTTAAAATAAAATAAACTTGTACAGTTAATTTTCACAAAAATTTTCTGGTCTAACTTCTCTAAAAACTTATACAAGTTAACTTTAAATTATAAATGAAACTCAATTAAACTCAATTTCTTTTCTTTTCTTTTTCTTTAAATGTTTATGAAAAACTTTATCCAGTATCTATGTCCAAATTAAGTCTACTAATTGACATGTATGCCTTAACTTGCGAGTCATGATTAATTTCACCTGATGAGCAGCAAGAGTCATGCAACATCTCAAAGTTCACACGTGAATGTGCAGTAATTTGGTTTGTACAGTTATGACGACCTGTTGATTAATTAGACTCTTAGATGTCAAATTCTACCTTCTAGTACATATTAAGGTGTAACTCATTCATTAGACAACAACTAATGAGAATAATCTTTCTCTCATATCAGAATTCTTTCAATCTCTGTCTCATCGAACTTTGATAATGGAATTATATGAGATAAGTAACATATTAATCTTAACATTGTGATTAATTTTATAAATTTATTTCAAATACTTTATAAGTTGTACAAGATCAGACGAACATGGTGCAGATTTTAATATAATTTTTTTCTCAGGCAGGATAAGATTCCATCCCTAAAACTAGAATGACAGGTCAATTGTATTATTAGTTTAAAGGTGTATGGATTGAGAAAAAAACTTACACAATCTATTGCCAAAATTATGCATCAATTTGAATATGTTAAAGGAACATTTATTTAAAAATAGATAATAAAGAGGTTCACTTGGATACTCCTAGCTTGCAAGAGAGTAAAGTACCAAGGTACAAACTTTAATTTAGAAATAAAATCACGCTGAAAAGTTAACAAACTCATAATTGAAACGTTACTAATTCAATTTAACTCAGACATATGACGATTATGTAACTTTTATTTAATAGAGTCTAACTTTTTCAAATGATTACTTAACTTACTAAATAAATTAAGTCTTACATGCAGCTTCGTTCAATATAAAATTGTTATAATTAAGCCTTCAACTGTACGACAAATTGCACATGCATGATATTTGACCCGTACATTCTGCTTCCTTTTGTTTTTATCAAGACTTTTATTATTTATATGATGTTTTTATATTATTTTTCTTCTCTCGTCCTACTCATGAATATTATTTTATCACATTTCCCCCCTTCTCATTCTATCATTTTTTATCATAAAATAACGGTGCAAATACACTTTTTCTTCTACTAATAGTTTTAATTTTGTTCCTTTTTCCTATCATCGAATACTTAATGTTAGTTTTTATCCTCCCCTTTAATTTCTACATGCTTTGTGTGAACAACTAGAATAAGAAAATAAGGATGAACTAACAGACAAAAGGCATATTCTGACTAGGCTAACATAATAAGTGAAACAATAAAACATTTTGAAATAATTTAAATTCATTGAAAAAGATTGGAAAATTTAATTAAGTCCAAAAAGACTCTCTCTTAAGAGGCTCATGAGGGTCTTGGAATACATTGGAAGATGAGGAAGAAGATGAAGGAAAGTTAAGAAACTGAGGAAGCATTTCATAGTTGTTGTTTACAGATAGGAGCATTGATTTATCATCTTGGTCTACTAATTGTGTGGCTAAGGTAGGCTCTTGCTGCTGCATCTGGATGCATAGAATCTCTGCCTGAGCCACTGCAAGCTGCATTTGCAATTGTGAAACTTGGTTTTGTAGGTATGATATGGCTCCAACACATCCATACACTGGGTCTCTCACTCTTGCATTTGCCTCATAAACTAAACTGCTCACAGCATCTGCTCTTTGATGAATTGGAAGCTCCTGCACATGCACAAGAGTAACGTTTAATGAATCCTATTTCATATCACTACAAGAAAGACAACATATACCTAGAGACACATTTACCTACAATCATGATTTAGTGTAGGTAAAACTTAAAATAACTTCTACCTATGAATGTTAGTGTAAGTAAAAATCATATAGTCCATTATGCATTCACCTATAAATTATTGACTTCTAGTGAGGGAGAGTTAATTTGTCCATGACTACAAGTCAAATTTCTTGTAGTGAACAAAGATCACTAGCCGGATGCTAGCAAATAATTAACTACAAAGGTTGCATAAAGATATTTTTCTGTGAATATATTTTTTAGATGGAATCAAATTACTTGTCCCCATTACTTATTATAGATTCAGATCAATGTACAGTTCGTGGGAAGAGATTATATATATTTAGACGAAATTAGATTCAAATTAATTACATGTCTCCCTATATGTCATGTTTCTGTTCCTATTTTTCGCCAGTTAAAAAGTGGTATATGAGTAAAAATAAGTAACAATCAGAAAAGAGAATGTTATTTTTAAATTAGGTACCACTTTTTAATTAAAAGGACAGGAATAGACAAACAATTTTTTTACAGGAACAAGGGATTTCAATTAAATTTTGGAGAATGGAGACTAATGTATAACATAAGTTGATACACATTTCAACTGTTTTTATTTAAATAATAATTTATTGCAATACATATATGTATCTAGAAAATTAGTTGTAAATTAAGAGAGAAAGAAGGGTAGGGAACTTAGAGATACCTGAAGCATTTTGCTGATATTGCTAGCACCAAACACCTTATGCACAATGGCAAACTTGCGAGGGTCATCAGAAGGAAAGTAAGGAGCAAAGATGCATTCCTTGGAGCAACGACGTCTCAACAACTTGCAAGAAGCACAAGGTGAGGTACCCCCCATTTGGAAGATAGAATTAATAGTGAAAAAGCAACGAAAAAGAGATTATACTTTTGTGGTCTTTTGATGTGTGTAATGAAGAGGAAGAAAACTAAGCCGCGTCACAATCTCAAGCATGGGGTTTAAAAGAATGAGCCTATCATTTCTTATTTATAATGGCCATTTAGATTTGAAGTTGCTTGCCTAATGTAGAATAGCAAGATGCACATGTCCTTCTTGTAAAATATGAATTGGTAATTATTAAATTAATATTGTGTTGATGTACAAAGAAGAAATTAAGTTAATTAGAAACCACTTCTCGTGTCAATCATATATAATATGTAGTACTTCATATGTGTAAATTACAAATTTAGTCAAAGATATTTGCGGCATTATAATATACTAAGGGAGCAATGAAGTCAAAGATTGAAGGGCAAGTTAGGGAAAGTGATGAAACAAAACAAGTAGAGGTTTAAATATAAGTAGTAGGCGGTGGTCAAACACCGCCAAGGCGCGTGATAGGTTGGCAACACACGCAGTTGTGTAGTTTTTACGTCCAAATTTGACTCTTCAATTTTATATGTATGTAACGTATTTTATACATGAACATGTAACTCACTCACCTTTACACTCAAATAGGGCAAGTTCTAAATAATATACTACAGCTGTTAATCTTGGATAGAGAGCATGAACATGAACAGTTAGTTCACTTGTTTAGGACGTTGTGTGTTGTGAGTTAATTGTTGGAATCATAATATGGACCGAGAGACCTGTGGAAACAAGGGTTCAACGTGAATGTTTGTTGGCTCAGGCTTTCACATGCAAAACTCTTTTCAATTCCCTTTTCTCTTTCTCTATCTCTCTACTTGCATGTGTAAGTTGAACGCGGAAATTATTTATTCAAGTCATGAGAAAACTGATGATATACTAACAAGACATTTAATTCTCATAAAGAGATCTAACTCAATTCAATAGAATGTTTAAAATATTATAAATTTTTTAATACTTATTTTTATTTTTAGGGATAAAAAACAATCCAATCATGAGACTTAGTTTAGTTTCAGAAATGAGTATTAGTATTGTGCAATCATTTTTTTCGCAAATTGTTACAAATTATCTAGTATCAATCAGCCAAGGAAAAAAAGAAAAAGATTAAATGGTTAGAGTAGATAGGGAAGTGGTATAACAAGGAAGAGAAAAAAAGAAAAAGAAAATCTTTCGTATCAATCACGCGAATTATAGCATGTTTTGTTTCCCGTTTTAATCATTTTTGTCAAAAAAAAGAGAGAGAAAAAGAAAAACATTTGTTTTGTGTCCTCGTGGTCTAGATTACATAAAGCACAAAAAAGTCCCCTACATATTGAGAATACTTTTCTTCTTACATATTCCAATCCTATTTGGCAATTTGTCCAGCAACAAATGCCAAGAAAAATCAACACCTTTAATGGAGTTATGCATCTACAACAAGCATAGGAAAAATTCTCACGAAGGTCACAGGAAACACAGGAAACATCTTATGGAACAAAGAGTATGTAGTTTTTACTGAAAAATCCAAGAACTATCCATCTTCCATACACATTTGTGACATCCTTCTCTGCTTAAAGAATTTGAGGAAAGTAAATTAGACAATCCAGTGAAGATTTTCTCCTTCCACATGAAAAAAATTTCCTTCTCCACGTACCTTTATCTCCATTCTCATTCACCATTAACTCACTCTTCCATGTATGCTATATCTAAGATCCTTAGATATGAGAAACAATAAAGGGAATGACCCTTTCAAATATACATTTCCAATCTTATGCTAGAATTTTACTTGGTTCCAAATTATATATCGATCTTTCTAGCTAAAACTGAAGAGAACTAGTCACAGAGCATTCTCTCATTGTAAAGTAGGTTATCGTTCAGGCCCCTTGTATTGCAGAGCCATATTGAAACGACAAGATGTCATACCACAAAACTTCTTAATCAATCGATATTATCTTCATCCTCGTGTAGATATAAGAGACTAAAATTAAATAACTGTAGATTTATTATGCTTATACAAGTAATAAAAAATTCAATTATAGTATCCATCAGGATTATGGTTTAACATAATTCAATCAGTTAATTACTCTTTTGATTCAAACAATTAAAGAGCATGGTTGATTTTAGGTTTTTAAATTTTTATTATAATGAAAATGAAACAAACACAAATGAACAATTATATAAAAAAAAATACAAAAAATGGGTAGGTATACAATTATACAAATCCCTTTAATTCTTCCCTAATGTAATATTTTCTCTTCTAAATCCTTTTTTATTGTGTGATTGACATCTGATTATTCTATAATATATAGCTTATCCTCAATTCCTAGTAGGTAAATCCTTTATCCTAATTATGGACCCTAATTCCATAGGCAAACAAAATTAGTCATAAGCATTAGCTTTAGGAAATTATAAATAAATGCATAAATTAAATCTAACTTTCTTCTTAGGCTAAAGAATTGTAAGATTTTGAATTAGAATAGTTTAAACCAAAGTTTCTAAATTACAAATTTATATTACTAAATAATTACCTAAAGGGTTCTCTTAAAAAACCCTAAAGGGTCAGTCACAGGAAGACATTAAGACCAAATTCAAAACCTCAATTCGCATAAAATAGAAACAGTCTTCAGAAAGACATTATACACTTTTTTTATGGAGAAACAGATTACAACACTTATCATATTTTATCTTGTACAACATAAGAAGCTTAATGATCGTATTAATTATATTCGGAAAAGGAGTAATGTTATTTACACTAAATTCCTTATAATCTTTTATATAATTGATTTTTTCTCTGTTTCTCTTCATTACATTATCTATTTTATCTTATTTAATTTTTCTCTTTTTTTTTTCTTTTCTTTTTTATCTTTCTTTAGTGTAAAATATGTTATAAATGTTTTGAATAAAAATAAATAAATTATTCGTCCGATAACGTTCAACCATAATCGAGTCAGGCCGTAGAAGTTTTCACATTGAATCATTGTAATTAAGAGATTAAGCAAGAAAAGATTCACACATGTACATGGGACTCTAGAAACCTTGACAAAGGCATCATTTGTCGGCGGCATATTGATTTTGAGCATTGCTATATGGTACAAAATATAACTGTGCAAATTGCATACGAAAAAACATGGTGGCATATAATTGATTAAATAATAAAATTTTAAAAACAGTTTGATGGAAAATATGCCAAAAAGTAATTGATTTGTTACATTCGTGCAATTCGATCATCTCGTACCATCTAGTATTTCTCATTGATTTTTCCCACTAATTGTTTAGTGAATGTATTGCTAATCTCCCAAGTAAAGTTATGCGTGAACTTACATATGTTTAGTTTCACCATAACGTTAAAGCGAAAACCTTTTCCAATGCGTATGAATGTCATGATCAAATTCAACACCACAAAATCCAAACCTCTTCGACTCAGTACTACTCATGTTGAGATATGACTCTTGAGAATGCAATATCATAACTTGAAACAAATGTCTCTTAAGTTAAATTTGATCGGTCACGACAGTGCGAACAGAGAGTGTTAGTTTTATGGCAGAACAAAACAATAGAAAAAATAGAAGAGCAAGAATAGATACGTTAAGAATATAATTAAAGAAGGGTAGTTTTATTCATTAGCAACAATTACATTTATAATATTCAAATGAAACAGAAAAAATTATTTGTTACCAAGATTTCAGCAACATTGGATAACAACCTAACTTAATCCTAATTAAAATCTAGGAACCACTTATTGACTAGAACAATAACTGAAACGCTAAAAAATAAAAATACGTTGCAATCCTAAAACAGATAATTAACACTCCTCCTTGCTTTAGGATCTGTAAACTCCAATCTTCTGCCTTAAAAATTCAAACTTGCTAATAGGAAGTGACTTTGTAAACAAATCTGCTAGTTGATCTTCTGACTTGCAATAGACTAAAGTCACTTCTCCATTTTGTTGCATCTCTCTTAAGAAGTAGAGTTTGATGTTAAAATGTTTAGTCTTCCCATTACACACTGGGTTCTTTGAAATTGCTATTGTTGCCTGGTTGTCAATGAAAATTTCTGAGTTATAATTCTGCTGCATACGTAAATCACATAGAACTTTTTTTAACCACAAAACTTGATTTACAGCAGCAGTGGCTGCTATGAATTCAGCTTCTGCAATGGATTGTGCTACAGTTTCCTGCTTCTTTGTGCACCATGAGAAAATTCCTGAACCTAGACTGAAACAATATCCTGAAGTACTCTTCATGTCATCAATGGATCCAGCCCAGTCACTATTAGAAAATCCATACAACTTAAATTCTTGACATCTCTCAAATTTGAAACCATAATTAGTCGTGCCTTTAATATACCTCAGTACTCTTTTTGCTACTCTTAAATGCATTTCACTAGCACAATGCATAAATCGAGATAGAAGACTTACAGTAAATAGAATGTCTGGCCTTGTTGTAGTGAGATACATTAAACAACCAATCAAGCTCCTATAATATCCTTCATCAACTTTTTCAGCACCATCTTCTTTGCTCAGCTTCTCCTTTTGATTCATTGGTGTGCTAACTGCTTTGCACTCCTCCATTAAAAATTTCTTCAATATTTCCTTTGCATATTTTTTCTGGCAGATGAACAAATCATTCTCACTTTGTTTGATCTCAATTCCTAGAAAACAAGTCATAAGACCAAGATCTGTCATTTCAAAAGCTTGCATCATATCTTGTTTGAACTCCTCAACCAGCCTTATATCATCTCCAGTCACTAATAGATCATCAACATAGAAGGAAACTATGAGAAAATTATTTCCCTTATGTTTCACATAAAGAATGGACTCAGATAAGCTTTTTACAAAGCCTATGCTCAATAGGTGATAATTTATCCTACTGTACCAGGCCCTTGGTGCTTGTTTTAGGCCATAGAGGGCCTTTTTGAGTATATAGACTTTATCTTCTTCACCTTTCTTTACAAATCCCTTTGGTTGCTCCACATATATTTCTTCTTGTAAAACTCCATTTAGAAAAGCTGACTTGACATCTAATTGGAATACTTTCCAGCCCTTTTGAGCAGAAACCAACCACACCAATCTGATTGTATCTAATCTGGACACGGGAGCAAAAGTGTCAGAATAATCAACGCCAAAAATTTGTGCATACCCTTTAACTACAAGTCTGACCTTGTATTTGTTGACTAAGCAATCTGCATTAAGCTTTGTCCTGAAAATCCATTTAACTCCAGTGACTTTTCTATCTTTAGGTTTGTCAACCAACTCCCATGTTTTATTTTTCTGAATCATTGACATCTCCTCCTCCATTGCATCCTTCCATTTTGGGTCTTTTAGCGCTTCCTCATAGCTAGCAGGTTCACATATTGCTACATTACATCTTTGATAGATGTCTGACAGCAACCTTGTGCCTCGAATTGAAAGGTCATCTTCTAGTTCACTATGACACAACTTTGTTGTTTGCTTTTCGGGATAATTATCTTCACTGGTGTTGAAGGATCCAATTGCCTTTTGTGGATTCTTCCAATCTCATTGCTGATCTTCATTGAAATGCACATCTCTAGTGACAATCATCTTTCCGATTTGAGGATGATACACTTTATAGGCTTTTGAAACTGAACTATAGCCCACAAAAATGCCCGAAATTTCCTTCTTGTCAAGTTTGTCACGTTTAACTTTTGGAACATGTACAAAACAAACACAACCAAACACTTTAAAGAAGGTTAGTGAAGGCTTATATCCATATCAAACCTCAAAAGGAGTTTTATCTTTCAAGGCCTTGGTTAGAAGTCGATTTTGAAGAAAGACTGTGGTGTTGATTGCTTCTGCCCAAAATTGTTTTGGCAAACCCTTTTCATGCAGCATATATCTGGCCATCTCTATTACCAATCTATTTCTGCTTTCACTAACTCCATTTTGTTCTGGAGTGTATGGAGCTGTGAGTTGATGTTGAATGTCAGCTTCTTCACAAAATAAATCAAACTGTGTTGAGGTATACTCCTTCCCATTATCAGATCTTATACATTGAATCTTACAACCACTTTGAGTTTCTACCATCTTCTTGAATTTCATCAATACTCCAGCTACTTCATGCTTGAATTTCAAGAAAAAATCCAGCACATTCTTGTATAATCATCTATGAAAAGAATAAAGTAAAGACTACCTTGTAATGATGGTGTTCTTTGAGGTCCTGCCACATCAGTATGAATTAGTTGCAGCTTTTGAGAGGCTCTCCAGGCTGATTTTGGAAATGGCACTCTGTTTTGTTTACCAAACTGACAAGCATTGCAATTTGTTAAATGTTCAGAAAGTACTAGCAGACCTCTTGTCATATCTTTCATGTTCAGCATTCTTTGAATATGACAATGACTAAGTCTCTTGTGCCAAAGTTCTGTGGGATTGACTTGAGTGAAGTGGCTTGTTCCTCCTCGATTGGATCAAATGAAAAGCTTTTACCTCTCATTTTAACCCTTAGAATCTCCCGACCAGTAGTATCATAGATAAGGCAGCGCTGATTTTCAAAGGATACTTTAAATCCTTTCTCTATCAACTGACCTACACTAAGCAAATTTTGGTCAATCTCGGGTACATAAAGAACATCTGAGATTGCCTTTGTAGCTGAACTCGTTGAAAAAAAAACGGTTCCTTTTCCTTTTGCAAAAATATAGCCGCCATTCCCAATTCTGACCTTTGAGACTTTAGTAGGCTTTAAATCCTTGAAGAGAGTTCTGTCATATGTCATGTGGTTTGTACAACCACTGTCAATCAACCAGCATTCTGAACTACTCCTAGTTGAAAAACATGTTGCCACAAACATTTGATCTTCTTCGTCTTGCTCAACGACCTGGGCATTGACTTCATGCTGTTGGATTTTGCTTTTGCAGATGACAGCTTCATGTCCAAGCTGATTGCAGTTGCTGCACTTTGCATTTGGTCTTCTCCAACATCTGAATGGCGGGTGACCCATTTTGCCGCAGTGGTGACAAGGTGGGTAATTTTTCTTTTTACCCTTGCCATTGCTTTGATTGTTTGCAGTACTTCCAACTTCATGATGCTTGGCTGGTAAAGCACCCTCAATCACATGATCTTGTCTCATAAGTCTCCGTTGCTCCTGGGCCTACAACGCATGTAACACTCCCACCAAAGTGATTTTGGACAGATCTTTTGTGTTCTCCAAGGTGGTTATTGATGCTTCATATCTCTCAGGCACTGTAACCAGAATTTTTTCAACGATTCTGGAATCAACAAATGCAGTGCCCAATAATCTTACCTTATTAGCAATGCCAAGCAATGTGTCTGAGTATTCTTTGATTGTCTCAGACTCTTTCATTTTCTGTAACTCGAATTCCCTCATCAAATTAAGCACTTACATGCTTCGTATCCTTTCATCTCCTTTATATTCTTCCTTTAGATAATCCCAAATTTCCTTTGCTGATTTTAGAGTCAAGATCCTTGTGAAGACTGTTGATGAAAAGCCAGCAAAGAGACATGTTTTTGCCTTTGCCTTCTTGGTTTTTCTTTCCTTGTGAATTTTTATCTGGACCATGGTAGGATTGTCCGGCAATGGAGGAACTTCATAATCCTCTTCCATAGCTTCCCAAAGATCTGAAGCCTCCAGGTAAGACTCCCTTCTTACTGCCCAAAGATCATAGTTTTCTCCATCAAAGACAGGAGGAGCAACTTGTGAAAAACTTGCTTCAACTTCCATTTTTATAGGTCCCGTAAGAAATAAGCTCTTGATACAAATTTGTTAGTTTTATGGCAGAACAAAACAATAGAAAAAATAGAAGAGCAAGAGTAGATACGTTGAAAATATAATTGAAGAATGATAGTTTTATTCATCAGCAACAATTACATTTATAATATTCAAATGAAACAAAAAATTATTTGTTACCAAGATTTCAGCAACATTGGATAACAACCTAACTTAATCCTAAAATGTAGGAACCACTTATTGACTAGAACAATAATGAAACACTAAAAAATAAAAAATAAAAACACGTCGCAGTCCTAAAACAGATAATTAACAGAAAGGGCAGGGGTCTACTAATTGTTTCCAAAAGTAAACTATCTTTAATTGTAGCACATGATATATAAAGCTAAATCATCTTCACGAACAAAGGGATGAGTTGTATATTCGCGATAGCAGAAACACAATTAATTGTTCCATAGTCGTTGTTGCAAAGTGCAAACCATGCATGCGTGGCCATGTTGCATTACTCATCTCCTTATCAGTACGTACTTATGACAATATAATTGATAGATGTAAACAACCCATTTGATTAAATGAATTAATGGCATTGATCCGACATAGAGCAAGCCCTTATGAATTTTTAAAAAGGAAAAACCCATTTCAAGAGAGGTTGAAATTAAAACTGTACCTAGCTGTGAATCCCTAACACCTATTCATTTTCTTTGTGTTAAATGCTCTCCACATGATTCCTATCTTCAAATCTTCTGTTCCAAGGAGCAACCTCAATTTCCTTTGTTTCAGTCAATATTTGCGTATTACTTTGTCTTATAGATCAAGTTTATGTTTTGTTCTTTGGGGTGATTCTTTTATAATTTATGTAGAGATAGGGTGAAACAATAGACATATGATGGGGCCATGTGTGTTGAATTTCTTAATGGTTAATTCTATCACTTACGGCTTTTCAACTTTCAAAACAGCCAAACTCTTGGAAGTTGTGAAAAGGGAATGGAGAGAAAAAATAAAACCATATATGAATTGAAGTGGTTTTTTTTTTTTTTAAATGGTTGCGCGCGTAGGTTGATGTTATTAATGAATAGAAGAAAAACAAACATCTCTCACTATTCTTGAAGAAAAATGTGACATGCAAGCTCCAAAGCAGAGCAATTAGTGGCCATGTTGCCTTGGTGATATGGAAGATTCGATTCTTGAAATGAGCGTGGTCTTCAAAATCTAGAACAGTGAAAGTGGCAATGAAAGACGCTAGGTCGGATGCCAAAGTGTTTCAGTCATCTTAATTTGATTTATAGAAGTTCATTTGGTGGAATTATTTGGAAAAATTCAAGTTCCACTATTAATACCTACTAAATTGACTTGTAAGGTAAATACTTTCATATCTAACATGCTAAAACGTGTGAATAATATGATTACTAACTTAAATAAATTTAGAATATATCAATCGTGTAAATTATAAATCTAACTCAATCTTGTAAGCTTAAAATAAAAATTATCTTCACTTACATATTTTATTTTGATCTTATAGAATAAACTCAAAATTGATTCATACACATTAATTTAAAAGATTATATAAACTCTTTCTTTCAAATAAAATGTGTTTATATTTTATTAATACAAACAAAATTTTAACAATAACAACAAAGTTTTATCTTATTAACTGAGATCAACTACATAGATCGCATAATATCATTTATCATGGTTAAAAACTGTAGTTTCAAAAATAAATCATATAATTAATGAAATGTTCTAAAACACTCTTATTATTTATCCAAATTCCTAATTGATCTTTCTTATGAATTTCTAAAGTTGATAATGCTGGGAGTCCTTTTCATCACCTAGAAAGCCTTTAGCTCCGGTAAATGTCAAGATTTGTGTTTGATTCCAGAGACAATAAAATCCACCCGTATTCATAGTCTTACCATAAAATCGTTAGTTGATGATTTTTCTAACCTTATATGTACATGGGTGAGTCTTGTCCAAATCTAAACTTTTATGTTCCAAAGAGTGTGGAGAGCCACGAAAAAGTCTCTTAAGAGTTCATTGTATATTAAAATAAATATGTAATTAAAAAAGGTACGTTTCTTTTAAATCAAATAAAGGAAAAATATGATAATGCAATTTAAAATTTTATCAAATTTTTTTATATCAAAGTCATGTAGTAGACACAGCTGAGAAATTGGAGAAATTAGAAGTATGAGGTTTGACAAATAAAGCAAGACAGGGAATTTGCTAGCTGTGACACAGTGGCAAACTGGCCTCAAAATCCATTCATATATCTGCATGTGCCAATGGAGTTCAGTTCCCAATGTGATCATCGTCAATTTTCAACATGCTTGTTTTATATGACCAACTCTACGCAAAGCATATGTTTGTAAATTATAATAATTACGAAGCACATGATCATGATCTGTTGCCCGCAGGGCCGCCTCAATTTTTATTTTGAATAGTTATCGACTTCTACCCCATTTTGAATAGATTTAGATGATAAGAAAAGAAAAAAAAAAGAAAAAAGAAAGAAAAAAAAGAAGAAGAAATGAGCAAATCAATATTGAATTGCTACAAAAAATAAAATCGATACTGAATTGTTAACTGCTAAAAAGCTTCCAAAGAGTGTAATATTAGAATACGACAGTGAGATTCATGGTGTACATTTTCAACATGAATAAGTAAAATAACATAACTATTGTTCAAATATACGCGGGTCCTTCCTTAAAAACTTCCACCAAAAAACTAGTTGCATATAAAATTTTTGGATTGTGACTTGTGAGATGAATATATATATATATATATATATATATATATATATATATATATATATATTGTGGTGAAATTATATGCAAAAATATAAAATTTCAGCAACATGTTTAAATATGACGTTCATGGACGGGGGCCAGGTGTCAAAACTTTGAAAACTCCACTCAATTCTTTTATTGTTTTCTTTTTTAAAATTAGACTTGCAAGCCACGTGAAATATGTCATGGAATGATGTCGGATACAAATTAATGGCACTCACACCTGTTTAGACTTCCATGATTTTCAGAATCAGGTAATGATATATTTATAACGAGATTTTTTTTTTTTTTGCAAATTCTTTTTACATAAGTTAGTAAATCAAGCAAATTAAATATTTAGTATATTACAGTACGATATTAATTAATTAAATTTAAGTAATAAGAAAACATTATCTTGCTTAAAAATAAAGACTCAAATTTATTATTTTTTATCTTTGGGCGACAAAGGAGCGGAGCCCCAAAGGACTTTAAAAATCACGAGGAGATCCAGTGAAATTTATGCTAAAACAACGGTTAAAATAAAAGGGCTTAACATAATTATAAACTGAAAAACTATCAACTAATGACATTTCATGATCCACCAATTTATCACCTACAAAGATCTTGAGTTTAAGATTTAATTTTCATTAGATCTCTCAATAAAGAAGGTGAAAAGATCTCCAACATGTAAAATGAATTCTTGTAGAAGAATCCTCAAGATCTACACATTATTCAAAAAAGAATAAAATTTTTCATTTTTCTCTCTTCCTAAGATCTGAAAATGAGATCTACCACTAAAGAAAAAAGTGAAAGAGATTTTGATAGATCTTCAATCATATATGACACTATGAGATCCACCAAAAAGTGGTCTAAGATCTCAATTTGAGATCTATCACTAAAGATGCTTGTATATTCCTTTTTAGTATGCATCCATTGGAAGACACCACCAAGCCCAGTAAAAGAATGGATACTATGGACAAGGGGAAAGCAAGAGTGAAAACCTTAGGTCCCGTTCGCAATGACTGTGAATTTTTGAGTTTTTGTTTTAAAATATAGTTTCAAAACAGTAACGTTTTCAGGTAAAATGGGGCCAAGTTGATTATTTTACCTTTTTTCAAAACTATTTTTATCTTATTTCAAAAACAATTAAAATAAGTTTGTGGATTTGTGTTTATTGTTTTATCCTAACTCATTTCTTTGTCTCTCACCCTCATCATCGCCCTTCACCCGGCAGTGGCAAGGACTGTCGTTGTAGTTGTCCATCGTCGATAAGTTCGTCTCTCTTTTTCTCATCCACCACCACCACCATCTCTTGTTTGTCTCCCTCCCTCACTAGATTCGATCACCTAAACCACCACTGCACCAACACCAACCTTCGCTTCACAAGATTCGGTCACCTAAACTACCACCAACCTCCCCTTCATCAGATTCAGTTACCCAAACCACCACCAACCTCCATAAGCCAAAGGGCTTTATTGCATCATTTTGGGAGTGGTCATCATTGTCACAACTCATGCAAAATTTGTTTAAGGGAATTTTTCGTGAACATTATAACACTTGGGAATTTTATGTACCGGGGGTTCATTGTTGGTAGAAAATAAAGGTATGTTAGAATATAAGTATGAGGTGAAGTCTCACATCGATAAGAATGAAAAATTTGAGCACAAATAAGTAAAGAAAAAACCCATAAACCTAAGTCTTAAGGTTTTGGGTTAAAGTGTGGTATCAAGATTCACTTATATGGTTGTTCATGACCTATTGGTGAAAATCTCCTTGGTGTTTAACCCACTAGATTGCCTAACAATTAGTATCAAAGCTGATGGTTCGACTTGGTGATCGGCTCAAATGAGTAAAATGAAAGCAGTGGATTCATGGACATGTTGATCTCGAGACAACCACAATTAAGTGGATAAAAATGACTTTCACTCGAGGAAAAACTACTATGTGAAAGAAACTTAAACTTGAGGGAGAGATTGTTAAAGTATAAGTGTGAGGTGATATCGCATATCAATAAAAATAAGAAAGTTAAGCATCATATAAGTGAAAAAAAGACTTATATAAGTGAATGTAAAACTCATAAATCTGAATCTTAAAACTGTTAATTAGAATTTGATGTCAAGATTCACTTATATAATTATTAATATTCCATTGATAACATTTTCCATGGTATTTAACCGCCTCTATTGCCCAACAAGATGGAAACTACTTTGAAAGACATTCATTGTTACATACTTTCCTTTATTTTGAATTATATATTGGGGTTGGGATAAATGCATTGCTTTTTATTTCTACTCGGTAAAGTTTATTTTCCTGGCCCTGTATAAATGCTTAGTTTGTTACCTCTATGCACTGAAACTTAAGAACTAGAAATTTCTTTTCTATTTTGCAACTTAATTTTAAAATTAAAGTTGAAAATTAACAACTCAATACTAAAACTAATTTTGATTTTATAAAATTTTAAAACTACAAATAATAAATCACTTCAAATGGGATCTTCAAATGGGATCTTAATAAGCTTATATATTTAAACAATATTAATAAATAACATTTTAAATATTTACTATGATATTGGAATAATAATAATAATAATAATAATAATAATAATAATAGTAGTAGTAGTTTGTTTAAACTTAAACTTACTAATCCACATATAAGATAAACTCATTAGGTTATTTAAAAGTATTTTGAAATCTCATTTACTAGATTTTATTATAAAATAGAGTTTTAAATAAACTTTTCATTTTTCAACAACATTTAAAACTTTCAAAAAGGTTAAATCAAGTCTTAAAACAGGCCAACATCAATTAAACAAACTAGTCTCAAACTTGTGATTCATAATGCAGGTTAGGGTCATACCTTATAAAATCTAGCCTAGCTCAACCACTTCCCACCATTGCTCGATTATTACTAGAAGCTCGTTAAACTATTTGAATAAATTACCATATATATATAATCTAATTGAACGTCAGTTCATTGAAAGAAATTTTTTAAAAGAATTCGGTTGGAATAAATTAAAAGTCAATTTCCTATTTTATTTGATTCTCTTAATTTTCTCATAATTCGAATATAGATATAATTCAAATTTTTATTTAATTAAAAGAGTATTTTCAATTTCTATATTATAAAACTTGTCCTAAAATTTAAAGAAATTATAAAGTCTGAAGTCTCTTATTTTTTTAAAGTTAACGGGATCATGATCTCTATAGAATGGAGAGTCTACGTAGGTATTACCAGCCAAACACACGAGTACACTTGTCAGTTGTCAGAGTGGGGGTAGCGTATGAAACAAAATTTGAAGAGGAGGTTGCAATCTGCACTATCGGCTTCAACTGATCACACACAAAAAAAGTTGTTTATTAGGTAACAGAAATTCAGATTTGTAATTAAATAGCTGTGCACAAACGGTATATAATCATATAGTACTGCACTACTTCCTTTGTTAACTTGTCAAATATTATACGGCGTAAGAAACTTGCTCTTTCAATGTGTTAAAACTAAAAACACCAGAAGCTAATCAAGGTTTAATACTCAAATGGAAAAAAGACTGAAATTTAAAAACTTCACATGCTTAAACAATGAATTAGTTCAATGAAAAGAAGTCACAATTAAATTGATCATTTAACCTCAAATTTGGATGTCGTCCATTTAATTCACCGCTGATCTGTTGGAGACTTTGGTGTTCACGTAACTTTCTTATATTCTGTCTCTTAATTCCGTTTCTGAAAGAAGTGCTTGCTAGACATCGTTTTTCTGTGTAGATTAAGTCCGGTTTTTGCCGCTCTGTTGTTTTCCTTTTTAGGTACTCTGCCGTCTGCACCTGAACTGATATGAGGAAACAGCATTAGCAGTGAACTAATGACTAGTTTCTGAAAAGTATATAAAAATCTAGTTTAAATATCAATGTCCGTGCAACCAGTCACTGAGGGGGGAATGAATAACAAGTGCAATATCCCCCATATACCCATCCAAAGGAGAAGAATATGACAAACAGATTACAAACAGGTAAATAACATTAGAGAAACCAAAAATAATGAAACAGTTAACGAAACTTGATTCAATGTACAATTTTTAGCCTCCTTACATGATTAAATTAAATAGTGAAAGAGAAAAGTGAAGAAATTTGGGGAAAAACTAAAAAGAATAAAAGATATCCTACAAAACAAGGAAGCACTCTTAAGACAGTTATCAGTAATGTACAAAAGAGAACCTAGATACACACATTTGACATTCCTATTACAAAGCAAATCTCGGGCAAAAAGATGCCTAGGCTTTTTTGTCTAACCAAATACAACGGCAATGAACAGCATAAGCTGCACACATCTACAGAATTTTTAGTTCAAATCATGAGAAACTCTTGCAAAGAGGAAAAGTTGAAAATGAGTGATGGACACAGCAATAGGACCAAACAATTTGCTGCTATCATTCTGAATTTCATAATCTGAAAATGATTCGTAATTCAAATCTGCTTTAAAGATTGATATATTTAGAAGAACATTAATCGCGTGAATCTTCAATGTGCAATTAATGGATGAGTGAAGAGATACCAGATCGTGAAGCAACAGATGCCATTGCATAGTTCCTGAGCCTTGTAATCTCACTGATAATAGCCATCAAGTTTTCTGAAACTGTGTCTCTTCCAGGCTTCAGATCATCATTATTCCCAAGGCACGACAATGCAATTTCACCTGCCTAATTGCCAAGCAGAAATTAAGCATACAGACACGACTAAACTCTAGTAAAGTTAAAGTGATCGAATAAGTTTTTTTTTATGGACAAATGTTAGTTGTTAGAATGTTAGTTTTTGTTAGCAGGAGGGATAGAACTTGCCACCTTCCTCTCCTTCTCTTCTCCCTTAACCATCCAACTCACCTTATATCTCAGAATAGGTGGATTTTAACTTACTATAGTGTTAATTAATTATTTAACCTTTTTATTCTCTTCTCTTATAACTTAAAGTCCTTATATAAAAGTCTATGCAAATAGAACCTAAATTGCCAAAAGCATCTTCATGAAATCTCAACTATTTACACAACAAACCCTCAGGTATGGTCCAATAACAAATACAGAGACAGTTTTATATCATGGATTCAAAACTCTTCTAAATCTGTTCTCCTAAAATAAATCGTTACGTCTTATATCGCAGATTATAATTTGCACTATATCCCGCACCTTTTCGGCAACGGCGTGAAAACCGTTGTGCACCGCGTTCTCCACAAAACTTAACCATTCCGCAGGCGAAACTTGTAGCCATTGACAACTAGCGGATTTGTGTTCTCTCATAACTAAAGCCTCGTATCTCAACGCCAAACAACTCTTGCAAAAAGGAATTAGAAAACGCAAAAGAGAATAAACATTAGCACGACGCATTTCATAGCAACTAATTAAATCAGCACATACACGTCGCTGCTAAGAGTGTGTGTGTGTGTATATGTATATATATATTATATTGTTTGATATTTTGAGATTTCAATAGGAAAGTTGAGCAAATAAAATGCTCGAGAAATGGAACAAGACAACGTTTTCTGAAGAGAAGATTGTGAAGCTGAGAAGCCGTAAGAGACCTGTTGATCTCCGACGAGAGCGAAAGCGCGGACGAAAAAATCGAGAACGAGAAGCTTGTCGTGGACGGTTTTTGCGGCAATGGAGCGAATAACGGAGAGCGATTCAGATCTGAGGAGGTGCATCAAGCTGGATCGAACTTCGATCAATGATTTCACGTCCTTGGAAACCAAGAGCGATTCGAGAAATCGGAGGGTTGAGTCGCAGAAACTGCAAGTAATGCAATCGAAATGTTATAGATGGATACACAGAGAGAGAGAGAGAGAGAGTGAAGACCTTCTAGCTTGGATTAGGGAGCGAAGAAAGGAGAGTTGTTCGTCTACAGAGTGTGACATTGCGCGGGAGGGAGAGGAAATTGGCAATGGCGGTTAAGAAATGTCTTTGAGAACTCCAACTTTGAAATTTTAAAAGTTCCGGGTTTAAATATGAAGAAAAAAAACAATAGTGAAAAACTATTTAAAATGATTAGTGCATTAGTAATTAAACTTAATTTTGTACTAAACAAAATCTGATTTTCTTTTTTAAAAAAATAAGCGACTAGTGAATAAAAAAGAAAGAGTTACAATACTTTTTAAGATACTTTTTTAAACACTTCTTAAAAAAAAATCCCACCAAATCTAACAGTGAGATGTACATTAATGTATTAGTGTACAAGGAGTTGCAATATTCTTTAACATATTTTTTATTAATTAAAATTATAAAGTCGTCAATGAGATTTACTTAATAAGTAGGACTCACACTTTTTTAAAACTGTTGCAGTAAAATAAATAAAAATATTACTAATGTTTAGCTCCTTTAATGTTATTGGTTTGGATGAGTTTAAGGATTGTCAGTGACCTGTACCGTAATAATCTTACTATTGCTATCAGCAAACCATTAGAATAGTCATAAACTTGAGATATAAAGTGTTTTTTTATTGGATAAATGTTAATATATTAATAATGTTAATTTTTGTTAGTAAAGAGAATTGAACATATGATTTTTTTTCCTTTTTTCTTATTTTCTTAACCATTCCAACCTATTTTATATCTTCTTTGAGATATAAAATTACAAGAATAAATTTTAATTACTTCACAGTTTGTTCTAATTTAATATTTTAATTTATAAAGTACATGTTTTAATAAATTAGATGATGGCGAAAAAAATTATATATAATGGCATTTAGAGTTCGTGAAGTTTAAGAGCTTTATTAGCATATGTAAAATTGGACGGGGAGATTCTGATAAATTGCTAAATACAAAATATAGGTGAAAAAAAAAAAGCGATATGGCTAGACTTTTTAATTATTTTTTTCTTCTTCCTACTCTATTAATAATAAAAATGAATTATTCTGATGTATAAAAAGTTTCCAATGGCTCTTGCTACTATAACCTCTCAAATCAAGATTTTTTATATTTTTTTCTAAATATTGAACCTCAAAATAATAAATTATATTTTTGTATAGACTACATATATCTTTCACAGAAAACAATTCTGTTTGAGCCTTGTAAAACCACCATGAACAACAAACCATTCCTTCAAACATTTTATGTAAATTGCATACCCAATACTCGAAGTCAATACCTCTAGTTAAGATGAAATAGTCTTATACCGATTACTCTACATGCTCAATAATAAATAAAAAGTTGTATGATACTAGATAATGAAAAACATAATAATAGTAAATGAAATAAGAAAATCGCTAGGGTTGACCTAGTAATGAGAGACTTTGAATAATATACATGAATTATTAAGTTCAAACCTAACGCGACCATTATAATAAAAAAAACGAAATAGGACATTAAAAAAAAGAGTGGATTCCATCGTTTATATATATTTTTAGAAAAGGGAGGACCTCTCTTTACACCGGAGGCTTTCTTTCTTTTCATTTTATATTCAATAGTAATTACCATCTTAAAAACCATCTATAACCCGTAACCAGAAAACATATAACAGTACATTCCCTGCTTGTATATTATATCAATAGAATATTAATCTTAAAATTCAACTATGACTATTAATTTAGATTTTTTTTTTTATATAAATGTGGCGCACAGCATAGCGAAAGGAATTAGACAATTGCGAATAGAGGTTATTTTTCAACCATAAAACGAACAAATGATCAAATTACAATCGTGCTTCACTTCAATACATTATAGGAGGCAAAATGAAAAATTGTATAAGTTTTTTTCTTAAATACAATTTTGGTCATTCTATTTTACATAATCCCCAATTTTGGTCCACATTGAACCCTCTATTTTAAAATATGAAGCTCAAAATTATAAATTTTCTAACATTTCTTTATTTTGAAATATGAAAACTAAACTCTGATTTTTTTAAAATAGAAAGATAAAATATCTTTATTTTAAAATATAAAAAAACTAAAATTATGAAATAAAAAAAACATGGGAACCAAAATTATACTTGAACTTAATTTTTATAAAACAAGATTAAAAAAAAAGAAGCAACAATGAGAAAAAAGGTTTCAAGTTTCTCTTAATTATTCGACTTTAAAAAGTTTTTAAAGAAATGTGCTATTAAATGACTTTTAATTTCACCTTAACTTGAAGAATGTCATCTCTTAAGCAAATAACATAATCTATTTTAGTTTAAAATACTAATGAGGTTCTTGTATCTTTGCCTAGCTTAGTGCATCATGCTTGTACTCAGTCTTTAAGAACGAATTCAAAGAGATATATGAAACTGGACTAAAAAACATTTTACGTATCAACTCACCAATTATTCCAGAACGTGCGAGTAACCATAACATATATCAATTGGTTATTTGATTTTCGCAAACTTACCTTTTGGCAATCTAATAAATTTTGGTGCAAATAATAAAATTATGTTCAATTGTAAATTTTTATCTTCATAGCTCTCGACTGAAACTAAGAAAAACTTCCATTTAGATTCCGTGATACTTTCAAGCACTATTCAGAAACACATTTTACTTGATTTTTAAAACTTATGAATGGAATTTTTTTTTAAAAAAAAGAAACAAACTTCGTGCTCCCGTTCACTCACGCTGATCCAATAATTGATCACCACACGCTCAATCGCATTGAATTTGGTATATTGTTGATCAATACGTTTTGATCCCAGGATTTGACAAAGACCCAATACATTTTGCAAAACATCAATGTTGATGAAATAATCATTACAACGCACGCGAAAGTTTCAACAAGAATTACTAATAGGTCAGAAAGACATCAGCGGGTTTAAATAACTGATGGAAGTTTAAGTTCATCCTATGAAACCGTCTCAAAGATTGTCCAAATATTAGTCAAGAGGGCACTCACAACCAACAAATACCGGACACTAACCTGTAAGGACGATAACAAAGAAATTAACAGGCTACAAACACAAATAGACCACCAAGTGTCAAGTACATTTGAATTATATGCCCTCCAAAACCCATCTGTGGACAAGCCCGGTAAGAAGCTACCATATTTTTCACACCATAAATAGCCAAAGGAAGAAAGTTCTGCTCGCAAATGGTACTGAATATGCAAAAGCCACGGGACTGGATGTGTGAACCATAAAACAAACTAGCAATGCAACTATTCTCATTTTATCATGAAACATTGAGAAACAAACTAGCATTGCAGAGAATAAGCACATGAGTGCTACTGTGAAGTGCGAACTCCAATAGCTAGCTTGCTAAAAACATGTGTATAACAGTTACAAAGTTACTTGACTTCCCTATTAGCTGATGTAAAATAAGAAAACAAACCAATAGGAAAGCTAAAAACAGTGTTAAGACTATACAAGAATTGCTTCTGCATTACATTACATCAGATATGCAACAGTACTTTTCACATCTAGAAGCTTGTTGATATAAGTTTTCATCTACTTTATCATGAAATGAAACCTGATTGAAGCTTGGTGGACATTATGTACTACTTGAACTATAATAATATTTGGAACTACTTTATCTGATTAATCTCCAAAATAGTAGAATATTTTGTTCAGCTGTCCCTAAAAAGCATTAGCTTTGCCACTCAGTCATGAAACAAAAAAACATGCCATCAAAGTATGAAACTTCAATTACGAAGCTAATATTATAGCAATCTTGTTGCTATAATGCTAGGTTCTGACTCAAAATGAAGTGGTTTTCAAAACTTTAATGATAAAGTAAATTGCATTATTTTCAGTGTTAAATTAGCTCACAAGCTTGGCTCTACCTTGAGTTGCTTAGATAACAATTTCAAACAGTTAAATTAAAACTTCTCAAACTATCAAGTAAATGAAAAAAAATACAAGACATCATGGAGCCTCACTTTTAAACAGACAACGATAGTATCACTCATAATTGATTGATTGTAAAGGTTTTAATTTAAAGTAAATAGCAGCCAGCATTACTAATTACCTGAAAAAAACAGATTTCCCTTAAAACATTGTAACTAAGATTTATTGATCTATGGAACCATGACTGACATAAAGCATTCTATTAATTAATGCCATCATCTGCTTGTACCAGATGCCACATGGGATGAGCTAGGAATGCAAGCATTTATCCACATAATGACACATTGGTTAATTTCCAAGCAAGTATTAGGCACATTATCGTGAAAGCAGCACTCACCTGAAATATTCAACACCTACCTTAGCAGCAAGCAATTGGGAGACTATCCACTTGCCTCTAAAAAAACATTCACATGATTAAATTAATCCCTGGTTTAAATTCAAAACCCACCAGCTAGAAACAAAAAGGAGCGCGGAAGAGGTATTGCTCAGAGTGAGTGAACAACCTACCTCTTTGCTTCCAGTTTAAGAAACCAGCCAATTGAAATAATTAAACCCTCAGCCCACAATTCATAGTACATAAAACGTTCAATGTCCAAGCTCTCAGTATGGACGAGAACGATTTCCATAATGATCACGCCTATCAGGCCCAGAACCACCTCCATCTCTATAACTGTCTCTGCGTCTATCTCCACCATAGCCACCCCTATTGCCCCTATAGAACAAGAAAAATAAAATTTAGACAAGGAAACATTCATACACAATGATCAGTTGTGTACTTGTGTGATAAATCATTTCATTGCTAAATGTACAGAATGAATCCCAATCTAATTGATTAACCAAACAACTAAATTTCATAACCAGCATTCAGTGTCTTTCATTATTGACCGTAGGCAATAAGTTCAATACTTTCATCTTTGACATATTCTTATAAAGTGAGAAATATAACAGACATGCATAGAAACTTAGTGGACATAATTTTTTAACTACTATAAAACATAACATGAATTTTATATCCCAATACATAGGATTAGCATAATAAAACAGCTACAACTAAATATTTCAATGGCATTGATCTTCAAACTTGTGATGAAATAATGAAAACAGTCAATATTAATTGTGTAATAGATACCCTTGGTTATATGCAGGTGGAGCATAATTTTAAATCCCATTACACAGGATTAACATAATAACACAGCTATAACTAAATATTTCAATGGCATTGATCTTCAAACTTGTGATGAAATAATGAAAACAGTCAATATTACCCTTGGTTATATGCAGGTGGAGCTCTTGGTGCAGATTTTTCTGCCATTGCAACACTGATTTTGTAACCCCTCAAATCATAATCTGAAATACAATATTTTATATTAACATCCCTTTATATGAGAGACACTAAATATATAGATAGATAAAAATGAGGAAATTGTTCGATGAAGTACTATTGTAAAAACCGCCAGCAGAATGTGCTGCAGAAGGGTCTTCATAAGCAAGGCAAGCATCACCCTTGTTGTTTCCATTCTCATCGGTGTAAATCTTTATGTTCCAAGGCCACTGATCTTTATAGCCCCTCTTCTGTTTTATTCTTCCAACCTAAACAGTTAAAAATATGCAACAAAATCATGGCATGTTCTGCCTATATCAAGTAAGAGAAGATAAAATAATCATATTTCCCTAGCACAAGGAAAGTATTTCTTATATAAGCACAATCAGAGATATAACACATAAAAAATGTACTTACAAATTAAAAAAAAATGTGAATTTACTCAGACATTGCATTCATATATAAAATATTTATCAATATGCAAAACTCTAATGTAAAAAGATCAGAATATTACTTGTCCAATGCCTCCAAAAAGTTCCCTCAATTCTTCAATAGTCACATCTGGTGGTAGGTTTGAGATGTAGATTCTAGAGTTGTCACATGTATCATCACAATTCTCATCACACTGTTTCACTGCAGCAGGGGGCTCTGCAGAAGATCCACCAAATCCACCTCGATTACCAGCACCGTAACTACTGTCATATCCAGTAGGAGGCCCAGATCTACCACCACTCCGTCCATCCCCTTGATTATCTCCCCCATAACCACTCACATTACCTCCATATGATGGAGGATAGGAATTGGGTCCACCAGTATAACTTGCAGGTGGAGGAACTGCTTCTGTTCCATAACTTGCATTCCCACCACCATAAGAACTGTAAGTGGGTGGGTAGTTTCCACCAGCACCAGCACCATAAGATTGGGCAGTAGGAGCAGGAACTTGACCATAACCACCATCTTCTCTACCTTGATTACCTCTATATGAACCACCTCTACCCTCACTACTACCACCCCTTCCACTGTTATAGTCATTGCCTCTCCCTCCATCATAACTCCCAGATCTACCCCCTCCACTGTTATAGTCATTACCTCTTCCTCCTCGATTGTTACCATAGCCCACACCTCCTCCTCCTCCTCCTCTATTATAACCACCACCACGGTCATTAGAATTATTGGGATTAGGACTTGGAGCACCGCATTTGTTGCATTCAACCCTTTTTGCAAAGTTCAAATTCCCACAACTATACAAGGCAATTTCAAAATCAAATAGTGAAATACAGAAATCAACAGCAGTAAAATTCTCACAGCTTCAGCTAATGAAAAACAGGAAATATTCTCAAGAGCAGAATTTAAATAAATAAAAAAACTAATAAAAACCTTTGGTTAGGACAACGCCAGTCTCCATCTCTGCCGCCACCACGGCCGCCGCCGCGACCGCCACCTCGACCACCGCGATCTCCGCCTTGAAATCCACCACCACCACCACCTCCTGCAGAAATTCACATCAAATAAGAACATGATATAAATAAGAATAAATAAATTAACAAAGATAAAACGATAAAATAAAGTAAAAAATAACACCTCGACCACCATATCCACCACCATAACCTCCACCACCCCGGCTACCTTGACCACCACCTCCCCCGCCACCTCTTCCTCCATAGCCTCCGCCATCGTTTCCACCGTAGCCGCCTCTTCCGCCATAACCTCCACCATCGTTACCACCATATCCGCCGCCGTTTCCGCTTCCTTTGGCTCCGTATCCTCCACCTCCCCCGCTATCACTACCACCATATCCGCCACCACCTCCTCCTCCATAGCCTCCACCACCATAACTACCACCTCCGCCGGCACCAACACCGGCACCGTAACCGCCGCTGGCTCCATAAGACGGTGGCGCGGAACCGCCGCCGTCTTGACCGTACGCTCCAGACATGGCCCGATCTAGGGTTCCTTGGGATCGCAGAGAACGAGATTTTTTGGCACGCTGAGTTTGTGAAGTATAGTAAAGAAAGCACTACCAAATGGGCCTAAAAGTGAAGACCTTAAAGCCCCTTTCTAGCGGCCCACGTTATCTTATTTAGTCAGTTTGTTGAGTCGGTTGCTTCACATAAGTCAAGCTTCGTGTAGGTTCTAATATCTTGTAACAAATATTTACACTAAATCCACCATTGTAATTAATCAACTGACCTAAACTTTGTTGATATCTTGTAACCACCAAAAATTTCTGTCTTATCGAAACGTGCTAGATAACTAGATATGGATAACACACATAGACCACCTAAAAAGAAATATTTATTAGTTGACTTATATACGGACATAAGAAATTTAGTGACAGGAAATAGTAATCCATTAAAAAAAACACTAATATTCAAATCAAATAAAACAAAGTTACAAGACAAAAAGAATTATCACGGAATAACTTATTATAATGGATATAAATGATATAGATGATCTTATATTGAATAAACTAATACTTTTTCTAGATAAAATAAAATTCTTTTTAAAAAGTGATTCAGTCTATATTAAAAAAATATAAATAATTTCATAATTTATAAATTTATACACTTAATATTTAAACTATAATAAAATTCAACATATTTCACAAGCTGTAACATTGGTTGTTACATATCCTCGAATTACATTTTTTTTTTATAAATAGAAGATTGTATTAACTAAAAAAATAAATGTATTTAATGTTTTAAAAAGAAAAAAGAGTTTAATTTTGATATATTATTAATATAAAAAATTCAACCACTTAAAAATTACTCTAACTTTAAAAGTGGTTATTATAAAAGTGTCAATTTTTAATTTGGTGATAATTCAAAATTAAATATCATTGTAAAAAATCTTTATACCATCCATGTTTAAGTACTATTTAAAAAAAAAAACTTTCTTCATAATAGAAAATAATAATGTGATTTTATAAGAAAATTTAAAATTGTACAAAAATGGAAAGCTTTTATTGTGATATTTAATGTTATTAATATATCGATGTCGTAATCTTTAATAACTTTATTTTATTTATAGATTTCTTAATTGTACTCAGAATAATACACAATAAAGCCGTAAATGTATTAAAAAAATAAGAAAAATGTTGACATCTACCTTCAAAACGGATTTAAAACTAGCAAGTTTTTATTGGAAAAAAGTATTTATTATATGTTGAATGCAATAAAAAAAATCTTAATATTTTCTCCATTAGTATCGTAAGGACGCTAGCTAACTTAGAACAGTCTATTACACCATATTGTTAAAGCTGGAACAGACATTCCTAGTTTCCTTCTAGTGATTTCTTAACATAGTGTAGTAAAAATAGAACAAAGAAAAGAACAAGGACTTTTCATTTCCTAATCAAACAATTCCATATCAAAAGCACCAACAAAGGTAACTATAGTCTTCCGGAACACTGGAACAGGCAGAAAATTAGGCATTATTTTGAATAAACTTTTGTCAATAAAAAAGCATCCATGCTGCTGCTAAGTTCTATAATAGTACCTTGTTGCATATATCATGAATATTTATGATGATATTTTCACTCAATTTCTGGAAATAGAAATCTCATCAACCACATGCAATTGATTAATGAGAATTCAGAAATGTATGCAATGAGTAAAAATGAAAAGTGACATTCTTCGTATTTAACCAGCATAAGTAAATTAAAATAAAAAGTGCTAACCATTTCAATTCATCAATATACATCTACAAAAAAATTACAGCAGGCCAAAATATGATCCTCTCTCATGGTTACCTATGTCAAACCGCCAAAGACACCAAGAGGGTTGTTACAAGTAAAATCACCTGCAGGAAATTACACATCCTGTGAAATTCTGAGTGAGAGACGCGAATCTCAATGGGAAATCTGCAATGATCCATGGATGGATCAACAGTAGTGATCAAACCTAGACCTCCAAAGTCACAGCTTTCAGCTCTCTGATCATGCTGCTGATAGTAACTATTAAAAGCATATGATATGTTACTAGGCCAGCTGATGTTAAAGCAAGATCCACCAGGAGACAGTGCAGTACAATCAGCACTTGCACAAGCCTCTAAAGCACTGGCAGTTGCATTTGACAAGTCTTTATTGTTGTTCACAACACACCACTTAGAAGAGAGATACTCAACATTTTGAGCATTCACGAGGCTCTTTGAACCTTGGCCAAGATCCACATGGTACTTTGCTTGGCCGTCGAAAGTGAACAAACCCCAATGCCTTTCAAAGTTTCCAGAAGCAATGCTCCTTTGGTCCTCATCAAGAAGGCTCAAAATGTATGTTTCAAGTGGTGGCTTGTGTGGCCTAAGTGGGGTCCCCAAGTTACTATGAAGGTGGTTTATAAGGCCTTTAATGAAGGTTTCTGCAAGGTATGAACTTGCATTGACAGCACCATCTGTTGGCCAACCAATCTTCGCCACGACAATGTCCATATTAGGATATCCCACTGTTGATAATACAGTAACCACTGTATCATAGCTTAAGTCAAAGCTGTTTTTGTATGTTTTATGGCTAAAATTATGAGGGCGTGCAGTTTCTTTGAAGAGGGAGAAATCCAGCGAAATGTTTTTGGTCTGAAGGTGGGTTACAAACGGGGAAATGGTCACAAAGAAAGGTGATCCATGCTTATCAAGAAATGCGAGGAGCTCAATCATGGTTTTGTTGATGTCAGGCCTCAAATGCACTCCCGAGGACAGGTTAAATCCTGACTCGAAACTATCAAAGCTACATGGAACCACAACTTTCACTTTGCTGTCCAATTTTGCTTTCTTTAAAGCTGCTTGAATGTTCATAGCAGCTCCAATTAGGAAGGGATGAAATTGTTCATTGTAGATTTTAAGAAATGGCTCATCACCAACAGCAACATATCTGCAAAAGTTATGTTTAGAACTATATGTACAGGGAACCATCCATAAGACTGATAAGAGATACAAAATCCATTTTATTTTAAATTTGAGTTCAATTGAAAAAAACAAACAGGATTCAACAGTGCAGCTCAGTGGCTCTAGCCATACTGCCAGATCATAGCTGCTAGATGAATTTCTTTAATAGCTTGTTTCAAATCCTGTTAGCTGATAAAGTCCTAAGCAAGATAAGATGAGACAAGATTTTCATTCCATCTTCCCCAAAAATGATTTTCCTATTAAACATGGTTCCCTAGAACAAGAATGGGGCTTGTTTTTGAACCATTGCAGTGGTTCCATTATCAAGTAGTGAGCATATTATTATGAGATTCTAGTCCACCTTAAATATTCCCCGATATTATTGTGACCAAAGGAAGGCAAAATATGCTTTTTCTACAACTACAGGGGAAGAACATAGATAATAGAATATGATCATGAATTGAATGAGTCTTAGGTCAACTTCTGTGGGCGAACTTATGAAAAAGTTGAGGGTGAGCCCTAACACAACGGTAAAGCTGTGTCTTGGTAACTTGTTGGTCTTGGATTCGAATCCGGAAACAGTCTCTTTGCATATGCAATGGTAAGGTTGAGTAGAATATCTCTTCCCCTTACCTTTGCATAGTGAGGAGCCTTTGGGCAATGGGGTAAATAGTTTTTTTATGCGAGAACTTTTCATATTATTTTTGTTGTCTTACAAGTACTTGTTGAGGAGTTTACTAAAACTCACTTATATTTGTAAATTATTAAGGCATAAATGGAACTAGATATCTACAGCATCAGCATTTTCAGGGTACAGGACCAACATTTAGACAAGTTTGCATCCTAGCTTTTCATTCTCCTAGCACGCAATACTGAGAAAATAGTAATGTTTTTCCAAAACCAACTCTTAAAGTTCAAAGAGCAAACTTAAAGAGTGTCCATCCGAGATCAAACAAGATGCATTTTATGTATGTCACTATGTCACTAACTGCAGTACTGTCTTCTGCACATACACACACAAAGCAGTAGCTTGCAACATATCATAAATTATAAGTTCTTCACCTGATATTATTTTCTTACATGGACTAGCAAGACGGTATTGCTATTGAGGCCAATACCCAACTCTACTAGAAGTGACAATATATCTGGAAGTGAAGGGCAAATGTGCAGTGAACCAAGGAAGCTGATTAATAAAGAAAAGAAACACAGACTTAACAAAAAGAATCAAGTTCAACAAATTTGACATCATCCTGATATCTTCTTGGTATATAGTCTCAATGGTCCAAGTACAGATTCTAACATTCTGTAGTTAATTATTTTCGGTCCCTTTGACCTATGACAATCCTCATATGGTTATATGAAAACCGTGCAGCTTGACACCTATGGGATTGTTCTATAATATTAAAACCTATCTTATGCAGACACTAATGCTTGTTTCACTCTTCAGGATGACTCATCAAAGGGCAGAATAACAAACACGGAATTGAAAACCGCCCTTTACAATGTCCATGATCATCAGTAAATTAAAAAAGGTAAACGAAAAATCCAAAGCAAAACAACCACGTATTGAGAATTAAATCACTTATAAAAAAATGGAAAAATAAAACAATAAAAAGAAGATTGACAATAACACAACAAAGCAACTACAAAGCACATGTGGAACAAAGCAAAGGGGCAACGAAAAGAGCCAAGAAATTATAATCTGACTCACTCGATTCGTGTCACACTGCCCACATTAGGCATGTAGCGGGTAACATTATCATGGACCCAGCTATCTGCAGCCTTCTTAGAAGAGTTCAAGCTTCTGAGCATAGTGTTAGGAACACCCACAGTAACATCAATGTTGGAGCCAGAAAGGGCCTGGAGAACATCAGAGTTGGCATCAAAGAGCTTGACTTTGTTGATGCTGTTGGACTTCAAGAGCTTCACCACCTTGTGGGGTGGAAGGGGGTGAGAAGCCATGGTGCCCCAGTTCACCCCCACAGCTCCAGCTACACAGGCCATGCTGGAAGTAATGATGAGGAAGGTGAAGAGGAAGCAAGAAAAAGTGGTATTAGGCATTTGAGGTTTGTGTTGTGATGTTTGATGATTCTGGAGAAGGAAGGAGAGAAACATCCAATCTTGGTTACTGTGTAAGTGGCAACTTTTGTTGGAGGTTTCAAGTTTCAAGTTTCAAGCTTTGGTGTTCAATTCAATGTGTGTATTTTTTTTTTTTCAAATGCTGACAAGTGCTCCTTTTAATAAACTAAAAGAAGAATTTTTTTAATTGGAATTGATAAAATTGTGTATTCATAATTTTCTTATTTTCTTCTATAATTTTTATGATGAATATATATATATATATTATTTTTTAATCAATGTTTTAAAATACTTATCCTTATGTTTTAACTTTTAAGGATACTGATAACAATATTTTTTTATATAGTTTGAAACTTTTTTGGAGGCTTTTAAGTAGTTGTTAATGGTGATTGGTGAGAGTAGGTGCTGAGTGAAAGTGGTGAAGGCTGCATAGCATTGAATGTGTGGTGTCAGTGGTGCAGTGGACTAGTCTGAGGCCCAAGGCTATTGAAGTACTGGCAGTGGAACATATATGCTCATGCTTTTGTTGTTTTTTACTATGTTGTCTGGCTTTGTGTCTTTAACCCTATGTGTTGGGGCAAATTGCTTGCCCATAGATGGAAATACAATGGGGGTATTTGATAAAGAGAATAGAAATAATACTAACGAAAAATTTTATATTTATATATTTTATATTCTATTTTAATTTAAAAAATTATCTTTTTTTATCTTGTAAATCAAACTCATCCTAATTAAGGCCCAATATACATGACTTTGGGATTTTGGCATTTTAATTTGTAAACTATTGATCAAAATAAATAAATAAAATTTATGCTCTATCATATTACTTATTTATTTCCTTTTATGGTCTAATTTTTGGTTCACCAATTCCCAAAATGAAAGGAAAAAAATAAATTGAATAACTATTAGTCAAATGATTTTCTTATCCATATAAATAAAAAAAATATTAATGAATTTATAAAAATTCACACAACTTATTTAATCAACTGAATTAGATATTGACATTAACAAACTTGATTTTTTTTTTCAAAGAACTGGTGAACAGATGTCATCTTTTAATTAATATGTAAAATTGTATAGCTATGAGCTTGTAGTTCAATTATCTTGGGTTTAATGTTAAGATTGAAATATATGACAAATTAACAATGCTTGTTTGTTTATGTTAACTTTGCGCAATAGATGGTCATGCAAGATCCGTTGGTTTGCATAGAGAAGAGGGTTAAAAAAAAGGAAAATAAAAAATAAAATTAAGTGAGACTCTCCTATTTACACTCTATTTTAATTTAAAATATTCATCTCAATTTATTTTCATTACAATTGTTTCCACTCTACAAAAAGGACTGTAGGTAAATAAAATTTTGCTTTTAAAGTCAATTTTGAGATATAATAATTAATTTTGTTAGAAATTAAATTTCTTTTAAAAATTAATAAATAAAATTAATTCTAGATGCAAAATTCATAATTTTTTTGCAACATCCTTATATGTATATTTAAAAAAACATTTTTATTTTATTGTTTAAATAATTAAATTACTAAAAACTCACTACCAAAAATAAACACATATTTGAGGAGGGAGTTTACATCGATCGCTGATAATTATTTATTTATGTTAGTCGTTAACTATTTGCATTGTAATTTTATATTCACTCTAGCTAAAGTACAATTGTACTTTTATATATTTAAAACTTGAAACTGTATATAAAATCTAATCAGAAGTAGTGTTATGGAGAATTAATCAAATAATTAGTAGAAAACATAAATGCATAACCAGTAAAGTCCACTATCATTTTATAAATAGTTGATTTACTAGTTAGTAGAAAATATTCTTAATACTATAACTACATAATTGCGATTACTAATAAGTAATAAAAACACTTTAATTTCGATCCTAAGATGCAATTCTTTCTCAAATCATTCATCAAACTCCGATATGTATCTGAAGTTTCTCTCGATCATAGCTTTTACGTTAGACACCGGGCTGCAGTCTGAAAAACGCACGTCCCTGCCTTTCTCTATCTCTTTCTCCAAACATTTGTTTTAAGCTAAAGGTTCATTTTTAATTTTCTTATTTCAAATTAGATTCCCTTACTTTTTTTTTCTTCAGGGTCTGTCTCAGTTTTTTGTATCTATATAACAATTTCCAGGTTCCAGTTTCATTGTGGCTATTGTCTTCTTTGATCATATATGTGTGGCCTACAATTTCGTGAATGACATTATCTGTTTTGTCTCAATATACCATAGATATTTAGTTGATTTTGCCAAAGGAGAAATAAATATCCTCGTTATGCCCTTTAATGGATTTTAATTCTTAACATTTATTCACTTTAGAACGTTAATCTCACAATCAGTTCCTTATGTGTATAACTGTGTCTATATTATTTATGTTCATCTGCACGTCAGTAGTCAGTATATATGTTGCATTGTAATTCCTTTAGGCATTTTATGGAGTTGATATCTGTTTTTCCAGATGTTTATGTGAAAAAAGTTAAAATCAGCTAGATTTCTAAAAAACACTATTATTCCTTTTCTGCTTATTTTCTTCATCATATAGATTATTACGTTTTGAAAGTATACTTTACAAATTATGTTTAGCCAGTTTCTTTTTTGCTCTCCTTTCTTATTAATTTTAATTAGTCCTGTTACTCTCCATTTAACTTTGAGCACAAATGCAACAGGCTTGTTGTATAAAATGCATTTATACACTAGACAGTTAGATTGTTAAAATTGTAATTAGATAGAGAGCAAAGAAATAAATATTTTCACTTACCAATGAACATTAAAATATGTTTCGTGATGCAATGCTATTCACAGACTGCTTTCATATGAAGTATTCAAGTGCAGCAGGCATCAACTTAACACAAAATGATCAAATTAAAAATTGATAAAATATTTTGCATAATTATAAAATAAAGGTTGCTAATGGTAATGATCTTCCATGAATAAGGTTCGGCATGAGTTCAAGATCCTATGGGAACATATCAGGCTAGTCATACTCAGATCACGTTTGGTTCCTAACATTGAAACTGATAATTGTAAGTGTATTTTATAGGACAACTTAGATGCAGTTCCATTAGTTCTTTTAGTATAGTTCTCTAATTAGGATTGGAGTTTTATCTCAATAGCTTACCCTGACCTTTTATACAAAACTTTATTAGACAGATTACTAAAGTGCAACTCCATTTGTAAACAGAGAACAACACTAAAATCACTTAAGAAATTGTATTTAAGTTTTGTCCTATTTTATATTCCTATAAAGCCTTCAATTTCCAGTTTATTACCCTGCAATGTGGCAAGCCATTTGTTACACAGGCATGGTCACTTTGAACATATTAAACATTAAAGATCAACCACAAGTGTTATTAAGCCAAAATAAATGGATACAAAGGTGACTGAGCTTTTTCTTTTGTAGCCATACTTGGGAGGGAAAAAAAATGGTTTTTCAATCTCCAGGAAGCAAGTTGGCACTAAGTCATATGCATGATTGGCTGACTCTTCTGCTTCTTGCTGCTATGGACGGAGCCTTGAACATGATAGAACCATTCCATCGCTTCGTCGGGAAAGACATGATGAGAGATCTTATGTTCCCATTCAAAGAAGATACCATACCCATGTGGGCTGTCCCTGTAGGTACCTGCTTACATCATGCCAATAATCCATGGAGATACCTCAAAATTATACCTTATAGCATTAAGGATACAAAAACTTAACTTCTTGATCATTCCTGTAACAGATCCTATCTATTTTCATCCCCATTCTTATCTTTATTGCGTTTTACTTTGCCAGAAGGGATGTCTATGATTTACACCATGCAACATTGGGTATTCTCTTGTGCTCTCTCAGTTTGTTACTTGTTTTATGACCATGACTTTTATGCCTTTGGATCCTTGTATCATCATCTCATTGAAATGGCTTCCTTAATTTGGAACTTAGGTCTCATGTTTTCAAGCTTAATCACTGGAGTCATCACTGATTCCATTAAAGATGCTGTTGGTAGACCGCGACCAAACTTCTTCCACCGGTGTTTCCCTGACAATATACCTGTGTGTTTTCCTACTTATTCTCAGTATTTTGTAACCTTTAAGGTCGTTTTCAGAGAATTTTATTTGTTTTCATTTCATATTATAAAGTAATGTCACATTGTTTTGACTTTAAAAAGATTGTATAATGTAATAGTGACAATAAGGTTTCTGTTGCTTTCAACATTTCCTATAAACAAAGAAAAAACATTTTGTGCACTTTTTTAATTATTTGTGAAAGCAGGAAATGAAAACCAAGAAATTTCCACTCAGACCAAATAGACCCTTGACTTCTCATTCAATCATTCTTACTCTCTTGTCTCTGGCCCTTTCTGTCTAATACTGATTGCTTAATTATGCTATGTGAATTGGTTCATGCAGGTGTTTGATAAAGACAATGGTGATGTTCTTTGTACCGGGATTAAGGCTGTTATAAAGGAAGGATACAAAAGCTTTCCAAGTGGGCATACTTCATGTAAGTAGTAGAATATATGTTTCAAAAATAATGGTTAGGTGTTGATGACATGAACCTAGTCTAGAAGGTTGTCTAACCATTAAATATGAAAATTATCAATTGTGGTATGTGTTTGGCTTTTTTAATTTGGTAATTAATAAACGCAGGGTCCTTTGCTGGTCTTGGTTTCCTTTCATGGTACTTATCAGGAAAAGTTAGAGTGTTTGATCGCAGGGGGCATATTGGGAAACTATGCCTAGTCTTGCTTCCTTTATTTATTGCTGTTCTTGTGGGAATTACTCGAGTTAATGATTACTGGCATCATTGGACTGATGTGTTTGCTGGAGGCCTTATAGGTTTCTTGCTAGTTACACTTGTTATCATAATGCAATACATTGTTGCTTCATTTGAATATTATTTTTTTGTAAATAATGCCTATGTAACTACCTTTGATTTGTTGCTTCAGGACTTACCGTGTCTTCAATCTGCTATTTGCTACTCTTTCCTTTGCCTACTCATCCACATGGTACGAATTCTTGTTCTTTGATTATTTCTTCGGAATTTCAATTTAGGCCACCATTTGTATTGCTTAATTGTTTTCCTAGACAATTCTGAGAATGTGAACTTTGGAACGGAATATTTTCATATTTTTTTCTCGGATATTGTTTATTCCTGAAAAAGTAGTGGTACTGCATGAATTCATGGAAGTCACATATTGAACCCCTGAATGTTAATGTTTGGACTTCATCATGTCAATGAAGAATGATAGGAATTAGGAAAAACGAAGAAATTGGTTAGACAAAAGTTGTGCAGAGTATTAGATACCCAATTAGTGTCATTTAGATCTTTAATCTTCGTATTGCAGTGTTGCTTCTTATTTTCGATGTTTTTTCCTTTTCTCTATGGGGGAGAAACTAGAAAGTGGGCACTGGCAAATATGAGTAATCTGCTAGTTCAACCAAAGTAATATGACCACATTTATATTTATATTAGTGTTATGACCTTATGCTCATATTTCCTTAAGTTATCTGTTGGATGGTGCTCAAATGAGTGAACAAAAACTCCTTTTTCGGTAACTAGTGAAATATAACTCTTACAATGAGTTTGGATTATCTTCTTAACAACTATAAAGAAAAAGTTAAAGTGAATTTGTGACTTAAAATAAATCAAACTTAACCCAGTCGGCCAAGTGATGAGAGGTTTAGATAATTGCACAAGGTTGCAAAATTAAATTTTCTTGTCGTGATTGTACACAAAAAAAAAAACTTTTTAGATAATCTATATCAGTTTATATACTTGAACTTTCAACTTATTCATATAACTTTTCCGTAAATACCCATAAGATTTTTTAGAATTTAACATTTTTGCCTTAGAAAAGTCTTAAAAACAATGCTTTACAATTGAAAAAAATCGTACAAACTAGAAGCTAATCTAAATTGGGAATCAAATCTTTGGTTTCTTGACTTTGTATTTTTGTTCCAAATCTGTAGGTTGGGCTCCTCATGTTTTTTTTCTTATGATGGGAGAGAGTGATTCTCCTTCCCGACGAGGAAGCCAAACTCCACATGCAACAAGACTAGATGAGTTTCCCCTGCAAATGTAAAGTGGGACAAGATATATGTGAATGTGTGATTGCTGATTTCTGTTATGCTATATGCTTCTTTGACGAAATGGATTATAGTCAGTTTAGAAACATTTGGCAGTGTTGTGTCCATGCATACATCTAATGGGCACCATGCAAGATTGCAGTTTCCTTAGGTCGAACTAAGTATTAATATTCTCCAAAGTAGTGAAATTTATAATTAATAGCATGGCGAATTCTAAGTTTCAATTCTTACTAGAATCACACCGATTAATGGGACTCTTTCTCTAATATAAGTCTAATAGATTTTTATTTAAGAATGAAATTATTGTCTCCAATTCATTCTTTCTTGAAATCATATCACATTCTGAATATAATGAAATAAGATGAAATAAGAAATTTTTTGGTAAGTATATACTTAAAGTTTAATAATTACGTACTTATAGAGTAAAACTTTTTATATTTTTGTATAATCACAAATCATTATTAATATGATTTTTAAAGTAATTATTATAAAAGTTAACAAACTAATCATACATAATGGATTGTGATTTGATGATAATGTAAAACTTTTTACATGACTAATGTATAATTTTTTCTGCATGTATATTTTGAATAAGTTCTCTATTTTTTATTGTATAAAAATAATTAAATGTTTCTTTTGTTCTTTCTTCAATAATTTCTAATCTTTATTAATCTTTTAGTAGATTCGAATTCAGATGAAGTTCTAATAGTTCTAATCAGCTATAAAAAAAAGTGTGTCTATGAAAACTCATCATCCATACATAATGAATTCCACGTTTTACAAAATGTGGAATTTATAATTATTGATTAATAAATTATTTTTAAATATAAATATATAGAGGTGGCAAATTAATTTGTCTAGACTAAGGTATGAAAATGAGATTAGCCAAGTTGGATTTCTTATGAGTTATAAATTTATTAGCCTAATCTAGTCCATAAGGTTGGGCCAAATTGATTTAATTTTTCAGGTTAATTTTATAAAAATAAACTAAATAAAATAATAAATAATATCGAGCCAAATTTGTTTGATATTTTTGGCGCAATATTTTATAAGTTTGATATGGTTCATTGAGTCAAGCCAAATTAACTTGATTTTTTGGATCCTAAAATTTAGGTTGTAACCCAATCCAACCCAATTACATATCAATAGGTTGAGGTTTGATCATCGAATTAGTTAGGTTCATTTCAAATGATCCAATTATAATGAAGTTAGGTGTGAGATTAATAAATTTCAACCTAGTGAGTCTAATCCAACTCAATATACATATAATATTAATAATAAAATAATAATAATTCTAATTTTATCAATATATTGTGTATGCGATGTAAACCTAAGAAATATCAAAGAACCTAAATTGTGGTCATGTCCTCGATTGATTCCTAGATGTATGCACCTAGAAGATCCAAGTACAATTCAGTTAACACATGACATGATACCACCAAATGTTAAGTAAATGGTAATTTCTAATTATTGATATGACTTTTAATCGAATTACACTATTATTTAATCACAAATTATTATCGATATGACTTTTAGCTAATTTTATTAAAGACAATAAATTTATAATAAATTGTAGTTTCTGATTTTTTTTAAACCATACCTTTTCTCATCAATCAAATTGCATATGTTAAAGAAAAACTTATAATTAACAAATTTTATATATTAATGCAAGGGTGGCTCTTATGATAAATTTATTTCTTTTTACTGGTGTGCATCTTAAGCTGCAAATAATTGATATCAAAATTATTATTATTATTATTTATAGAACTTGATACCAAAATCAAAATTATAAACAATTATTATTATTACTTTATGAGTGTTTCTTCCTGCACCATTTATTTTTTCTACTACACCATTATGAACAGTGCATTTCCAAAATTGCCCTTCGCATTTTTGCTGCTTTTGTACACGGATCCATATGATTCACACTTATAGATTCGTCAATCCGTAAGAAACTTAGTAAGATTTTTAACTAATCCGTATATATAAAAAAAAATCTTACTAAGTTTCTTACGGATTGACGAATCCGTAAGTGTGAATCATACGGATTCGTATACAAAAGCAGCAAAAATGCGAAGGGCAATTTTGAAAATGCATTGTTCATAATGGTGTAGTAGAAAAAATTAATGGTGCAGGAAGAAACACTCTTACTTTATCTATTAACGTACAGTATATGTATTTGTTTACATATATTTCGAATCATGGATTCACGTTCCTATTTTTTCTTTGGGCCATTATATTTAGGAGTTACTATTGAAATCACGTTCCTTTTTTTTTCTTTGGGCCATTATATTTAGGAGTTGTTATCGATAGAGTAATTATTCTTTACAACAATCGTATTTCAGTTGTTTATTTTTTTAACACTCCTGTATGTTTGTCTCCTCTTCCTCTGCAAAGTATATTGTCAACCATGACTATCATCAAACACCACCAAGACCTGCTAGACTTAAACACTATATCACCACCTTCCATCATGTCCCTGTTGCGTCGATCACCCAAGCCACTATCATACCAACAACATCATTGCGTGACCCATACAACACCTCACACCAAAAGATCTACACACCACAACACCACCACATCGTTGTGTGAACACCATCCCATCACACAATAGGGAAGACACCCATTGCAACATTCATGGAGGTCAAGGTCGCGCAACATAGACGGAGGTTCAGATTTGGGGCCAGAGATGGTGTGGTGGTAATGAGTTGGCGTTGCCAGGAAGGGGAAGAGGGAGGGGTGGGGGCATCGGGAAGGGGAGGAGAGAGGGAGAATTGGGAGGGTAAGAGGGTCTTTTTTTTAGGTGTGTAGGGGCCAATAGCAAATGTGGTAGGGAGTAATATCAACTCCCTTATATTCTTTTGAGTTGAACTTCCTACACCATCAAAAATTCTCATACACCATATTACAATAGTGCTTTTCCCATATTGCCCTTCCGTTTGAAAATTAATAATAATTATTTGAAAATTTTTATTCTTCTTCTTCCTCGCGCTCCTTCTTCTCCCAGCTGCAACCACCGGACTTCCTCCCTGCCACCTCCCTGCCACTGTCATCGAATTGGATTCTTCTTCCCTCTGCAACGAAGGCAACGAAGCTGAATTCTTCTTCTTCCCTCTTCTGTTTTGCTGCCAGAGATATTCAGGCAACCCATTGAATCCGCGCACCTTGTTCGAGCTTCTCCGTGGATACATTGCCTTTGGGTGGTGGTCGTTTCTGCGTTTTCTAGCCCTGGTGAGTGGTTTCTTGCTTAAACGTTGCCTATGGTGGTGTGTGGTGGCTGTTCTAGGCCGGCAATGGCTGAATTGGAAGCGTGATGGTGTATGAAACCGTAAGGATTCGGCAATCCGTAAGCATCTTACGGATTGGGTAATCCGTATGAATCTTACGGATTGATCAATCCGTAAGATGCTTACGGATTGCCGAATCCGTATGTGTGTTTTTTGCAGTTTTTTTTATTTTTCAATAGAAGCACCTGTGTTGGAGTAAAAGCAAAGTCAATTTAACAAGCTGCTGTGGAAAAAAATTGTGTAGTATATGACTTGAAATGGTGTTAATCTTGATTTGGTCTTGGACAAATTGATATAAGATATTGCTTAGTGGTATATTTTTGAAATGATTATTGTAGCAAATGAATATATATGGTTGATTGCTTGTTTTATTATTTTTGGAGACAGAAAATTGTAACCTCAAAGAGAGAGATAGTGTTGCCAAATATGAAATCAACAAGACTTTAATGTAGCAATCCTTATATAGTAATGCCTATGAATATGATCATAGCGTTGTCATGTTCTTATACAATTTGCACATTCATATTTGCTTGTAAAACACACAGATAGAGCAAGATTGTATTGGACCTTGTCATGTTGCTTGATTAAGTTGCAGAACCATAGGTTCCTAATGGCTGGCTTTGGGCAGTGTGACCCCAATTGAGTTAAATGTAATTCAGAATTTGTTGCTTGTGTAATGGGTTGAAGTCATGACTGGCATGTAAGCTGTTAATTGTTGTTGTTTTTTGTGATGTGCAAATTGTGAATGGTTATTGCTTGTTGTTGAAGTTGGGATCTTATTGCTTGGTTGTTGTTGTTGCTTGAAGTCTGGCATGCAAATTTGTTGCTTGTTGTTGCTTGGAGTTCGTAAGGTGTTGGGATTCAATGGGTTGTTGAGTTTGGTTTGAAGTCGTGACTTATTGGTTGTTGGGCTTGCTTTGAAGTCATTAGTGACACCAAATGTGAATGAATTGATGTTCATGACCCTCTTATTGTTGCTTGTGTAGTATCATTAGTGACACCAAATGTGAATTAATTGATGTTAACTATTGTTGTTGCTTGATTTGGTTTGAAGTCATGGCTGACATGTATACAAATAATGCACAGAGATCATGGTTAAGACTAGAGGAATGCCTCGGAAAGTGGGTGGAAGTAGTAGAGGTGGTGAAGATGAGCCTGTCCAGAGGCGTAGGCCTACGGCGTCCGTTCGTAGGCAAAGGATAGACCAGGCACATGCTGAGGATCCCGTTCTTGAGGAACCTCATATGGAGACCGATATTCCTGGGACAGAGGATGTTCGGAGACAGGATGTTGGGACTGAGGATGTTGGTGGTGAGTCAGAAGCATATCCAGGGGGGCCAGAAGACGGTTCTGTGTTGACTTCTTATGCGGATCATGTTGCCTTTAGAGTATGGGCAGGAGAGGTATGAAGAATGTTAATTTTCATACTTAATGAGTATTATTGTTGATAATATACATGTAAAGTGATTAACTCTTTATTGCAGGAACGTCATGAGCTCAAGTTGGCTTCCCACGGACGAAAAGTGATTAAATTTGGGAAGCCAGCGGCAGAGATCATGGGCTTAGTGGCTGCATCGGGCCTAGCTCCTCTGATTTCTTGCTGTGTGGAGACTGGGGACAGGGGTCTGCTATCGGCTTTTGTCGAGCGATGGCACCCTGAAACCAGTAGTTTCCACCTGCCCGTGGGGGAGCTGACAGTGACCTTAGATGATGTGGCGTCGATTTTGCATATTCCTGTTATGGGAAGCTTGCAGTCTTACGAGGCTATCGACGTAGGAGAGGCAGTGGTGATGTTGGTCGAGCTGCTAGACGTCACAGTCGAAGAAGCAGCTGCTGAGACGACCCAATGCCATGGGGCATATGTCCGTCTTTCCTGGCTCCGAGACTTGTATTATCAGAAGTGTGAAGCTAGGCAGTGGACATTAGCGGCGAGGGCTTATTTGCTTCATCTGGTGGGGTGCACTTTGTTTGCTAACAAGAGTGCTACACATATAGGTGTGGTATTCTTGGAAGCTTTTCGGGACATCGATGAAGCTGCCAGATACGCTTGGGGAGCGGCTGCCCTGGTGCACATGTATGATAACTTGAATTATGCATGTAAGCACCATGGGAAACATCTGGCTGGATACATTACGCTTTTACAGGTAATATGTTAGAAATTGAAATTATCTCGTATAACTTGTTGTTGGTTGCTGTTATTGTTAATATCTTAATGATTATACCTGTGTAATATGCAGTGCTGGATATATGAGCACTTTCCTATGGTGGGGAACGTTGTTCCAAATGATGATTATCAGGAGGTTCAACCACGTGCCCACCGGTGGAAGGTTGCCAAGGCGTTACCTCTGTCAACCTATCGGACGCGTTTAGATAGGTTGAGTTTGGCTGATGTTTGCTGGGCGCCGTATCAGGACCACCGGCAGCACAGAGAGTTTGAGATTATATCACAGTATTCTGGGCCCATCAGATGGGGCCCACATACTGTTAGATATCTACCTGAGCGGGTCGTGAGGCAGTTTGGATATGTCCAGGACATTCCAGAGACGACGGTGACTGAGTTGCCTGGTATAGAGGATGTTGATGATAGATGGACGCATTTTGCTGATCACATGATCGCGCCTGGGGAGTTGGTTGCTTGTCCAGGTCAACATGTGGCTGGATACATGGCCTGGTTTTACCGTATCTCACACCCAGTGATGACTCCCTCACAGTATGACGCAGCTCGTGCACGGAGTTTTGCTGAGGCGACCACAGGAGCAGTACCAGTTGTTCCACCGCCACATCAGCCACGTGCAGACGCAGGAGCACAGTCAGAGTCGACCATGACTACGGATGAGCAAACCCCTCGACATGCAGTGGTGATTAATTTAACATTTTATTAAATGCCATAAAGAAATAACTGTAATCATATCTTGAATTTTTAATAATGAGCAATTTGTTGTGATTTCAGGCTGTTTGCCACCGGATTGCTGAGGGGTTGCAGCAGATGCTTGACATGGGGATGGTCGCAGAGGGCACTGATGCCTATAGTATGACAGAGCAGCTTTTGCATCTTGCTCGAGGTGTCAGAGAGGACGCCATTGTCTATACTAGGCCTAGACATGGACAGCGCAGACGACTTTGACTTTGACTTTTGTTTATATCATGGATATAATGTAACATTTGATTTTTGGATACATGACTACATTATGACATCTAATATATGAATCGTTATGAAATTCAATTGTGCTTTTATTATTCATAAATTGTCTAATCATCGCATAAATCAACGTGTTTTGTGCGTGATTTAATACATTTTGCATACATTTGCATTCGAGCAATATAATAAGCATGCCACTGTTGAGCTTCATTGGTACAGTGTGTAGACCACAAAAACGCCGTCGACGGTAATGGACAATTATCTCGTAAAAACACCTGTACATAGCCAAAACAAACTTAAAGTAAGGTCATCTGCTAATAGTAAAAGTAAAAACAAATCAAGTCGAACACTTTGACATCATACCTGCACAAAGTGGTTACCAAAAACATGACCAATGCACAAAATGCGATGACCTTTAGGATCTCTAGGAGGTTGGCTTCTAAGAGGAAAGAACGTCATGCTTTGGTGAAGTGAAAGAGAGACAACAATGACGTTATATCTTGATGCAATTACATGGCCCATATCCGTAATATCCATCCATTTATCCATAGTAACCTGTTAATTCACAAAATTCAATACAGCAAATGCTTAGTATAGGATTCCATCAACCAATATACAATATGAAACGGACATTCAACAATGTTGTACCTTTGAGAATCCATCAACCAATAACGACCGCTTTAAGCTTTCAAATCTATCTATCCCACCAAATAGGGCTATGTATTCATCTGAAAAACTTGCAAGTTCTTTCAGCAAATGATTCCGTACCAAGGACCAAGATTCCTCACCATAACCTAATAAGGCAGCAATTACACGATATCCACAATTACCATCAGCTTTGACATCGGTGATATTCAAAATAAACTTCTGCATAAATGGATGAAATTGATCAACCATTGGAACCATTTGGTGGTGCATCATAACATCCGATGAGGAAATGGACTGTTTTGGAGTGGAGCAACTATTTTGCACGGATTCTAAGTCGTCTACATACTCAAAATAAGACGGGTCCCTTTTCGTTGACCTTTCGTGCTTACCCATTTTCTTCTTTGGAGCACCTTTAGTTTTTACCTTATCAGGGGGAGGGCACATGGAATTTAAATCAGGGTAAGCGATTTGTTTAAGCTTGCTCTTTAGAGTCATTTTCCCACACAAATCAACTTGTTCAAATCGGGTACATATGACTTCGATTTCTTTACTAATCGTAACTTCAGATTCATGTATACCTTCATCTGAAAAGTTTAGTCTCCGCCAAAAAATATGAATGGTGTCAATTGGGATGCTCCCAAGTACATACTTGGCTAGCTCACATGCACAAGGTAAACCATGCGTTCTTCTTATAACACACCCACAACGAGCAGGATTTTTTCCTTTATAATGAACTTGGTCATATTCCTCAGCAATATGGTTTAACGCGCACCTGGACACTAAGCCGAGAAGTCTCTTGTATAAAGTGACTTTAAAAATATGTCCAACTACATGTGTGCTTCTCTCCAAAGATGCCTTGATGTCATTATGTTGCAAGATCACCATATTGTTCATGGCATCCCAAACAGTGCATAAGTCTCCAACACTATTCTGCAATAGCCTCTTTAAGGTTGAATGAGCAGACTCCACCCTGTAATGTACGATACAGACAGATCATGATTTTCAAAGATAATAAAGTTAAGGAAATGTCAAATTAAGCAAAGTCACATAAGAAACTTACCTATTTGTTGTTGTGTTTCCAAAATGCATAACTTTATTTGTCCATGCTGTGACAAATTTCTCTTTGTGGGGATTCAACCAAGTGTCCTTAACATAATCAACAAACGCGGGCCACGGTGCACATGCAACTTCAAATTGCATAAGATGATCATCATACTGCTTTTCAGAAGCACAATCAACAAGACTTCCCCATGCTTCCATCAGATAATCCCATGCATTCTTCTGCCTAACATAAGTTTTACATTTTGCCTTAACATTCTTGTCAATGTGAAAGCGACACAATAAATTTGTTGCCTCTGGAAAAACAGTTTTGATAGCACTCATCAAGGCGGAATCTCTGTCCGTAACAATAACCTTTGGAAAAAATTCTATTTTATAAAAAATGCCTCTAAACCGTTCAAGGGCCCACACAACATTGTTTATGCGTTCAGCCTCTAAATAGGCAAATGCTGCTGAAAATGTCATGCCAGTAGGTGTGACCCCAACAATGTCTAGTAAAGGAAGTCTGTACCTGTTTGTTTTATAGGTACTGTCTATCAAGAACACCAAATGATATGCATTGCAGAGTTGCACTGCAGCTGGATGTGCCCAAAACAAGTCACGTACAACATTTTCGTCCTTCAATCGATGCCAATGAATATACATGTCGCGTTCAAGGAGCTTCATTAGCTGTTGCATTTCAGTATTGGCTCCTCTTGTACGCGTTCGGTATGCATATCTTGCATTGTAAATTTGTTTCAAACTTGTTACGTTATTTGCATTGTGCTCCTTCAATGTTAGAAGAATATTTTTTGGCTTCACCATCGCCCTTGTCATATCAGCAACAATAGTCTTCTCCTCCTCAGTTATTCGACCAGCATATGGATGTCCACAAAATGACTTCGCCAAAGCATGATTATGATTTCCACATATTAGCTTCACCATCCACCCTTGCCCTCCTGACATTGGTTTGCCCCGCAGCTTAAAAGGACACTCGCATTTTCTACTGCTAGTGGTTGAAGGTATGAAACCTTTTTTCCATGCTCTATACTTTCCACTCCTTTCACAACTAATCAACAAAAATGACGTTCTTCCTATTTTTCCAGTTTTAATGTCACTCCTCATTATAACCGCTACAAAACCATTCTCAAATGCAACTTTACGAGCCCATTTCAATAACGCATCACGCGATTCAAATACCTGCACAAATGGATAATTGTTACATATAATATTGTAAATTGAATGATTTAACAACTTTAACTACATTCATATTCTTTAACTACATTGCAATCCACATAATTACCTCATCTGTTTCAAACGCTGCAGAACAATCAATTAAACAATTATTGTCTTCAAACTCATCAGCCTCATCAGGGTCTTTACCAATGTCTTCATTCATATAAATTTCTTCATCCATTATACTCTCATACATCCACTCATCGTTGTCCATTCTAACAAAGTAAACTCTGATCAATAATAATAACATGGACATATATCGAAAAAAACGTAAAACATAGGTACAAATCAGAGGGAATATACAAACTGAAACCTTCAATCACACCCAATAATTACTTTGAAGTCATTTTGTTTTGTCTTCATCATATATAATAATTTTATACATTTTACAAACTAACCAACAGTGGCTGATAAATAAAATTCAATAACTACTCTTGTCATATACTAAGCCCAATTGCTAAATCACTAAGCAACTTTTTTCTTCCATATATCATTATCTCATCACAAACTTGCAACAACAACTCCTTCCTATCTTTGTGAGTAGTGAGACCTAAGGAAGTTTTTTTGCTACTTTATGATAGAAATTCAATTCCAGCAGCCAAAGCACCACTTGTGTTTTTCTCTTTCTTTCCCTTCATATCTAGTCAATTATTATAACCAAACCAAACCATTCTCTCTACATAATTTTTTTAAAAATGTAACAAAAGTTTTATTTTTAAATAATATCTGCTCAATTTAAAAAATTTTAAAAAATAAAATTAATGTCTTTTATTTTTAATTTTTTTAACTTACGGATTAAGTAATCCGTATGGGTAATACGGATTGTATGATCCGTATGGGTCATACGGATTACGTAATCCGTATGACCCATACGGATCATACAATCCGTATTACCCATACGGATTACTTAATCCGTATGACCCATACGGATTACTTAATCCGTATTACCCATACGGATTACGTAATCCGTATGACCCCATGCACCATCATTTACGGATTAGGTAATCCGTGCAATCCTTACGGATCGTCGAATCCGTGAGAAGCAAAAAAAACTCACCTCGTCTTCCACCTCCGAACACGATCCACTCCGGCGAAAACTGCCCAAAAACCACCTCCAGCAACCACAATGCACACCTCAATGAATCCAAATGCCTAACAATCACCTAACAAGATGATTCCAACCAATGCACACCTCAAATAAATGCCGAAATGGTGTAGTACGACTGATAGCTGCTGTCCTCCATTGTTGTTTCTTTATATTTATGTGCTTTTAAGTCATTAAGGGTATTTTTGGAATTTTGAAAAATTAAAATGGTGTAGGAGAAAAACTGATGGTGTATGAAGCACAACTCTATTCTTTTTTGTTTGGCCCAACACCCATGTACAATAGTGGGTTGTTTGAACTTTTTAATATAGATTATACATTTTAAAGCCCAAATGATTTCTATTTCAATCCCCCTTGTCCAGCTTACATGTTCACCCAAGATTCAAATAGATACAAATCACATGATTAATGATTTTAGGTTGTGTTTGTTTTTGAAGATTGAGATAATATTATAGAGAAAATTTCTAATTTTTTGTGATACTATTTCTTTTACACTCTACTTTAATTAAAAAATCCTTATATTTTTATCCTCTCTATTTTTCTCCTCTAAACCAAACACACCCTTAGCGATCTCTTTCATAGCTCAATTGCTAGTAGTGAATTCCAAGTTCTGAATCAACTATGAGAAAAAAAATGTTCATTAATCAAAGTCATAGAATCCCTACCATTGTCTTTTTATTGCTATAGTTGAGAGTTGAGACTTCATAAACTCATTCCAAAGGGCCAAACTAGATATGTTGTGATACTTAATAAATTGTTAATAAACAAGATCTAACTTTGAAAATTGTTTAAGGGAAATAAAGTATATGAAGCTACATTATGA
>CM023958.1:5594139-5669638 GCA_013407115.1 Glycine latifolia
AAAGTGTAAACACTTAAGAGAATATAGTTTTTTGGATGAATCAATATATTTATCAGTTGAAAGTGTAAACACTTAAGAGAATATAGTTTTTTGGATGAATCAATATATTTATCAGTTGAGAGTTGATGACTAATTTTTTGAGATATTAAAATTTATTTGAGAGATCAATTTCTTCCATTAGATATTTTTCATAACATAGATCTGAAAATCAAACCTCTAATCATATATTTAAGAAACAAGATTATTTGGCAACTATACCACATTTATATGTTGGTAGTAGAACATTAGATCTACTAATAAAACAGTGTCATATGCCGGAAAAAATATTGGACATTAAGATTGTTTCTATTGGTTGAGTATTTGTTATTAATCCATTTTTATTGGTATGGTAGATATAAGTACAGAAAGTATTACCTAAAAGAAAATTTTAAAAAAATTGCTACAACCAATGCTTCTAGCAATTTAAGTTATGATATCCATTCTCATATAAGAAATTAAATCACTTTTTAAAATGTACCAATAACCCGGAAAGAAAAGGACACATATACAGAACACTACTTAATGTTTTATGAAGAAGATGACTCGTTAAATATTAATATAGCGTTTTTTTTATATACATAAATATTAACATAGTGTTTGACACTATACTCAATGTCGTTCTTAATTAATTCTAAAATCTTGTGTAGAATGTAATACATGTATTATTTTTTAATGTGATATTCTTTTTTATTTATTTTATTCAAACATGTTACAAAACTTATACATTGTGTATATATTCTAAAAATGATTTTCTGTTTATTGTCAACATCTTCTGTGAGTTCAACTTTCTTCTTTCCCGTGCCACCTTGCAAAGTAGTGTCCATCTCATCTTCCATCTTTAAACACTGATCATATACAGTCGTTGTCGGGAATCTTAGTTAATGAATTTATATTTATAATCGTAGCGGGACCAAGACAACAGTCTCTTACTGTGGCTGTGAGAGAATCTCGTGGTTTTAATTTGGGTTTTTACACACCGACTTCCAAAAATGATTGATAGCAACAAATGCACATCAATTGTATGAACTTTTACCAAAACAATCTAGCTAGCTCAGTTGAATAAAATATGTTAAATGTTATAAATTCTCTTACAACTATTTTGATTCTTACAAAAGAAAAAGAAAAATGTATGAACTTTTCAATACAATTTCGAACACATCTTACACTAAGGGCAACCATTGATTCTTTGCAAACCTCCTTTAAAGTTTAAAATGGCACAAAGAATTAAATATCTTGTGCTGGATGAATTACATAGAGTTAGATCAATTAAGAGTATTGCTGCCTTGTTAAAGAGCTAGAGAAGTCTTAAAAAGAAAAGGGATCAAAGGAAACCTAATAACACAAGAGAAGAGATAATGAAAATGAAATAAGTTTTAAGTATAACTCAATAACTAATATTTTTTACATAATTTATATAAATAAATATTGCATTTATATAAGGAACCCTAAAAAAATCAAAAATATATTTTTCATTTTTATTAACCTGTATGAGCATATTTAAGGGGTGTACCATACAGGTCATATTTTCTTATGTACTCAACACAATCTCCATTAGGAGATACTTGCTAAACTGTCCATAGACAGTTACTCCAGTCCTCTTACCATACTTCATATATACTTGGTCAGAAAAAAAAAAAGATAAATGTATGTTTTACTCATTCTTATACACATAAATATGTTGGACTTAACTGACTTAATAGTCAAAGTTTCTTTATAGATATTCCCACCACATGTTAAAGAATGAAACCGAAAATCATACCAACACTAGACGAAGGAAAATATCAGATTATTCGATTAATAAACTTGATAAGGACAAGTATAAATTTTCTACAATATATTCAAAACTTTCTTTAAGAAAGCTGCATATAACTTGCATCCAAGAGTGTGATAGAGTGAGTTAGTGAACTTTCAGCTTTAATTACATGCCTTTTTTTTATTTTGTTTCTAACATATATATTCATGTAATAGTGTAAAAATAACAAAAAACATATTCTTGTGATAGTTTATCTTCCATAGTTTTCAATTCAAAATGGTTAGACCTAATTATAACTTTTTTTAGCCTAAATTTGTACTTCAAGTTTCGGCTTTAGATATGTTATGTCTTACTTTCAATATTTATTGTGTTCACTTATGCGCTTGTTTTTAGGTTAGTTATTTTTTTTTGCTAATTGAACCTCTCATTTTCTTTTCAATTATTATTCTATGATTACCTTTGTTGTCTAAACAAGATGACTATATCAGTTGCCTTTTTCTTTCTTCCAAATTTCAATTTTGAAATGTATTAAATACTCTTGTGAAAATTTAATTATAAAATTGATTTAATCACTTTTTAAACTCATTTACTTATCACTAACAAATTAACAACTAACATTGTTGACCTTTAAAAAGATTAATCACTTTTGGAATTAAAATTTTCAAAATTAATTGAATTTTTTTAATATATTTTGAAATTAAAATTTCAAAAGGAATTTTAAGGATTCTTGTGATATGTATCAATTAATATTTTTCTAAAATCAAATTTTAATTAACAAGTGATTTGCATGTAAATCACTTCCAAGGTTAAACAAAGGTATATAATTTAGAAACAATAGTTAAAAAAACATTGTAGAAATATAAAAAAAGGATAGTATAAAATATCATTTCCTCTTTTTAGTTTTAGTTAAAAAAGTCATACTATCGTCTTTATTTAGTAGTTTTATTTTCTATTTTAAGGCTTTGCTTCCTTTTTTTTGGGAGGCGGCGGGGCGGTTTCAATTTTTTTCAACTCCATATTTTAATTTGGGATTAGATCTTTCCTTTATATATGCTAACTTCAATAGTCATATCTAAGAATGTAAGGTTGTGAGTTTAGTAGATTTTAATTTTGGGTAATCTGTTTATTTAAAATTAACACTTTTCTCCTATTATCATTTTACTTATGTAACTTAAATTTATTTGCTTCTAATTAAACATGCATCATATAGAACTTACATATAAATCAAATGATTTTAGAGACAACTATCGATAAAGTTATTCTCTTTAATAACTATTTGATTATACTTATTTTTTAATTGAACTGTTAAATTAAAAAATTAGTGTATAATTTTTTTTAAAAAACTTTAAATTATTTGATACTTCATTAAATAAATTCAAGGCAACATATAAAATATTTTTAAAAAATATTAGTAAATATTTACTACAATATTAGGTAATTATATATGTTTAATTTATCTAACATTATTCATCGTGGATAATATTTTAGGTAATATATATAAGTTTAGAACGACAAGAATCTAATTCTATCTCTGAAAAAAACGCATTCCTATTTTCTTTTCTCGTTTTTCCTGCGACAAGAAGTATTGGATTGAATGTGGTTTGAAAATCTAGCCAAAAAGTCCTAACGAAATCAATACCTTGCCCTACCACCTATTTGATGAACTTGACCCCGTTTCTCTGGTTTCTTACAACATGACATGCATTTAAAAAATAAGACGAAGACGGTGGATTTTGTTTTGTTTTTCTGGATGTGTATGAAAATGGTAATTTAATTTGAATCATGACGTGGAAGGCTGAAATTAAGTTGAAGGAATTTATAGAAATGAAAATTAAATTAAAAACTATAAAATTGTGTTGTATCTAAGAAGACAGTGTGTCAGCAAAGAAATTTAGGGGCCGGATATGGCTGTCGGTGATCAAACAACAGTTTGTCAAATGATTTTGGCCCCATGTCACTCACTAGCAAATGTTTATACGAATATGATCATGAAACTATCTCTGGTTGTAATTTACGATTGCAATGGCTTCAATTCATTCCTTTAGGGGTACATATAAATAATAAATCCTTTAGCATTTTGTTCAGTCCATAAATGCCCAATTAACTTTGCTTGTTGCTTGAAAAAAGGACCAACCACTACTGTTGGCGTTAAAGACACTAAAGCCCTACCCTAGTTTTTGTTAAATTGCTTTCCTCCGAATTCCAAGAATTTTTGAGATATGAGATAGTATAAGGTTTTGTTTCTAGAACATTGTTACTTCACTTAAATTATACAAGTAACATTATTAACCACATATATCTTATCAAGCGCATGGATCAATGTGAATCAATTTACATTAAATTATTATAGTTTTACTATATGTTTTAAGTTTGAGTATTAAATATTTAATTGTATTAAATATTTGAATTTTTTTAACTTTATTTATAATAGTTATATCCAATTTAAACATAATTATTCCCAACAAAAAATATGTGATCTTTTTTGCCAAAATAAATATTTGCTCTAGATAAAAAAAAATCTTGCACAACTAATAGATGGAAGTGTTTGTGAGAGGGATTGAGAGGAGTATATTTATAAATGTTGATTCAAAATTTTGAAAGAGTTATTATATATTTATCTGAATTTAAACTCAATTTTGATCTAATTAAATTTGAAATATATGTGACCGATTAAGTCAACCTGATTTGATTTGTTGACATAATATATCAATATTAATGACATATAATTAAATAAAAAAATAATATATATTTAAGATGGTTTTGCAAAGAACCATTTTAGAATGTAAATTTTTTAAGATGATTTTTCGTAAAAATCGTTTTAGAAATATTCATTTTTTAAAAATAAAAAATATTTTATATTTTCTAAGATGATTTCAAGATAAAATTGTCTTAAAAATTATACTATTTTAAGACGGTTTAAAAATCGTTGTCGAAAATATTAACTTTTTACAACCACGACAACAAAGATGTTAAAAGATTTTTAAAATCGTTGTAAAAAGTAATTTTTTAGTAGTGTATATAATATTTTATAATATATTTTAAGATAAATACTTTCAAAATTAATAGTATTTTGATAAATTTAATACTATACTATACAAATCCATGAGTAAAGAAATTATATTGTTAATACATAATCATTCAAAAAAGTTATATTTTTTAAAGAGTTTATATGTCAATTAATTAGATTGAGATGATCCAAAGTATAATCCAAATTTATATATTCTCAAAATATATAAAATATAATTTCTTAAATATTAATTTGTCAAAGGTAGCTTCGGCCTGCAACAGGTTTTTGAGAGTACATAACAGGTCTTGAGAACCCCTAGATGCATCATATGTACAATACTCTGCAACTAGCACGTTTTTTGGTTTTGTTTTTTTTTTTTATACACAAAAGTGTAACTAGCACGTTAATTGTAAAAGAAATAAAAATTTAAAGATTAATTCTAATAAATTAAAATTTAGGATATTTATTTATAAAACAAGTAGAATTTAGGAAAACTGAGCACTCTTTTCCCTTTAAAGATGAATGCAAACTTTTTGCATTATTAACTACTAATGCGTCACACACTAAATTCGATAGACAGAAATTTGGGTACTTCTAGACTTCTAGTAGAAGACACGGTAAAAATAGATCAAAAATTAATTACGCGAAAGTGACAACATAGAAAAACGACAATAATAAGAAGACTGATCGCATTAGAATTTGGCAAAAGAACCCAAGTGGTATTTTTTTGAAAAAAAATTACCAATTTGGCATAGTTTTGAAACAAATTACCAATCTGGTGTCTGGGTCACGCCCAAATTTGGGCGTGACTTAATCCGTCTCTAAATCCGTCTCTAATTCGGTCGCTAACCGATTTTGCGACGGAATATTGTATTTTTTATGTTTGCGACGAAAAATTCCGTCGCAAAAACTGTTAGCGACGGATATAGAGACTAAAATTGGCATGCTTTAATTTTTGACGTAAAATATCATTTAATATTATTAATTGTTATTTTAATCTAATTTTAAAGTATTTTTAGACCGATCTTCACCATAGATATGATCTTTTTTATTTTTTTAATATTATTTTAATTTTATATGATTTTGTTTAATATTTTTTGGATTTTTTATATAACTAATCTTCTAATTTCAAAATTTTGATTTCAAAATTTTTTATATAATTAATCTTCAAGCCTCCAAAAAATTTCTTGTTTTCTAATTCTTGAAGAGTGAGACTTTCTCTCTTAACTAAGAATTCACTATTATCTAATTTTGATTTACATTTTACACACTAGCTGTGCAACTAAGAAGAAAATCTTTTCTTACCCATTTCAAACTATCATTCTTTTATTTATTTTTTTAGTTACTTCTCTTAATTTCGAGTTCTTTTTTTAAGGTATGAAATATAATATATAAATAAGATTATATTTAGAATTCTCAATAATTGAACAGAATATGTTTTCAAACCAAAATTCGTAATTCAAAACAGGTTACTAGCAATATTAATTAAATGATAAATGTAATTCATAATAGATTTAAAATATTAATTAAAATATTAAATGTAATTCAAAGTAATTATAATATAAATTACTAAACTACTTATTTTAATATTTGGGGTATATCTGGTGGAGACGTATTTTATGTCAAAACGTTCGATCCTTTTTCATGGTTTAATAAGTTGAATAGATGCAGTCCCAGCTTCTACACCAATATCTTGTCCTCCTGTCCTGTTAATTGCTTGCAAATTTGGCCAATCATGTAACGACCATGAGCTCTAGCATTTGTTGGCAAATGAGACTGGGAAATTATAAGGATCAAGCATAGGGTCAGCAATAAGGAATATGGTGTTGAAGAATTCATTTTGTGATAGAGTCTCAACTCAATCAAGGGATCTTGGTTGTACGTGGTGGGAGAGAGTGAGCTATTTCTTCTAAGGTGTTGGTTTATGGATTTATATACCTCCTCTTTCATGTGTCAAATATAAGAATTTTTTTATATATCAAATATAAGAAAATTTAAATTTATTATATTTTATTTAATGTTATCTTATTTTGTTTAATGTTACTATATCTAAACTACAATTCATTTAATTAGACAAGAAAAAAATACGAACTAACTTAAAAAATAAAAAACCTAACATTTGCTAAATGCACCCCCATTTTTGATAAGCTTAATCTTAATATTTAAAGTCATAAATTTTGATAGAAATATCCGATGGAGGCGTATTTTATGTCAAAACGCTCGAAATTAAGAGAAGTAACAAAAATAGCATGCAATTCACTAATTGAATGAATAAAAAATTAGAAAAGAAGAAATTTTTTGGAGGTTTGAAGATTAAATCGCAATTTTGAGGCACTTAGAGGCCTCTTTTGGGAAAAAAATTTGGGCAAGTCCCTTGGGAACTTGCCAGAAGCTTCTCCTCTCAATTACGAACGCGTGGCCACTGATTTCGCCTCAATCGGACATCCGAGTCAAAAGTTATGACCGTCCGAAGTTTTCGCTCCATCTGTGCATGCCACGTGTCGCCATCTGGTGGAACACGCCCAATTTTGGGCGTGACTGGTTCCGCCTGGAGCTGGGCGTGACTGGTTTCGCCTCCATTTGGGCGTGACTCGAGCACTAGATTGGTATTATGTTTCAAAACTATACCAAATTCGTAATTTTTTTTGCGAAAATATACCACTTTGGTTCTTTTGCCATTAGAATTTAGAACATACTATAAAACTCTTGGAAATGTTTGGAAGAGGCATGAGTCACTCAGAGCAGTGCACCATACTTGTTATTATTCCGTCACATACTAATACATCATATTCCAGAATTGAAGGGCATCTTTATTAAAAATAGAAATTAAGAAAGCGTGTAACTGTGATACGTTAATAATATAAATACTATTATATTATTGAATAATTATAATTTATTATTTGTATAAATTTTAAAATAATTATTATAAAAATTAATAAAAGTATCATACATAATTAATTATGATTTAATGATAATATAAAACTTATATTATCATTATATGTTTTTTTTTCTCTTAACCTTGATGAAATAAAATATATTTTTTTCAAGCTTTTGTTTTTTTACGAAGTTATTTATTATAAGATTCTCTCAACATTTTTAACATATTTTTTATTAGTTAATTTTTTAAAAAACTATAAGTAAAATTTATCACACAACATATAAGATTTACATAAATCTTACTTTCTCTTTTTCTTTTTAAATATCAATTTTTTTTAAAAAATATTTTATTTATCTGTCATTTTTAAAATTTAAGATTATGTTCTTTCTTTCCACCTAATATTTAATTAATATATATATATATATATACACACATGAAAAAAATCATAATTATTTTATTAAGATCGAGAAAAATTATTATATTTATTGATTTTTGCATAATAATCCTACTATAAAAAGGAACAGTGAAGTAATTAATAAATAAAATAAATATATTTAAGAAACATGTGAAAAGAATTAAATCATTAATTGCTGACATTTCTCGATTCCCCGGTTAGCATACACCATTGGATCCCATATCAGCATCTTATCCCCAATTAATCAAAGTCCAACAATAATAACGACCCGTCACATACGTTATGGGTGAATAATAAATATATTCGCTTCTCATCTGATTGTACGCCACCACCATCTTAATTATTTAGAGCAGAAATGTTCATGTCACACGTTACATTAACATATCTTTATTAAATTGAGTCAGTTTAAATGTGTTTTCAGTTTATGTTACATTAACAAGTTTTATTGTAGGTTTCTAATAAAAAATATATATCAAATTTTTAATGAAATAAAAATTTTGTTTTATATTTTTGTTATACTATTTTAGCCCTTTTAATATTTTTGTTGTTTTTGTCTCTAAAATACATAGATCATTTATCATATGTCCATATAAATATTTTTTAAAGAGACTAATACAAAATGAAAAAAATTATAAGGATTCAAATGAAGAATAATATATTAAAAGGATTAAAATAAATTAACAAGAATTAAAAATCAAAATTTATTTTATTAAAAACCTGACGTCATTTTTTATTAGGAATCTAAAATAAAATTTACAATTAATCATGAACCCAAGGCACATTTTAAAACATTTGAATCTCATCTATTTAAAATTTCGCATCATCTAAGAATAAAATGAATATATTTTAGTTTATTTTTGTTTTAAGCTCGAGTCTCCTAATATTATTATTAAGATCATTGCATTTGAAGCATTATTCACTTTAATATTTAGTGATTCATCATGATTGAGAAAAAAAAGTATTTATAAACTATTATGAGTCTTGACTCATGTAAGACTTTTGACGTACAACAACAACTCATAAATATTTCTATTTAAAGATTATAGGGATATTAAACAAACATTTGTATTCTTTTGCGCTGATTTTTAATTTATAAGAAAAATATTTAAATTTGATTTTATAAATTAATTTTAAAAACTTGTTTAATTATTTTATAGTACACTTTTTTAGTTTAAAAATTAGTTAGTTCAATAATAAGTTATTACATCTATCAATAGCATTAATAATAAAATGAGTTTATTGTCAATGTACCTTATAAATTTCGTATAATGATGAGAGACACAGTTTTCTTCGCTCCGATCTTGAAAGTAAACGGTGTTGTCGCTAGCCGTTTTGGCAGCGTCAATGAGGTCCATTAACCCATTAGCATTAGCATTAGATATTAGATATAAGAAATAGAGACATGCTCATTTAAAATAGAGTAAATAGTAAAAATGCGTATTTAATCAATAGAAAAATGAAAAATTAAAGCACTCACACTACGTAGTAATACGACAAATTAAATAAAGTTCTTTAGGTGTCGCTTCTAGGGTAGGAGAGAAGAGTATATACGTCATCAATGATTGTGGTGACAGCTAATTAAGCAGATTAAAGATTTGAATTAATTTCTTCAAATTACATAAATTAACAAGCAATCTCCAACTAATGATTAATAATGTAATGCTATTGTAAGTTTCTTTCTTGCGTTCTCTGTTATATTATCCATTCCAGCAAGACATCCTACCCAATCATTTCTAATTTTCTATACCATTATTTTTTAAATTATATCCATGTTTTTTAACACAAAATTGAACATTTTAATTTATATTGGATGAAATAATTCATAGAATCCTATTTGAAATCTGAGTTAGGAAGATAGGATTTCGTGATATATTAATCGAGGTCCTGAGCATATTCATATATTTGAACTCAACAAATTTCAATCATCGGCTATTTCAAATAATCAAATTGTTGTCATCTTTGGAAAACTTTGGAAACCTTCAAATCGTCTAAAAAATGTTGGCATTTGCATGTCAAATTCTCTTGGGAGAAATTCCTACAAGAGGAATGGTCTCTTCAAGAAGAATGTCATTATAAGTTCTCATTAAATTTATGTTGTATATTTTGTCGTAACTGTTGCAACTGTTGCAAACCTATATCGCTATACATTTTTTTCCTTGCATGTTGTCTATTTTGTTTTGATTAGATTATTAGTGTATTACTCATGGCTTGGCTTCCAAATAGCCATGCCCCAAAACTAGTCCGGAACATTATAGCTAGCCAACAGTGTTAAGTAAAGAAAAGAAAAACATGAAATTATGTTTAGCAAATGTAAGAGCCATTTAAGTAGTTTGGTCCATTAATTGGTTAGTCCTAATAGGATATCTTTCAATAAAAAATTAAACTATATATAAAATAAGCAAATAATGAAATTACAAAACAAATCCCTAATTAGATTTTTTATTTCTCACCACTTGTTTTTAAGTAATTGAATTCCTCAATTTCCTTTCACACACATTTTTACGAATGGACTTTACCTTCATGCATTTGCATACACATATTTTTGAATGGACTTACTTTCATGTATTTACGCGTATATGTTTCTTCAGATACCATGTATCAACTTTCAAGTTTTTTCTAAAGCTTGTCAGAAATCTTTTTACTCAAGAGTTCTAGGAGAACTTCATCACTTGTCGATAACAAGGGTTTTTTTTTTTTTTTTATAAATGTAAGATAACAATGTTGAATTGTATGATTTTATCAAGAGGAAAAATAGAAGAGAGTTTTTTTTTGGAATTCATAAAAAAAATCTTCCTCAATGGACAAAAAAAATAGAGGAATGACCCGCCCTTTTCATTTTATAGCCTTTTTAATAATTAAATTTATTTTTTATAACACAAAAATAGAAAATGATAAATAGATTTTATGTTAAAATGTATAAAAGTATAATTTCTTTTAGTTAAACTTATTTTTTTTTCAATTAATATAATTCTGGTTATGTTATTCTAGAGGTCCTAAAATTATTTGACATTGATTAGGTTATTCAACTTATATTTTCTTTTTAATTGGATCCTTTCATCTAACTTTTGTTATGGCAAATTAATTACAAAAACCTAATTAATCTCTAAAGTCATTATTGTCACCTCTACAAGTCTACACTTAATATTTTTACCTCAATATTAGTATCGTCACCAGGACTGTTAATAAGCAAGAGTAGCCTAAGCAATTGCTCAGGGTCCCCATTTTTAAAGGCTCATTTTTCTTAAAAGAATCTGAAAAATAATAAATAAAAATTAAAAAAACTTGGTGTCATTTTCACAAAGTCAGAAATCACGTAAAGGTATTGTACATTTGCAGAAATTGTTAACTTGTTTCCAAATAAAGTGGGTCACTTCCCAAAGTTTTATATTCTCCATATTTTTTTAAGTGAATCCCTTTATTGATTTTTGCTCTAGGCCCCGAAAATATCTGGAACGGCCTTGATCATCACATTTTTCATATCAACATTTGTAGGTTATGATGTTACTAGTAATCCCGATCAAGTTCTTCAATCAGTATTTTCATTTCTACATATCAATTCAATTCAAGTGTTTTTCTCTCTCTAGCCTCTCTAGTTTTACTACAAATTCACATGACTAACTTAGACAATAATTAATTTTTCGAAACGACAATAATATATAATGACCCACTTAAAAAATAAATGCAAATCAGAAAACTCAATTGATAGTGAAAATATTTAATTAAAAATTGAAAATGGTTTAGGACGATGGATTAATTTAATCTATAATTTTTTATTTAAATTATCTAATATTTTTTTGAAGTGTAACAAATTAATTATATTCTTTAATATTTGCGTAAAAATCTTCAGCGTCATATATTTTGAAACGAAGGAAGTATATAGGATAAATATTTATTTTATGTATAATTATATACTAGAACAAAAAAATGCAAATTGGGTTAAATAAAAGATTGTAACAAGCTAGCAAATATCTTTGATTATAGAATTTTTTATTTTAAATTTATAATAAATAATTTAAACTATAATATAAGATTATTTTTAATTATTTCTAATTTATAAAAAAATTGAAATTTAATTTAGATATTAAGATAAAAGAAAAAGTAGTTTGAAATAATTGAGATGATTTTCTTTTTGTCCGGTTGTGATAATATGTAGAGTTTGAAGTGTGAAAAATTATTACACAAGATCACATGATGTTGACTAATCCCTACCTAACACATAGTTAAGTCTAAACAATTTTTTTTATAAATTAAAAATTTCAATTATATGCTATCTAAAGATCGGCTAATCTAATTAAGACACATAATATGTTTGGAAACATGTTAGACATTATTTGATGTTAATGTCCAACACAACTAATAGTTGCGTTTGCGTTGAGTTTGATGCCATTTTGCACAAAACATGAATAGCGCGCGTTGCGAACCAAGCATACACTTAGAGATCTTAGGTCATGTATTAATTTCTCTTGTGAAGTACACTTCCAAATGAGAGAAGAAAGAAAATTGAAAATGCCCGAAAGAGTCCCTAATGGAGAGTAGGGAGAGTGGAAGTATATCATGGTACGTTTGAACTCTGAATACACAAAATAGAACCCTGGTTGGAGCAAAAAATCACGTAAAAAACAAGATAAAAATCCTAAGCAATTCTGTGTTACTTTTTTTTTTACCATGAAAAATAATTGCTTTTATATCACGGGACCGCCAATCCAAACATGTCATGAACTTATTACTTATGAGTTTCCAAATTGTGTATTTCAATTTTTATAATATATTGAAGTTCATTTTCTGCATTTTAAATTAATTAGTGACACAGAAAACCAAGTCGATCGATCTCTGCAGCACCATGCACATTAAAAAATGAACGCACCATGCACATTAATAAATGAACGCACGAGCAGACACACACAGGAAGCAAGGACCAGAGAGGGAGGAAGAAAAAAAATCTAAGAGCTGACAGAAGGGGCAGAGTTATGAGTATATATGCAGATAGTGTTTTGCACGCAAAAGATACCTGAAAGCTGAAACCTACTGTCTCACTCTCACAATGTGTAAAAAAGAGCAAAACCAAGAGGCCACCACCACGCGATTGCAAAAAAATATCGTAATGATTGATGATCCTGCCCAAGTTTTGAAAACCATCACAGGATTACAATGCAAAAGGCAACAACAAGGGACAGCTCCACCGTACCACTGCACTGCCCCAGGGCCCCCACCCCATCCCTTCAGCTGGATCGAAATTTCGCCCAACAAAACAAAGACCCATCCCCATCCATTTTCGGTACTAGTATTAATTGTCAACAAATGCACCCCATCTGTTTGCAAAATGTGCACGTAAATATATGGCTCTAGTTGCTGCATGCTTGGGACACTATACCCCACGTGTCACTGTGTACTCTCTTCATTTTCTGCGACTATAAACATTGCCATGTGGGCATCACCTCCTTATTGGCTAATATAGCTCAAGCCCTTGTTTTCAATTTTCTTTGATGGATATTCTCAACTATAGTATATAATACTTAATGTCAATAATTTTTACACTGTTTATTTAATATCATGTATAGTTACGTATGATAAGTGTTAGTAAAATTAGCCACAATTCTAAAACACATAAAAATATAAGATTTAACGAGATTCGATGAGTTTGTTAATGTTTAAGAAAACATAATAATTGTTTTCTATTATTGATTATGCAAATAGTATGCTCCAGCGTTGTCCATTTCATAAGATATGAGTCATACACAAAAAAAATGATAATAATTATTTTAAAAATTATATAAGATAATTTGGTAAAATATTATATAAATTAAACACGTGAAGATTCATTTCTACTATGAGACTAAACCCTTCAATTAGGAGTAAAAAAGTAAAGTCCTAGCTCCCATAATGAGTACAAATAATGGAGTTAATTTATTTAATTAGGGTCAAGGGTCTACTACTTGCACAACTATCAATCACTGATGATGGGTAGGCTATGGGTAAAGTAATATAAACAAATTTGAAGTACATATTCCTTTTTTCCAATCCATAACGTCAATAATGGCCCTTTTCAAATGTCTTTGTGTGAGACAATCACAAGAAGCATGTGCCTTAAGAATAAGGAAAAAACAACCCCTAAATCTAATCGAATCCCACCCAACAGAAAACGCCCACCCTCTCTCATAAATGAAGCATATGCTGTTTTTTGTTTTGGCCAATGCAAAGGGTTCTGCCATACTATACTACCATTCTATATGGCGACAAGAGAGGCAAAAAATTCAGAAGCTAAGTGGGATTCCCTTTCTCCTGCGAACCCTGTGATATAGGTCCAATGCACTTATTTCTCTTCAGAACTCACTGACCCATGTACTGTAGTATAATAAATAAAATAAATGAATAAACGTGAATAAAAAGGACAAGTCATATTTCATCGTATTGGATGTACGTATTTTTTAGGGAAAAACTGGAAAAGAAAAGAGTGTAATCAGTGGATTAATGTAGAAAGATAGATAGAAAGAAAGAAAGAAAGAAAACGGATTTTTATATATTTTATTTCATTTTTAGAAAAAGAAGGGATATATCCAATTTTTCTTTTTGACTTTTTAGAAATCGAAATGGTTAAAGTGGCCACCGCACATAATAAAGAAAAAACAAAAGAGAGTGAGAAATAAAGTTCCCTACACGAAATTATGTGGTTCCACAAAAGGCCAGAAAGCGAAAGTTCTTGTTAAATTCAAAAGTATATGAATATTTCTTTATGGAGAGAGAAGGATAAAAAATAATGCCAGAAAAAGAAGAACCAAACAAAAAAGTAATACAGAGAAATAATTTCGGTACCATTATTATGAGTAGATGGAGCATGATTTAGTGGATATATGGGTCCAAAATTTCAAATTAACATTAAAAAACGTGGATTTGTTTTGGAGGGCCTGGTGGGTCTATGCTATAATAACAAATGGAATAACGAATAAATTATAGCTGAGTTATGATAATACAAATGAATTAGTAATAGTATAATCAACATAAATATAGAATGCAAAGGACGGTTGGCTAATGGTCCTTTTCACACTTAGGTGGTGGTTACCAAAATAAAATATGAGCAGCAATCACAAGGCATTACTTTTTTTTCGTTGATGCTTGCATCCTATATCTTTTAGTAGGTGTTGTTTTCACGGAAAGATATGTCAATTATAGGTATCGTAGGAGAGAGAGAAAGGGTAAGACATAGGAGAGGGGAAGGTGGTGAAAAGAGATAATATCTCAAAATTAACTTACCTAGGCCAAGAGAAAAACAATAAGCCAAAATTCCAAAGCTGAAATACAAAATCTTAGATCATGTTGCAAAGGGGGCACCTGAAACAGAAGCTCGATCAAAAAAAATGTTGTAAAATGATAAGCACATGTGTGTATCACTGGTGAAGACCAGCAGATATCAAGGTATATAGAACCCGGGGACCATTAAACAGTGTTGCATGGAGTAGTATAAAGAAGGATTAGACCTTTTAATTGACTCATTCTATGTGTTGTTTACCATCTTACTAGCCAGCACCACTAAAATAAGGCAATGACGAGCGGGAAAAAAAATATAATTCTAATAATTATCTACCCTTCAATCCTAAAATGATTATGATTATTATCATAATGAAATGGTCAATTCCTATGATATAGCCCTCTCATCTATATCTAACATTGCAGGATGACTATCATGGATAAAGACATCATTGTGATTTTTTATTTATTTATTCCTTCCCATTGTTCAAAATTTGGCCAAATTGTTATGTGTGCACACTCCACTGATTGGAGTTTCACCAGGTCAAGACAAAAACGCAATGTCATTTCAAACAAAGAGAAACGATGTGCTTGCTAGTTTCCTAAATGGCATCATAGGAATATACACTTCCTAGTGAGAAAAAAAATGTAACAACAGCGTTTGAGCTCTCTCCTTCGCTCTCCAACAGTTAACCCCACAAAGGAGCCAGGAATGAAAATAAAGAATTATGAGTCTTAGTTCATGAAAATGAAATGCTCTTGGAGTTGTCTATTCTAGAAACAAGTTCATTCCTATAACTCCACTACAGTGGATGATTGAGTCCTTAAATCTTAACATAAGCATATCAAACACCACCAACTCCCAAAAAAATACCAAATTAAAAAAAATATATAGCAAAATATATCAAATGATCGAGAAGAAACCTAGTGATGAAGTGCCATGTAAACTACATCAAGCTAGCAAGAGAATAATGACATTACGAATAATGCTACAGCTCAATATAGCTGATAGAGATCAGAATAATTGCGCATGAGACATAAACAATTAAACAATATTTACACCTAAATTTCGTTGATGGAAAATCGCCATAATAAAATATGCAACTTAATTATATAAGCCTTGTAATCACAATTAATTTCCTTAGAAAACTAAAAATAGATAGTAATAATGTAAAAACAAAAAAAAATTAAGGAAAAATAAATAATCAAATAACTATTAAAATTATACTGTGGTTGTAGTATCATTAGTTGTGGCAGTTGCTGAAGAAGTTAAACTAGCACTAGAACCAGCTCCACCACCAATAGCGGTATCACCAGCGCCACTAGGAGCGGCAACTGCACCGCTACTACCACCACCACTACTACTCACCGTCACGGTGGTCCTCTTTCTCTTCTTCTTCTCATAAGGGATCCCTCTTGCTTTAGCCTGACCTTCTCTTACCTCCCTAAGGTAAATCCTGACGGCCCTTGCGCCGAACGGGTTGGATTCAGGGCGACCTCCGTTCTCCTCGTAAGCCGCCCGGAGTCGCCCGATCAGCGCGTCAAGGCTTCCCCACGCTTGCTTCAAGGGACAAGCGCAGGGTGCGGGAGGGTTGGGGTGTCCGAAATACGGGCACCCTATGATGTGGACCTTGGTTTTCCCGAATTGGTCCAAGTACTTCAAGAACTCAATGACGTGTGCGCCACTGCACCGCGCCAGCGTTAATGGGGGCTTGTGGTTCTGCAGGTACTGCAGGAACGTGTTCCAGTCTCGACGCTTTTGCGATTCGTAGCGGCTCGGAGGCGCCGGCGATGATCCTCCGGGTTGTGGTGGTACTTCTGATATGGCTGGAGCTGAAGAGCCTGATGGTGGAGCAGCTTCTGTTGAAGTGGGTTGAGGTGGTGGTGCCTCCCCTGATGCTGAGTCCATGATCAAGAGCTTGTAGAACCTACTAGGGTAGGTTCAATTTAGGTAACTCTGTGTTTTGTTGTTTGATCTATGTGATCTAAGTGAGTTTTTTTTTTTCTGTTGGATTGAGATTGAGGAACTGAGGTTTATGGGACTGTGTTTTTTGGTTTTGTTTTGGGGTATATAGGAAAGTGAAAGGAACTAGGGTTTGGTTCAGGTGAGTATGGTGAATGAATGAGACTATGAGAGTGATGAAGAGGGTTTGAGGTAGATGTTTTCACGGGGAAAGGGTTTCTGGTTTTTGTTCTCTTTTTCGTGAGAAGGAAAGAAAAGGAGAGAGAGAGGGGGGAAGGGGAAAGGGGAATGGGGAAGGGAGCGTTTATTGCTTGGTTTGGTCTTCAGACTTTAGCGTCATAGAAAAAACGGTAGGAAAAAAAAAATCAAATTAAATAATACTAATAATAGTAAAAGAGAGTGGATATACCTTTTTTAGATAAAAAATGAAAAATGTGAAAAAATAATAAGTGTATTTTTATGAGAATCGCCTACAGCATATAGGTATACCGTGAGAGGAAGAGTTTTTAGTCTCAGATTTTTTTATTTTTTATTGCAATAGTTGCATTGTGTTAGAGGTTTTTGAACTTGTACATATTACTCAAACTCTCAAACTCTCTCACTGCGAAATTTACCTTAACGATTCTAGAAGCCAACAATAAATATTTTATTACATGAAGAAGGTTGAGAAGTTTTACGTGTAATTAGCCTCAAAGGATTAAAACTTCCATAGATATTTTGAAAGTTAAATACTCTAATTACAGTGGTTATAGAAAAAGCAAAGTGATAATATTATTTTTATTATATTAATATTTGTATAATTATTTTAATGATATTTTTTATCCCTCTCATTTTCTTATTCCTGATTATTTAATTTATTTATGGTTTTCTCTCTTTTTATTTTTAGCTGTATATTAGCTTTTAATGTTTATGAATTATTTTGTTTATTATATATAGCACAGTTATTGGAGGGAATCCTTGTTCATTGAAGTACATAAAAAAGATAATATATATTAATTTCTTAAAATTAAGTTTAGTCTGTTTTTTCATTAAAATTGATTTTTAAGTTAAATTTAAAAATAAAATTTATAAATAAAGTAAAAGTATTTAATATGTAATATAAAACAAATAATAAATCACCTAAATCAATTTTTTCTACTTTGACTTAAGATAAGTTGAATGTTGGGTCCACAAACTAAACTTGGGGCTCATTTTTAAAAATAATATAAATTAATTATTTATTTAGCAAAAAGGGGCAATTGAAGCAATATTTAGCAAAATGGGGCAGTCAATCACGCCCATTTGGGGCGTGTTTAAACACGCCCAAATGGGGCGTGTTTGTGCACAGGATGACACGTGGCAGCAAAAAAAGGGGGTGTGGGGTTTTCGCGGTGTTTTCGTAAATTACAGAAGGTCATAACTTTTGACTGGGATGTCTGATTGAGGCGAAATTGGTGGTCACGCGTTCGTAATTGAGAGGAGAAGGCTTAACCAAGTCCCCCTAAAAGGGGGACTTGCCCAAAATTTTTTCTCAAATGAGACCTCTAAGTGCCTCAAAATTGAGATTTAAGATTTAGGGTTTCTTATTTTCTAATTTTTTATTTATTTAATTACTGAATTGCATTCTATTTTTTATGTTTTTAGTTACTTCTCTTAATTTCGAGTTTTTTGACATAAAATACACCTTTATCGGATATTTCTATCAAAAGTTATTATTTCATACCTTAAGATTAAGCTTATTAAAAATGGGGGTGCATTTAGCAAATGTTAGGTTTTTTATTTTTTAGTTGTTTCTCTTAATTTCGAGCGTTTTGCATTGGTTATTAACTACTGGTCATGCTCTGGTGCATGCCTAGACTAAACTGTACAGACGGATGAAGAAGAATCAATAACGATGTTGTTTTCTACTTTGTCTTCTTCTTCTTATACTGCCGAACTCATTTTAAATATTAAGATTAAGTTTTGATAGAAATATCCGATGGAGGCGTATTTTATGTCAAAACGCTCAAAATTATGTCAAATCTTATATCCACCTGTGCATGTGCCACGTTTGGTTACAACACATTTGGAAAAAATACAATTTTCTGTAAAAAAAAGTGTTAGCGACTGAATTAGAGACGGAATTTTAAAAACCCCATTATTGTGTAAAGAAGTGTTAGAGACCGAAATAGAGACGGAAATAGAGACGGAATTAGAGACGGATTTTTAAAAAACCCCAATATTGTGTTAAAAAGTGTTAGAGACCGAAATAGAGACGGAATTAGAGACGGACTGAAACACGCCCCATTTGGGCGTGTTTGGGTGCCCCATTTTGCTAAATATTGTTTCAATTGCCCCTTTTTGCTAAATAAATAATTAATTTGTATTATTTTTAAAAATGAGCCCTAAATTTGGTCAATCGTAAGGAAAGAAACTGACGCGTACATTTTAAAGTTGAATGTTTGATGCAAAGAAAAACATTTAGACGGAGTCTATCGTTCAAAACTAAAACAATTTTGGTACGGTAAATTATTTTACTCTGTTGGATTTTTTTAATTTTAAATTGATGGCTCCAAATTTTTTTTTTATTCTCTTGTCCCAATTTTGTCCCTTAAAACCCTTCTCTTTATAGATCTAACTTTTTCTTATAGACCCACCCACATCATAACCCTGCGTCACTATCATTGTCATTGCCATCAAGAGTCTACCGCAACGACCAACAGTGAAATCACAATCATAACCATAGGTTTTCACCATTGTTAATCAGTCTTTTTCATCGCAATCACCTAGTAACAGCAATACAATCACCCATAATCTCTGTGAACAACAACAAACCAGACAAATAATGTTATCTGCATTGACATTGGAGAGACGCTTCTTCAAGATGTGATTCAAATACTACATCACAAGTGTGTCGACGATGTTACAACATGTGTCGTTGTTGGGGGGGGGGGCTTTGGGTTTCTTTGCAGTAGAAGGCTAGGAGGTAGAGAGAGAACACCTGTGGCAGAGATAGAAAAGGTGGAAGCACGATGAAGAAGTAGAGAGAAAGTTCATTTAATGTGAAATGTCATATTACACAGAGAATGTAAACCACTGGAAAACCCCACCGCATCAACCAAACCCAAGGGTGACAGAAACCATATCACCATTGTGAACCACAAAAACTCACTGCAAAGCGTGAAGGAGACCACAAACCACCGCAAATTCTATCATAGAAATGGTGAAACTTCCAACGACTGCGCGACCACTGAAGCCAAAAGTGAAGGAGGTGTGCAAGATTGACCGTCGAAACGGGGGAGTCTACTCAACTCTGTTTCAATCAAAGCCCATTCTTGGGAAAAGAGATCTGCGATAGGGCTTCTTTAGATCTGCGAGATGATGGCCGACAGAGATGTGTGGGAGGGTGGTATGAAGAAAAATGCTAGGTGGTTCGCCATCAGGGAAGGTGGAGATGGAAGTGGCTGGGTCTTTGATGGGAAGAGATGGAAGAGGTTCTCTTAAGGAAAAAATTGGGAAAAGGAAGAAAAAAGAAAGAAAAAAAAAAGAAGGAAAAAGAAAATTGAGTCTTAGATTTCACGTTAAAACAATCTAACGCTGTAAAATAATTTACATATCATGCAAAATGAGTTTGTATTTCTCACGGTAGACTATGTCAAACATTTATGCAAACCAAAATTATGCAAATCATCCACAACCCAATGACCTAGCTAAATCAAGAAGAAACATGTTTATCAAGCGGTGAATTTGGGTTTCAAGTTTAGTATAATTAGTAAATTGAAAACAAATATTTTTACTCCAAATTTTAGTTGACATTTTGAGAGAGAAAGAGAAAAAAATGTAATTATGATGGGTGATAATATGATTCGATATAAAAAAAGAGATAAAAAGAAAAAAATAAATATATTAATTAGGTGTTTAAAATTTATAAATATAAAAAAATCAGCAATCTAAAATATTAATGTAGGTAGGAAAAAAAGAGCCCACATGCCGCATACATCATGCCAAACAAATTGCACCGTTGATTTAATAATAGATATAATTTCAAATATTCATTGTGATTTAATAATAGATATAATTTCAAATATTCATTGTGAATACAACCATAATGACTCAAAAATTTACAAGAAATGAGAATGATCTAAGAATAATCTGTAATGCAGGCTGCTTATTTGAGTTCTTAAAACAGAAATTGATCCTTATTTTTATGTTGCATTGGAGAGAGGTGACATGGTACACACATGAATTGGTTCTTATATAACAACATACAAGAACCAATTGAGAGAAAAAAAGTGAAGGAGTGAGTGGTGTTTCATGTGGAAAAAAATGTCTATATTTTTGTGGGCTTTGTTGCCTATGAGGTTTCGGGACGAGGTCTAGGGTACGCAACATAAACATGTTGCGTATCATGCGTAAGGAACATGCGTTATTGGATCGCTTAATTTTTATTTAATTTTACTTTTTTCTTTTTCTTTTCTTGGTGTCATTTTCCAAATTACCCTTTTCTTCACCGCACCGCACCTCCCAGTTGCATCATCACACCGCACTTTCATCAATGCTGTGACAGCCCCGATGCCATCATCATTCTCCCTTCACTCTTCGACCCAGTTTCGGGATTCGCAGTGGCACAACCCTCAAGCATCGGTCAACCCTCTCTTTCCCTTGCAACACCTCTCGATAGCAAATGTCGGCGTAGGTGGCGAGCTCCAACAGCAGTGCCTTAGGCTTCTCGATGTGCACGACGTGTGGTGTCAAAGACTTTGACGATGATGTCGAAGTCGTAGTCGAATTCAGACCAGAGGTGGCACTGATTGCGGAGGCCGAGGAACTGCGGGGAGCGTATGGTGTGGAGCTGACGGGAATGGTCTTCGAAGACGGCAAGGACGGAAGCCAGAGGAGGCGCTCTACGCCAGCAACCTCCGCGTTCCTCATCGACGATGTTGCTATGTTCTTATAGCCACTCAATGTTGTCGTCGACGGTGCAATTGGGAGATGGTGGTGGGCAATGATAGAGGTAGAAGAAGATCGACGAGAGAGAAGAGAGCTAAGAGAAAAGGGCAAATGGGGGAAAGCAAATAGAGGTAGAGAAAAAAAAAGAAAAAAAAGAAATTGAAATCATCGAATAAAAATTCAAATGAATCAAACAGTTAAAAATTCTCACGCATGGTATGAGAGATGTTTTCCTCTCGCACCGTAGACTCCGTCACGTTTCGGAGATTGCCCCCATGTACTTACTCAAGTTAATCATGACTTGATTGGGTTGCCTACTTGATTAAAGTGACAACAAAATCAGATGGTATCAATTCTTTGCTTTGTTTCAGTTTTTGATATTTTGGTTGAATCAGACCATAACCAATTGCTACTCACCCCTAATCGAGGCTTGTAATTAAAAAAAAACAAAAAAATTCCACACAAGTTGTGTAAAAGTTCCTCCAATTAACTATTTTAAAAGCTTGTTTCTATGGTTTCTTCTTGAAAAATAAGTTACTTATATTTTTAAAAGCTTTTATATAAAGAATGATTGGCTCAGAGAAATAAAAGTTAATAATAAACTGGACCAAACTCCACAGTTCTAGCTATGTTTATGTGTACAGTTATTTTTTCTAAAAAAATGTATACAGTTTTTTTAGAGAGGCATGAGGTTCACAAAACCTATTAATTTGTCTCTCTCCTGCTGAAAACATTCGGTAATGGATGGATAATTTCTCATTTATTTACTTTCCATTTAATGTGTTGAAGTTTTTCTTTTGCTTTTCTCCTCTTCTCAATTTAAAATAGAAAAATGTAGGAATCTTTTATAATAAAAATACTGATTAAAGAATTAAAAGAAAAAAAATACTTTTTTATAAGAATCATATAAAAGCCTAAAAAAACTCATAAATAACACAATTTTATATATTTTAATAAAAAAATTTTAATTCTTTAACTAATATACTAATAACATTCATTATCATTTGTCTATTTTATATGGTGAGAAGGGTTTCTTTTCTTTGGTATGTATAGTATTCAGTTGTAGAAGGCAATTTCCATTTTGATTTTGCACAGTGTTGGCAATTTCACATGGTGGCCCCTCTCTATTCTCTACGTGACAGGTTTACCATTCACTACTCGCGGTTCTCCACTCTTCTTCTCCTCACCCACTCTCACCAAAACGTGCTTTCACCCACACGCTCTTCTCATTGGCCTGTTCCAAAATGTGATCAACACGGGGGCATTCTAGCGTGGAGCATTTATTATTATTATGATCATTTGGATCTGATGGGGCAATAAATGGAGGGTCTTAACATGGTCAAATATTTCATGGCCATGTTAGCTTTGCAGATAGATACCTCTTGTACCCTCACTTTCGTCCTTTTTTATTTTTTAAAAATATTTTCTATGCATTATACTATTACTGCATTCTGCATAGATGATCAATAATTTGGGAGACAATTAAGCACTTCAAATCGGGAGAGTCCTTAGTTGGGTTAGGTTATGTTGTCTTGGACTATTTATGAATCCAATTCGTTCGTTACAGCACGGGTTTTCTTTCTTTCTACTTGACCCGAATTCAACCCCAATGAATCGAGAAGGAATCATAATCAAGTATAGATAAAGCATTACTTTTTTTTTGTTTTTAGGTAAAGGAGAATAGTGCATTTCATTCATGATATGATAGTAAATACAAAGAGGAATACGATACAAAAAATTTAGTTGCTAGCATGTAACTTAGTTGTCCTAATTAGAGTATGAGTAACTTGATTGATTTGCCTTCTTACATAATTAATCAATCTAAAGTTTATGATAATTGAAAGTAAATTTCTACGTTTGAACAAAATGAAATGAAACTCAGAATAATCATTATAGGAGTCATTTCCCGAGTCAACATTACTAAAATATTTGTATTCTTACTCATGTCAATAGTAATTTTAACGTTCTTGCTTGGTATGTAATGGACATTTGTGCATGTATATATGATATATCTGAATTTATTATTCACACTTTAATTAAATGTGATTTTCTTAATGTGTTTTTTATGAATTAATAAAATAAAAATATTACTTTAATGTTAAAAACTTAAAATTGATAAATAGATACAGTCATTAAAAGTACAACATTTAGCTTAATTGCTTACAAAATTCAAATCTTTCGATTTTAATTAATCATAATATATGTACAAGTATAGGATATGATTAGATATTATACTACCTATATTTGTATCAATACCTTCACAATCTTATGAGTAATTTTTTATGTCCAGATTAAGTAGTGTTAAATATTAATAAAAAGCTTTGATATAGATTAAAAAATAGTAAATGCTATTTAGTGCCTCGGTTGAAGAAATTAAATAGAACATTATTCTGTAAAAAAACGAATTTATCGTACCAGAAATATAAAAAGGAGAATTTTAACAAGTGTTTAAGCTAGTAGTCAATAATTATTAAAGTTAGCCTATTGGTGAGGAGTTTAAGTAGTTTTCTAATGATTTTAAGTTTTAATCTCATTAACATAGTTGTAAGAAGAAAAAAAAACGCTGGTCATTGAATCAAAAGAAAAATGAAAAAATGTTATTAATATACTGAGTTTTAATGCATCCTAACTATAAGTTTGAATAAATATTTTCTATTATTTATTTTTTACTTTTATGTTATAAAATACTGGATAGTAATACTTTATATAAATATAAATAAAACTAAGTATAGTATCCTCACGTACATAAATTGATATGAGATTGTTTTAATTAAGTTAATCACTTTTTTATCCTGAAAGGGTTTAATTAACTAATGTTATTTAGTGTTATTTGTCAATTAAAATTAGATTTTTATATCAAGAAGTAAAATATAAATAATTTTTTTCCTTTTGACAGGAAAATAGGGGAGTGATTATTTTTTGAAAAAAATGAATCAGTATTTAAATACTTTAAAATAAAAGTAGTATATTATCAGATAAATTTTTAATTATTCTTTATCTATTTTAAAAGATATTTCATAATTCTCTCAATTTAAAATTAAAATATTAATATTTCATTTTCTTAATCTTCTATTCTCTCCATTCAAACATATCCAGCTTAAGAAGGAAGCTGCCAACGATTCTGCCTTGAAAAATGACTTGTGGGTACGAGTGTTATATTCATAAGATACCATATCATTTTTTTGAAATTGTATTTATTAATCTTCAAGAATCACAAATTAATAAAATTAAATTGAGCACTACTTTTGAGTTATGGATAAATATATTTGTATTTTGGGTCCGTGACATGGTCAAAAGAAGTATATAAATTCCGAATGGATCACTATTTTTTCTTTTGGCTATGTTTGTAGGGTTAGGGTATTGAATGCCTCTCTCTCTCTCTCTCTCTCATTTTTTATAGGGCTGTTGACATGGAACATTTCGCTTTCATTTTGTGAAACTCTTAAATGCTAGCTAGTACTAATAAACTAGTACTAATAAACTTGTAAATTTTTAATTACCATCGAATTGAACTCTATGTATTATTTAACTGTCTTCTCCATCTTATCGTTTTTAAACTCCAGGTTAAAACATATCCTAAGACTCCATTAAAAACAAAGCTATGTTTAATATAAGACTTTTGATATATTTTGCTGCATGGTAATAGTATTATTTAATATACATTGCTTTTTTATTTAGTAGTTTTATAATCTGATCCTAATTAGCTTGTGTCTTCACTCATTTAGTATAATACTAAATAAAACCACTTTTAATATTATGTATACAATAAAATGTGTATCAGAAAATTGAGGTTTATCAATAATTAACATCAACAATCTTTATTGCACGAGTCCCTGAAGCGAAATTCGTTTTATTTAAATTGTATTTGTTTTCGTAAATCGTTAAATATTACATAAACCATCTTTTTTAGTTTTTGGTTTCTAATGGCATACTAAAAATATATTACTTTTAGTAAATGTAAAAATTATAATTAAACAAAATTTAAATAAGGATTAAAACAAAAAAAAAGCAACATATTTTTAATGACAAGAATTTTTTATAGAGACTATATGTAAGAAAATTTTATTCAAACTAAATTATATTCAACATAACTGTATATCTAAAACTTAAATTTAGAACTTTAATTAAGACCATTAATTAAGATAAAATAATTTTGTATCAGTTCATTCAACACGATCATTGATGATCAATGATCTTAAGTCATCATATATTTTTTTATATAGAAGTGCACTTTTTTAAAATTGTCATATAATTAAAACTGCCATACAATTCAGTAGTATAATTTTTTATTGTTATAAAATTTGATGTGAAAGACATTTTTATGTAAATGAAAATATATCTATCTTTAATTAGTCATATATTTTATTTGCCTATAGCCAGAAAAAAAATGAAGGATTTTTGTCTTTTGGGATAGAAAAATCATGATCGGACTAGAATTTTATATATTTTTTGAAGTATTGTTGGCAACATACTTTTTACTATTGACAATTTTTTTTATTGATATAGAAAGCAATTTGTAAATGAACAAAAGCAACTTGACATGCAATTTTACGAAAATGTTTAATATTTGTGCAAGGAGTAATTTTATCTATAAAAAATTGTGGAAGGAGTAAAATGTTATATGTCATTTCATAAGCAATGATGATCTTATTTTTTAAAAATTAGGCGAGATTAGTCTCATGTTTAAAGTGAAACGTTTAAGGAAAAATAACATGATATGTACTTTTATATTAGAAATATTTGTGTAATCTTATATTGACTTGTTAAAACTTAGTAGTAAATATATGAGTTTTTTTTTATGTGCATATAATATACAATCTTTTACGTACGATTGCAAGTATTTCATTTTCAACAATTAATAAATGAATTGAATAACATTTTCAACCAGAGAAAATCTCCAATATTTGTCACATTGCATGAAATGTGTCTTGGTCCTAATTATGCACGTAGGAAGTCCCACAATAACCTGCAAGTTGTTGCGAAGAAGACCCCTGAAAAAGAATCTATACTTAAGTCTACGGTACCATGCTAAATCAGGGAAGCCTTTCTTTCTATTCATTGGTGATTGACAGATTGGGACAATCATGATTAGGTTATCTTTTGTTTATTATATTTTAATGTTTATTTTATTTTATATGTTATGTTTTCAAAATTTTATTTTAATCTTTTATATTTTCAAAAATTTTATTTTGATTTTTTTTCTGATTTTCATTAGTAAACGTGAAATGTGTTTTGTTAATTTTAAATAATTAATTTAAAATAATGAAACTAAAAATTAAAGAAAGATTCAAAATCATCATCACGATGTTAGATTTAAAGCTTTTTATTATTATTGGGACCTAAGGTTTTTTATTTATGTTGGTGCTGAGTCATGGTGTGACTATGGGTGACATGATGATATTGTTTAGTAGATGAATAATATAGATTTGATTGGTTTGTTGATGATGATTGTGGTGTTAATAATGTTGTAGATATGAGTAAATAGTAGTTAGATTGTTTATGTTCGTGTTCTGATAGTTATGCAGAAGATGCAAAAAGATAAGGAAGAAGATGATGGAAGTTAAGGAAGTAGGTAATTGAATGCTTTTTTAAAAAATGGTGGGTTTTAGTCTTTACTATTTTAAATTAATTATTTCAAAATCTAAATTCAATGACACACAAATATTTGCTAATAAAAATTAAAATAATATTTCAAAAATATAAAGAATTAAAATGAAAATTTTAAAACTTAATATTCTAAAATAAATTTTTAAAAATATAAAATCAAAATAAATTTTTAAAAATATAAAATCAAAATAATTTTTTTTAAAATATATAAAATAAAAACAAATTATTTAAAATTTAATGTACAAAAATCAAACAATCCTAAAATATACTAGAGAAAAATTGACATTTTGCCATGCAATTACAGTGTGATTCTGATTCGTAGGGTATTAGATTTAGATTATTTATCTTATTCTTTTCTTCATTATAGAGTTTATTTTTCTTTCCCTACTTAATTATACTATAAAACTACATTAACTGTAAAACTTATTTTTTTGTATAAATAAAAATTTCAATATTCGTTTTCATACTTTGTAATTAAATGAATTTAATTAGAATGTATGTAATGAAGAATTAACATAAATGACAAGATTATTCATTTTCAAAATAATTATTTTAAAAATTGTATTTATGATAATTTATATTTATTTAATTAATAGTGTAATATTTTTTACCTAACAATGTATCAAAATTAAAATTTATGCATATTTAAATATTTATAGTACTTTGTAGAAAATGTTACTTTAACAAAGTACTCAAACCCTTCATTGGGTAAGCATGAAAAGAAAAGACTTTTCAGTGGGTCTGAATTAAATTGTCATACAAGAATATTCAAATGGCAGCTTGACTAAAGCATCATAAAGTAAACGTTGCATTTAATGATATTTCCTCTTGTCTTTATTATAAGGTAATTTGAACATCAATCACACAAATTAATGAAATAATTAATTCAGTTGGTTTTATTAATTTTTCTAAAAACCTGATATTAATATATTAATTATGTTTTTATTAATAATTATTAACTTATTTTGGATGATGTGAAAACATTAAAGTCTAAAATTACTATGTACCACTATCAATAAAAACATAAATATTAAAAATATTTAATAAGAGAACTAATGGATAAAAGATTAAATGCTTTATAGGAATTCTAAAATGTCTTACAAAAAGAATGATAAATACTCATTTTTATCATTAAATTTGTTATGCGTTGATAATTAAATCCTTGAAAGATGAAAAATTAAAATTGTCATTAAATTTACAAAAAATGAGACAAATTAGTTTCACGGTTAGTTTTATTTATTAACTCAAACAATTATAATTATATGTTACATCTAATGATGACATAACAATTGACGATGTCATGTATCATTCACGTGGTTGTCACATGTCAAAAGATGATTTTTTTATTAGATATTTGAATTTATTAACTTATTGTCATTTTACTTGTTGAGTTTAGCCACTTATCGACATTTTGGTCATTAAACTTAATATATATTATCATTTTTGTTCTTGAAAACACATTTAAATTTTTAATTAAGTTTCATGTTGTATGAAATTATCAGTATAGACATTATCATATTTTCCCACTTGTATTCTTTTTGTAATTTTTATTTAAATTATTCTATAAATATGAAACTAACTTATGAGCAATTACATCACAATAGTAAGTGTTAAATCTAAGATATTACTAATAGGTTGGAGTATACAAAATAAAATAAAATATAATAAAAGGTGAAAAACAAAAATATTTAATTTCGTCTTAAATTTTGGTCGAATAAAATGATCCATATTGTATCTTTTTTTTTAATTTTCTCCTTAATTAAATAAATATATTGACTTTCAAAAATAAATTATTTATTAGCATCTATATATTTACATAATAACATTTTTAATTTAATTCTTATGGAAACTAATTTAATTTTCATGTTTATTTATTTTCAATTCAATTATAGTTTCTGACTGTTATAATATTATTTGTTAGAATTTTAATTTAATAAAATATAATAAATTAATTAATAGTATTTTAAATATAAATATAATATTTCTTATTTTTATACTTTATAAGTATTTTTTATTCAATTTTCATCACCATAAATAATTATTATTATAAGCAAATGTAGTGTGACATTTCATTAAAAATTTAAAATTGCTTTCAGAAATAGAAATTACATTATGTAATTAAGTACGTAATTAAGTTTAGGGACCAAAATATTAACAAATAATTAAATTTAGAGATGAAAATGACAACAAATTTGATGTTTGTCAAATAATGTTATTTTCAGTTTTAAATGTATACATTTTATTACAATAGCAAAGATAAAAGACTCAAAAATTAACCATGACTTTTTTCGATCTCTCCTATTAGAAAAATTGGAGAAGATATTTCTTCAAATTTATGTGTAACAATAATAATAATTTAAATCATTTATGTTTTATATCCTTCTTAATTTATCTAAAACATGTAAGTGTAAGGAAGAATATAATACTATCCAATATGAATGAAACGAATGAATGAAGAGTTTTTTAAATAATGCTACTTAATTTATAGAAAGTTTCTGCATATTCCTCATAAAAATTCCGAGGAGTGATGATGAAATTAAATAGAAAATTGTCACGATTAATTACGAAATATCAAATGTGTGAGGAAAGATGTTTGCTAATACCAATGTCACAAAATTATGCTTCACCTTTTTCACTGGCGACATTTTACAAGACGAATTTGATTATTCTGGTTAATTAAGTGAGCAAATATAATCTGTGATAAATATGATGGTAAAATTTAAAGTTCTTGCACTTCAATTATTTATTAGGATTGGTGCAGCACGGACGCACGTACAGTGTATGCTATATGGTCATTGCAATGCTAGACACCATATCCATGACTTCTGCTGCAGAATGTACACCTCTTAAAAGATCTATTTGCATGGGCCCATGAGTTCTAATACTAGAAGAATCTTTGGTATATTGTAAGGGACATGGGAGCTCATATTAATTTTTTCAAACATGATTGATATAAAATATTTATTAATTTTATTTATAATTATTTTTTATCAAATAATTTAATTGACTATTTTTAATTAAATCTCTTCTTTAATCACATTTTATTCATTAGAAGATTAAAACTCAAGACCTTAAGATTGAGAGGCCAAACTCAATTCCACTCTTATTAACAACTTTTAATTCTTAACAATAGATTAAATGGTTTCCACAGCCTCTACCAAAAAACTGGCTTCCACAACCTTTAATATCATATTTTAGCATATATTCATAATTTCATCTATACTTACAAGTTAAAGTTAAAGGATGAGTTTGATTTTTTTTTTGATAAAACAATATTTATTTTAATAAAATAAATTTTTTTGTATTTTTCAGTGTGTTTGTCTAAACTATTTCTGTTTTAAAAAAAAATATTTTTTCTTATTTTGAAAAACAAATTTTATCTATTTATTAAAAAGCACTTTTAAAAAAAATGTTTTTTTAAGTTTCAACAGATCAACGGTATAAGTCTTACGATATTTTTTATTTATGAGGATATAACTTTTTTTGTTACAGAAGTCATTGAAATATATTTTTTATTGTATATAAAGTTTGTCAGATGAATTACCTAGAGTGCTAAATCAACAATAAATACTATTTATATCAAACTAACCTAAATATACGTGTAAATGTATGCACGAGTAAAAATTTGCATACCAGTAAGCAAAATGTGCATATTCTTGTTACAAAAATTTCTAACATCTACAGTGTTGCTTAATGGATTCCTTATAAAAAAAATATTATTTTAATATGTTAGGTATGCTTTTGAGTTGTTTAAAATTGAATAAAATACTTATATAAGCAATTAAATTCTTCATGAGTTGCCTAACATCTACATTAAATATCAGAGAGAGAAAAAATATTTGTGAGTTAAATTACTTTTTAATAACAATTGTCATTAGAGAAAAAAATGAATAAATTATTTAAAATTGAGGTGACCAAAGATGACTTGTTTATATAAAGATCATTGAAAATGCTCATAAAGTAGTGTTGAACAAAAACAAGTGCAACAAGAGATTCACATGTGGCATATAGTCGAAGGGTTTATAACTACGGGTAGTAGTTAATAAATTTGTATATGTTATTAGATAGATTAGATAATGTGTACATTGTTAATTAATTTTGTTTTCTATGCAACTTTTGCAAATAAAACTTAAACAAGCTATTTCTCCATCAGTAGGTCGGATTCAATTCAGTGAAAGCAACGATATTTTATAATTTCATTTGGAGCTTACGAAAAATCACAAACCTATACTTGGAAACAAGACAAGACCTATAGCCAATGCTTTAGCAATAATAGCTATATTTCAGTGAGATGCAGCAGGCTGTAGTCCACTAACTTTCAACTCAATTTTAGGTTGGACCACCATATATAGAGCATGCATCAAGAAGAGAATTGTTCCCTCCACCCTCTTAAATGGTTAGTAGTCAAATTTACTTTAGTAGAAGTTATCTAGAAGTGCTTGATCTCATAAATAAATTAACTGATTACAAAGTATGATCAGTTTCAGTTATGTAAAATTAATTAAGTGGTTTATTTCACAACTATGGAGGTTTGAATTTTTAACAATGTGTTATATATTTCAGGGAAAACTGTGGTGTTGGGATAATATATATATATATATATATATATATATGGAAAAAATAAACCGATTAAGTTTCATTTGTAAGCATCTGAATAAATTATCATGATATGTTTTTATTAAATATTATGGTCACATAATAGAAATTTTGTGTATGAAATATAGTTATCAAAATTCTTTACTGTTAACTATCCATCCATGAAATTGATCTAATTACATAAATCATATATAAGAGAATTTATCTTGAAGTTTAAGAAGTAATTACGCTAATCACTTAGTGCATGTTTGAGTAAGCGTTGGGAGAGTTCAAAGATAAGTTTCCAAAAGGTTCTTCACCCTTACTTTTTCATTTGTATGTTGAATATGTATTGAAAAACATGCTCTTAATCAAATATTGTTAAATTAATATTTTAGTCTTTTAATTTATTTTTTACATTTGATTTGATCCTTTATTTTTTTCAAGTTTAATTTAGTCTTCTAATTTTTAAAATTTATTCAATTTAATCCTTTATTTTTTTGTTCAATTTAATCATTTAATTTTTAAAATCAGTTTAATTTGGTGTGACTATCTAAATTAATTTAAGTAATCTTACCTTTTAAATTTGATCCTACGGTCATCTAAAAGAACGTTTTGTGATGTTTAAATCATCACTAAATAGTTTTATGTAATCACAAAGTATAATTTCTTAATATTGTTGACCAAATTTAGAAGACAAGATCAAATTGAATTGATTTAAAAAAAATTAGAGAATCAAATTGAATCCAAAAAAAATTAGAGGATAAAATTGAACCTAAAAAATAAATTAACTTAAGCATCAAATGTTTCTTAAAAAACTTTTTGTGGTGTGTACTAATTTATATAAAATTTTAGATGATGCCATGTATTTTTTAGAAAGCAACCTGTCGAAGGAAATTTTCTTCCTCTAGACCCAAGTCAAAAAAATTTCTTGAATCAAATACTACAGATGTTCTTACTTAGATTAATCCTACTTGCGATGTATAACTGACATTGGTTCATTGAAATTTTATACATGTGGGAATTGAACAAAAATTCTTCCACTAAATATATCATTTCTATATATGTATATGTGAATACTGTAAAGTCTTATATCAATGTATGAATCCTTTGAATTAGGTTTAAGTTAGATTGATTTACATTTTAGAAAAAAATATATAAAGAAAAATTGAAATAAATTGAAAGCGAATAAACGAATTCTATGAATATATAGACCTTAGTGAATCTCTGTTGTCCTTAAAGTCTCACAGATTGGACATATGAATTCTATGAGATTGTATACTAAAGCAAGTCCCACTAAAGAACTCTGGTTCTTATTCATAACAGATTAGGCATATAACTTTTAAGTATCATGATAACTATAAATTAAATCATCTTATACAAAAAAGTTGTAGCAACTTATCAGTCATTAGAATTTTGGGGTATTAATGGTAGAATTTGTTTCAATTTTTATGTTTGTTCCAAACTGAATTTAACACAAAATCTTTGGATAATTTTTCACTATTTAATTCTAAATGGTTATGTTTATTTTGGAACCTAAGATAAAAAAATCACTTATGAGCTTTTAGTATAATAATATGCCAGTTGAATTGAAATCTTAATTCAATATTTTGAATCGATCTTAGTATGCAAACAAATTGTTTGATTCAATTTGATTACTTGTATGCCAAGCATTGATTTTGGATTTAGCCTCTTATATATGTAAATCAAATTGTAATTTAACTTAATCAAACTTAGTACAGTTGTAAATTGAAAAAATAAAAAATACTCAAATTTCTTAAAAAACTTTAATTCTGGGATTGAGAATGTGATTTAAAATGATAAAATTTAAGTTTAAGAAAAGTGTTAATGACACTTTTTAATATATATTTTTTAACACCCTCTTATTATTGACAAATTTTTGTGTTTTTCATTTTTTATTTAATGAATCTTGATTTTATAATTTTTAATAAATTTTAATTAATATAAAAATTATATTTTAAAAGGAATATATTACTGGCAGTTCCTCTTCCATATATTAAATAATGACAGAATCTAAATCAAACACTTAAATTTTTAGAAAGCAAATCAACTATTGATAGTTGACTATGGTTTTCTTTAATCTTTACATTAATTTTTCGTTCACATCTCATTTTTTCGATACATCTCTCTCTCTCTCTCTCTCTCTTTTATCCGTACAATAATATTCTTTATCATTTATTATTTATTTGGATCTAATCTTATTGAAATACTATTAGATATTAATTAAATATAAATATTTTTTTAACCGAGATTTGAATCTTGGTTTATCATATAAAAAATTATGTGCGTGTTAATTTTTTATTATAAAACTTTAGTACACACGCTTAAAAAACTTTATCGTAAGTTTCGTACGCTATAAAATCAGAATATCTAAATTCGAGCTTGTTACTTCTTTTTTTTGGAGGGAGTTATTACTTAACTTCTATTTAATTGGGCGTTCAACGATTCCTTGGAGATATGTTTCTGTGGTTTATTAGATCACATCCTAAATCTGTACCAAAAAGCATATCATATTCTATATTAATTAACCTAATTAATAGGCACACGGTTGATTAGCGCTTAATTTAAAATTTGATAAAATTGATTTTAAACTGTTAAAATGTGTGCTGAAACTTATTTGAATCACATGTTTACATTGAAATATATATATTTTATTAAAATATATATAAATTATTTTTCTAACTTTAAAATAAACAAAAACAGAAAAACTTACTCTGTCGGTTGAACTTTGACGGTGTTCCATGCCTGACTAACATTATTCTTCAAATCTAATTAATTTTTCTGCTTGCATCAATGACAAGAATTAATTTAAATGGCACATTTGTTCTATTGCACCAATACTTTAATATATATCTCTAGCAGTGGGTCTCTGATTCTCGTCTCGTCAAACATTGTTGAGAATAAAATCAATCTGGTTATCATATATTCCAGTAAGAGATTTGGAAAACCTAAGATAGACTAATGAGGGAAAAGCCAGAAATATTCTAGCTAGCTAGACTAAACATGATAATATCCATATCCATGGTTAATTAATCTCGTCTTTGTGTAACCAATTTGTTCGATACTTTAAAAGAAAATCTTGACTCAACACCAACCAAATGCAAAAGTTTTTCTTTCAAGATACATTTCAAAAGCAACAAAAAGGGAAAGAAAAAGGAGAGTAATATATTTTATAAATGGTTAAATATATTTTTAATCACTATAAAAGTAATATAATATAATTTTAATTTTTTTATTAGTTTTTGTTTTGATAAGGATGAACACTAATACAACGATAAACTTGTGTGTTGGTATGTAATTTTATAGTTTTTTTTTTAATTTTTGTTTTCATAAGTTTTAAAAATAGTTCTTATGATAATAGCAAAACTTATATCATATATTTTTCTAAAAAAATTACTGTATGAGGACTAAAACTTAAAATGAATTTAAAAAAAGGACTAAAACTAAAAATAAAAATATTTTGAAGACTAAATTAAAATTTAGTCATATTTTACTCTTCCACAAAGAGCAGTATAATAAGAACATAGTGTTGGAAAGGTGCTAGGTAGTTCTAGTTCACCTTAATTGTGACCTATCAAAATTAATTGTCAATGAAAGTTATTTTAGTAAATTTTTTATTTTAATCAAATAAAATTTAAGTTAACTAAAAAAACTAAAAAAATATCTTATTTATCATACCATACAACAACCTAAGCAATTGTAAAGACTGTTTAGTGAGCTAAAATATTACGTAATCCGAATTAAACCAATCATTATTTGTGCGTTTATTTTATGCGTTTCTCACTTTCTCAGATACAGATACATTGAATGTCAATCCCACTCTTACTGACTGATAATGTGACACAATTGTTATTCAATTTCAATCAGTCTACTGATGTTCGTCCATTGTTGTGCCGTCTTTTTCGTCGTTTGCATGACAACAAGATTTTTTTTTTAAAAATAAAAATATCTCATTGTTTCCGGACTTCAAATTTTATTTATTAATCACAAATTAATTAATTTCGTGAGTCATCAACATAAAATCAGAGAATTTTATATCTTACCTAAGTCTCTCCATAAAAGTAATATTTATTATATAATGATCTTTACAAAAAATATTTATTAAGTTTATTTCATATAGTTGTGTCTAAATACTACTTAAAAGCATTTCTATTTTAATTTTATTTTTTTTATACAAATTATTTATTTAATCAGCTATCTATCAATTCAAAATATCATCATTTCAAAGACTATTTTAATCAGGTATTTATCAATTAAATTTTTATTGCATTAAGAGCTCATATAATAAATTTGACAATAAAACTTATTAAAATCATTTTTAAAAACTACTTTAGTAAATTTATTAAAATAATATATTTTTTTTGGTAAAATCAGTTCACATTTAACCCAGCCCAAAATAAAGCAAGATCAAATTAATATACACAAGCTTAAATATTTTTTAGTCTTTTTAATTTACTATTTTTTTTTTGCTTTTTATTCTTATAAAATCATTTTTTATTTTTAATTATTACAAATTATATTAATTTTATTTTTTATTCTTATAACACTTTAAATAATGTTTTTGACAGTTAAAAAATGTTATCTAATATTTGAACAGTTAAAAAATGTTATCTAATATACTATAAGAACCAAAAATAAAATAAACATAATTTAGAAAGAGTAAAAATTTTTTTTTACAATGACAAAAAAACAAAAATACGCTAAATTAGAAAGGATGCAAAAACTATTTAAACCAAAGTCATAATTAAAATTGACAATTGAGATGCTTTAATTTTTTCAGTTCTTTCATTAAATTCATTCAAAAGCAGTTCTAAATCCGTTTAACCAATTCTCTTAAAACAACTAAAGGAAGAAAATACTAAATATCTTTAATGTCCATAAAACATTTTTTACACAAATAGTGGTACGGTAAAACCCAATGCAATCTTTAGTAAAAGAAAAAAACTTCCAGTTTAGGTACAAAAATCACTATAAAGTGTGAATAAAATTTCAATCACATTTGGATCCCTCTTTCTTAGAATTCAACCATCCTCTTTCCAATATAGGGTTGGATTCACTTTTTTGGGAGGAGGTTAGCTAACAATTTAATTATAGGAGCAGATGCAATATGTGACTGATTCCTAAAAATCATAATTTTAATAAATAAACACCAAAAAATTAATCACACGAGACAACTGAAAGTGCTACACGTAGGTCGTTAGACGTCCCACATATGTACATTCTGTAAGTTTCAATTTCTTGTTGAGAAACACTACCACTGCGAGATGCATAGTGATTACCACTCACTCTATCACGCAGCGAAAAAATAATCTCCCTCAGGATTGGTTCATGGCCATTGAGAAGATTTCCCATGCTCAAAACCTTTCTCCAAGATTGGTTAGCAGTAGGAGGAACAAACATATTTGACAACACCTCCCTCTCGTAGTCCCTTACTTCTTGTTTCTTGTTAAGCTCCTACGCAAGAATGCAAGAAAGATAGTAGAAATACATGAGTTCAATGCTAAGAAAGACTCAAGAATATCAGCCAAATCAACAAGGTATTCCAAGGCATATAATATAAGCATTTCACCTTTTCACCAATGTCCTCTGTCAAACCCTTTCCCGTTGTTTGAATATAAAAATTGTAGTAATCGTTGAAAATTTCTCTGGAGAGGCGCGGTGCTTGTATAAGCTTACGATGGAGGGATGCTGCAAGAGTCAATAACTTCTCGACTTGTTCAAAAGCAACAGTTAGTCGTCTCAAGTCTTCAATAGTCTCACTGTCTTCAAATAAGCGATTAACTGCAACAAAAATGGAAATAGGTTAAACATCATTATTTTCCACAGAAAATAAAAACTAATGAATAGCTAGCTACCTTGCAAAGGCCTCAAAGCAGATGCCATGTTAAGATAAAGTTGTTGCATCTCAGTCTCCACCTGTTTTAGTTCTCCAAAACTAGTCTGACAAAGTGTGTCGGCTGCTGCTCTGAAGGCAGTACACACCATTTGCTCAAGCAATTCATGTGGTTGTAGAGTTTCAAGATAATGAAGAACCTGGAAAATTGAGAATATAAAAATCATAGCAGATGAGATACACAGAAAGAACAGCATATCTCAAGCAATCCATATATGTACTATGTAGTAATCTTTTTCCTCTTTACACAAATATGCAGTAGCAATTTCATTTGATAAATACTAATTTGAGGATTTGATCACAAGAACATGCTACAAGTGAACCATAATAATTTAAACTTTCATCTGTCTTTCATGCATGGCCCTCAATTCACCAAATAACCCTACTTCAAGGCATAGCCTACGTGAACACTTTTCTCATAAAAGCATCCATATGCTTTGCATTTCTTGATGCACTTCTAATCACTTATCTATGCACAAAGGCCACCAGTTAACCAAGTGGGACCTGCATTCCAAAGCAAACCTCTTGTATAAATAAGGATGAAACTCATCAACTTTGATTGCAATGCCCCACTAAATCGGATAAAGTGCATGCATTATATACATTTTTGGTCTTTAACTATGGTATCTTTACAGATACTGCTGTAACCTGTAAGACTTACTCCTTGGGCAGTCTTTCAACTAACAAAGACAAGAAATTTTGTTGAATGTTCTTGCTTTTTGTTCTGACCTTATGAAGAACCCAAAGAGAAGCATATAGGAGTTGTGGAAGCATAAATTTGTGGGTGCACCTTTGGGAGAATCATAAAAGTTGGGAGCATTTTTCCTGCTTGAATTGATGGAAAGGTCTACAATAAAAGCCGTTTATCTTTTATGAGGGTTGATGGAAAGGTATTGAATTAAAAAAAAAAAGAGACCTATATATGGTTTTTATTGACTTGGAAAAAACTTATGGTTGGGTGATAAGAGAAGTGTTGTGAAAGACTTTGGATGGCTTATATCTGGTACTTCATAAACTCTAAATCAAATTTTAATTTGACATCTTCATTTGGACATCTTCATTTGGACATATTCAGTCCCATTTAAAACCATTCTACTTGTTATTAGAAACCAAAAAGTGAAAATGATTAGTTCTAAACTTCTAAATCAAGATAAAATCTATAAGATCCTTGGGGCATGAACTCCTATTTATCATTAAGATCCACCTCTTGGATCCATCTACAACGAAAAGTGAAGAAATGGCTGACATGTTTTAATGGTTCAGCCGTCCAGTCAACATGAGAAACTGATAGAGATGCAAAGTGGGCCGAAACTTATCATAGGGGGTTTAGATAGTAATAAAGTAGTGTAAACAGTTAGTGTAACTAACTTGTAGTTAGTGACAGCTAATAGTGGGCGGGAATGTATAAAAGCTAGGAGTGGGGAATAGCTCGGGAGTTAGAAGGTGTGGAGGTTGTGATCCTCGAAATCACAAAGTGTACAATTCTGTTGATTCTGAATAAAAGAAGCGTTTCCTTTAAGCCATTTCTGAACCAGTTTCCTATCACTGGTATCAGAGCTCCAATCTTGGGGCTTTGTGCGGTAGATGGGATTGAAGAAAATGGAGGCAAGGATCGATGCTTTGGAACGTGCTATGGAAGACGCGCGAGAGGTGCAATACGCTAACCGGGTCGCGATTGAAACCCGACTGGGTTCGTTGGAATCATTGATGCAGAAGGTTGCGGCGTCACTGGAGCGGCCCGATAGAGAGGAACCGGTTCGCGGAAATGAAAGGAAAGGGAGGTACGGTGAGACGGAAGAAGGAATGGCGCGGCAATGGAGGTCCATGGAGTTGCCGATCTTTGTCGGAGATGACCCAGTAGGGTGGGTTTCTCGAATTGAGAAATATTTCCGACTCCAAGGGGTGCAGGAGGAAGAGAAATTGGATGCGATTCTTGTAGCCATGGAGGGCGAGGCTCTTTCTTGGTTCCAATGGTGGGAATCGTGGAGCAATTCGCAATCATGGGAAGGATTCAAGCTTGCAGTGATTCAAAGATTCGAAGGGGTTAACGTGGAGAACCCAATTCAGTCGTTATTGGCACTTAAACAGGAGGATAGTGTGCAGATTTTTATCGGGCAATTTGAAAAATATGTGGGAGCTGCAAAGGGCTTGGATGAGAGTTTCTTGAAGGAAATCTTTGTGAAGGAACTGCGGGAGGAAATAGCCACTGAGGTAAGAGTTCACGAACCTAAGTCCTTGATGGATACAATGTTGAAAGCAAGGCAAATTGAGGAAAAAATTAGGGTTCTGAATAATTTACCTAAGACTGGGATAGGGAAGATAAATCATAATTTTCAAAGATCCAATTTCTCGAATTGGAAAAGCAGCAGGGAATGGCAGCCAGGGGGTAACAAGGGGGTGGAGTCTGTAGGAGGGTTGAAACAAGGTGGGGATGTAGGGAGTAAAAAGAAAAATTTTCATCGGCTATCTCCAATGGAGGTGAGTGAGAAGATGAGAAAAGGAGAGTGTTTTACTTGCAATGAGAAGTATCATCCAACTCACGTATGTAAAAATAAGCAACTGAGATTGATGGTATGGGAGGAAGAGGATGAAGAGTATGAGGAATTGCAGCAAGAAAAGAAGGAAGAGGAGGAAAGAGAAGAGCTGCATCAATTATCTTTGCACAGTATAGAAGGGTTTACTACAAAAAAATCCTTAAAGCTGTGGGGAGAGATAAACAGTAGGAAGGTGGTGGTTCTTATTGATTGTGGAGCTACCCACAATTTCATTTCATTGAAATTGGTAAGAGAAATGGGGTTGGAAGTGCTTCCTACACAACCCTATTCAGTGGAAGTTGGTGATGGACATAAAGTGAAGTGCAGTGGCAAGTGTAAAAAATTAGAAATGAAGTTACAAGGGTTGTTGGTGGTTCAGAACTATTACTTGTTTGAACTGGGAGGGGCTGATGTAGTGTTGGGAGTTGAGTGGTTGGCTAGTTTGGGAGAGGTCAAAGCAAATTTTGACAAATTAACCCTGTCAATTAAGGTCCAGAATACCAAGGTAATTTTGAAGGCTGAACCTGAGTTAATTAAGACTGCCATTAGTCTGAAATTGCTACAGGGAGAAAGGGGAGAGAATGATCAGAGATATTGGGTAGACATTAAAACAGTAGAGCAGGAAACAAAAAGAGAAGCACTACCTGCAGATATGGAACAGCTTTTAAGTCTGTTTGAAGGAATTTTCATGGAACCTAAGGGACTGCCACCTCACAGAGAGAAGGATCATGCTATAAATCTGCAACCGGGTAATAAAATTCCTAACATTAGACCTTACAAATATTCTCATGATCAAAAAGATGAGATAGAGAGATTAGTAAGGGAAATGTTAATTGCTGGAATTATTAGGGCCAGTACTAGCCCTTTTGCTAGCCCAGTCATTTTGGTTAAGAAAAAGGATGGTAGTTGGAGATTTTGTGTGGACTATAGGCTGTTAAATAAAATTACAGTGGCTGACAGATTTCCTATTCCTGTGATTGAGGAGCTGTTAGATGAAATTGGAGGGGCAAGGTGGTTTTCTAAGCTGGACTTGAGAGCAGGCTACCATCAAATCAGAATGAAAGAAGAAGATATTCATAAAACAGCTTTTAAAACTCATGAAGGTCATTATGAGTTTTTAGTCATGCCATTTGGGTTAACAAATGCTCCATCAACTTTTCAGGCTTTAATGAATGAAGTGCTCAGACCATTCTTGAGGCAGTTTGTACTTGTTTTCTTTGATGACATTTTGATATACAGCAGAAATAAGGAGGAACATCAAATGCATCTTAAGGCAGTTTTACAAGTTTTACAACAGCAAGAGTTGCATGTGAATAAAAAGAAGTGTACTTTTGGTCAGGAATCATTGGAGTATTTAGGCCATGTTATTTCAGGAAGAGGGGTGGAAGCAGATCCTAATAAATTGGAAGCAATGAGCAAATGGCCTTTGCCCAAAGACATTAAAGGTCTGAGAGGATTTTTGGGTTTAACTGGTTATTACAGAAGATTTGTAAGAGATTATGGGAAGTTGGCTCAGCCACTTAATGCCTTACTGAGGAAAGATGCTTTTCATTGGACTATAGAAGCTTCAAAGTCATTTGAAAAGTTGAAGGAGGTGATGAGCCAATTACCTATATTGGTGGTGCCTGATTTTTCAAAACCTTTCATGCTGGAGACTGATGCTTCAGGATCAGGTTTAGGAGCTGTGTTACTGCAAGAAGGTAGACCCTTGGCTTTTTGGAGCAAGGCATTGTCAGAAAGGGGGCAGTTAAAATCTGTATATGAGAGGGAATTGATGGCAGTGGTGCTGGCTGTGAAGAAATGGAAGCATTATTTGATGGGAGGGAAGTTCATTATTAGAACTGATCAACAAAGTTTGAAGTTCCTCAATGAACAGAAGCTGTTGACTGAAGAACAATTCAAATGGGCTGCTAAGTTGATTGGCTATAATTTTGAAATTCAGTATAGACCAGGAAAAGAAAATGTTGTTGCTGATGCATTATCGAGGCAATTTCATTTTTCTGCAATTTCAATAGTTCAGGAAGATGAGTGGGGTGATTGGGAAGAGGAGCTGAGAGCAGACCAAAGACTGTATGAAATTTATCAAGGAATTCTATCTAAAACAGATATGAAACCTGGATATACTGTTAAAGGAGGGAAACTTTATTATAAAGACAGGTTGGTGCTACCACAAAATTCCACCAGAATTCCTTTGTTATTGAGGGAATTACATGATTCCCCTATAGGGGGGCATTCGGGGTTTTTCAGAACTTATAGAAGGATAGCTAATGTGTTTTATTGGCAAGGAATGAAGAAAGCCATTAAGCAGTATGTGGCTGAGTGTGAAGTATGTCAGAAAAATAAGGCAAGCACTATATCCCCAGCTGGGTTATTGCAGCCATTACCTGTTCCTAATAAGGTATGGTCAAATATCTCAATGGACTTTATTGGGGGATTACCAAAAGCACAAGGTAAGCATACTATTCTGGTGGTGGTAGACAGGTTAACCAAGTATGCACATTTCTTAGCCTTATGTCATCCTTATTCAGCAAAAGAGGTGGCTGATATATTCATTCAGGAGATAGTGAAGTTGCATGGATTTCCTAGCTCTATAGTTTCTGACAGAGATAGGCTATTTATGAGCACATTTTGGAAGGAGTTATTCAAGAAAGCAGGTACTACATTGAAGATGAGTTCTGCCTATCATCCACAAACGGATGGGCAGACAGAGGTTGTAAACAGATGCTTAGAAGCCTATCTAAGATGCATGACAGGAACAAGGCCTAAACAGTGGCCTGCACAGTTAGCTTGGGCTGAGTTTTGGTTCAATACCAATTACAACATCTCAGCCAAGATGTCTCCTTTTCAGGCACTATATGGACAGCATCCTCCTTTATTGATTAAGGGTAATGATATCCCTTCTAAGTTGGAGGAGGTAAATCAGCTATGTCATGACAGAGATATTTTACTGCATGATCTGAGAGCTAATTTGTTGAAATCTCAGGATCATATGAGGAAGCATGCAAATAAACACAGGAGGGAATTGAGTTTTGATGTGGGAGATTGGGTTTTCTTGAAGATACAGCCCTATAAAATGAAGTCTCTAGCCAGAAAACTCAATGAAAAATTAGGTCCCAGATATTATGGGCCTTATAGAATCATTCAGAAGATTGGAGAGGTAGCCTATAAGCTGGAATTGCCTGCAGACAGTAAGGTTCATCCAGTTTTTCGTGTGTCCTTACTCAAGAAATCAGTCAAAGCAACTAGCTCCCCTCAACCACTACCAGCAATGCTTGATGAGCAGTGGGAGTTGCAGTTAAAAGCAGAAAGGGTTCTGAAGCAAAGAACTAATTCAAAGGGACAGCAAGAACTATTGATCAAGTGGCAAGGACTTCCTCATCATGAAAACAGCTGGGAGCTACTGGAAGAGTTGAAGACTATTTTTTCTAAAGAGGACCTTGAGGACAAGGTCCAGCTTGAAGGGGGGGGGAGGTATTGATAGAGATGCAAAGTGGGCCGAAACTTATCATAGGGGGTTTAGATAGTAATAAAGTAGTGTAAACAGTTAAGTGTAACTAACTTGTAGTTAGTGACAGCTAACAGTGGGCGGGAATGTATAAAAGCTAGGAGTGGGGAATAGCTCGGGAGTTAGAAGGTGTGGAGGTTGTGATCCTCGAAATCACAAAGTGTACAATTCTGTTGATTCTGAATAAAAGAAGCGTTTCCTTTAAGCCATTTCTGAACCAGTTCCTTATTAGAAACCAAGTAACAAAAATAATGTTATTCTAGTATAAATTTCCTGGGGGCCGACAATCTGTTTAACAATAGCAAAAGCAAAGCAAATTTAAACTTCTAGAAAAATACTTACTTTTTCTCCTTCCCTATTTGGATCAAGAAGAGGCTTCTGTTCAGAAGCAGGAAGAGCAGGTGCACTATTCCAAAGCTTTCTCCATAAATTTCCATGCTCAGACATTCTCTTAGAAAGCTGCCCTTGTGGAGGCCAACTATCTTTTGACTTCTTAATGTCAAGAGCACTGGATGATGATGATTTACTTCCCTCAGGGCCATCATCCTCTTCCCAATCCCCAGGTGAATGCCACCGAATAAAATCTTCAAAGATAGCATCTGGATTTGCTGCCTTAAATGCTGACATATCTAGTAACAAAGCCAATTAGTCTGTTAGTCTTTATATATTGAAGAAACTTTGCATCCACAATTAACTACAAAGTGAAAAGGAAAGAAGTTCATTATATATATAATTCCATTTGAATGAATAACTGAAACTAGCATAAAACAAATTTAATGTCACACCATTTGATTATGCGCACCATGCCGATAAAATTTTATTTAAAACAAGTTCATCAGTTTATCATAAAAAAAAATAATATACAATATACTGTTGAAAATAGAAACAATTATCAAACATCTAAATTTTCTAAATTGGTGGGTATGGTAAACATAACACTCATGATTGAAAATTAGATAGATGAAAACATTATTCCATCATATTAATGGTGCAGGTATATCAAATGTTACACCAATTAGAAAGCATTATGAATATGATTAGTAAATGTGTGATTATACATTTAAATTATTTTTTAACATCACAAGTGACTGCTTCAGAAATCAGAATTGACGATATTTTTTAGAAAACAAAAAGGAACTTGAGACATTATTAATAACTATCCAGTGTTATTACAAAAACATATATGTTATTACCTATCCATTACCAAAAAAAACTGATATTACCTGAAGTTAAGATATCCCGTTCCAGCTGAGCAGAGAAATCCTATAAAAAGAAACAAAAATATGTATATAAAAGGCATTGCTAAATAACAATGCAATATATGAAATGGAACACGTATCAATCCTACTTTGTCATTTTCATTTTTATTTTTATTTTTTGAGTTCTAGATTTGCAAGCAGAAATATACATGAATTAATCAAATGACAATTAAGCTTCACAAAGTTCAAGGAAGGAGATGAATATTTAGTGTCTTTGGATTTTTATTTATTTATTTATGTTTGTGCATCTTTCTGAATCACCTTTGAAAAGAAAAAGAAAAGCCCACATAAATAATCCCAATCAGTCATCATATTTTACAATATTATTTCTGTAATTTATATTCATATATCTTTGTTTCCTAAAAACTTTGTGCTGTCATCAACTTCAGGGCTGACTCTACTCATAGCATTGATAGCTTAATATTAAAGTGATATAAAGGGACCTAATACAAAAAAAAAATAGTATTTATAACTGCATAAGAAATTCAACAGCTTAGTCTCTTCACTTTACTTTGTCAACCACCTGTAAGAGGAATAGAGGATTCAACTTTTTACCAAAGAATTTATCCACTTCTCACGTCACTCATAGTATATGGGACAATTTTAATCCATGATCAAAAGGTCATATCAGGGTCAAGATAGGGAGTGAAAGATATCAACTTTCTTCAAGAAAAGCAATGCTATTTTTTTAGCAAAAATGCTGTAAACTTATAATTATAGCTTTACCAATTACAAAATATTAACTCATGTCTCATGATCATGTTAGACAGACTACTCAAGACTGTTAAGCAATAAACTAATCACTGGAGCGGCTACTGCATCACAGGCAAGATAATTCATACCTCTATACACCAGTGCCTGTGGCACTAGACTGGCTCAATTTGGTTGACAACTCAGGCTATATTCCTGAACCTACACTGCTAAAACACCACTCAAATCCTTATATCTAACCTCAATTAATTGTTCTATGTATCTTGTTTTCAGTCATTTACCCCTATGTGAAATGTAAATGAGTTTAATGCAGTCCAAGGCCCTAAGCTTTTATAGTCAATGATTGTTATTGTTATATGCATTGCATGAGTTTGAGCTTACAAATGAATCACCAACGGCTTCAACAGCCTTTAGCCGCTCCTCATGCATGTCTTCTGTCATAAGTGGTGCTTCCTGTAGCATAGCGAACAAGATTAAAGGCATCATTTTCTTCAAAAATTGGTTAAGTAATACTGCATAATGACAATGCCAAATGGTGCCTGGATGCAGGAACAACCTGTGTATATGGGGCATGCATGCTTTGATGTGACTTGAGAAGCATCATGGAATCAACAATACCAGCAGAACCTCTCCTGGTCAAGTCTGAAGATTTTTTTTCATTCAGCAGGTCCACATCTTCAGGCTTTCTGTTAACATTAATTTATTTCCAGAGCAGTGTAAATCATTAGTAGTTGAAAACATGCTGCATTAACATAGAATTAGACACCATTTGTGCTAGAAAATACTTGAAACATTTTCAAGGATATTATAGTACAAAATTGTGACTTGAGGCACAATTGTACAAATCCATTACTATTTTTAATAGCAGATATATGACATGCAAAAGCTATATGGCATCAAAAGCAGTCCTGGAGTTGTATTTTCACTACCCTGCAGTGGGGCAGTGGCAGCATAAACACACATGCAGGTGCGCACACGCACACACGAAGAGAAGAGCCCAGCAAAGAGATAGCTCTGTACAAGAACTAAGGATAGACCAACTGATCCCCCAGGTCAAGGCGGAACCAGTAATCTTGGAGTAGTGACAATTCCAAAGCCCAAATATCACATTAGGCAGACAAAATTAAGTTTGAACTAACTAAATTAGTAAATTAGTTTTGTTACCATGACAAAAATCAATATAAAAGGAAATTGCCTAATTGTTTGTCAACTATCAGTCACCCTACACCAATTGGAGTCCTAAAGAAGTACGGATTACAGAACGTACACATACTACTTGAGAAAATAAAGATATTTGTAAAATCACTGGCTTCTTTTAAGGCAAAGAGATCCTCCCTCCTTTTTGGACAGTGAACCACATCAAGGTTGCTCATTTTTCAACTATTATGGCTATGCTGGCAAAATAGAGAATGCACAAGGATCTACATTAGTTACAGCTAGCCACGTTTCCCTATCATCTGACTAGATCAGAGAACATTTTAATACCAAATAAATCAAAACTAAACCCCTCTCTATCCCCCTATTAAAATACAGCTTAGGAAATCAACCACTAAAGAAAACAAGAAAAGGAACAAAGGATCCCCCTTATTTAACCAGAAATAAATATGGATATGCACGTATAGAAACTGTAAAAATTTAATTTAACCAAGACCATAAGTGGTGACATAAAAATGGATAACAACCGAGCAGGCTCTCACTTGCTAAGTTCACCTGTCAACTTTCCCAGAATATTCCTCAGTGGGTGTCTGTAGACTGAAAGAGTCATCCCCAACTACACTTTCTTCCTGCAATTCAATCAAGACCAAGTAACAATCACAATGAAAAACATATTATAGAAAAATAACTACAGTAATACAATAATCAACCTAACAACCAAAACCACGAGGGAGAAAATGGTTCGTGACCTCACTCATGGAATCTATTTGATCCAAGCTTCCAATACAATCTTGATAGTCTTCACTCAGCTGACACTTTCTCTCAATGCATATGGCAAGCTGAATAACAAAGCAGAAAATGCATCAATTTTATCACTAAGTACTTTATAACATATAAAGACCAAAACACCCAAGCTCACTGAAATATTTCTAGTTTTCCTTATAATAACTTGTCAAAGGGTACAACAATAACAACAAAAAAATTTTTATCCCACCAAGTGAGATCAGTTACATGAATTGCAGAACACCAACTTCCTCCAATGTTCTTCTCAGTCTCCCTATCCTCCTTTTCACGGGGCTAAAAACCATGCAATCTGCTCTCCTCACTGGCTATTCCAGTGGCCTTCTTTGCATGTGTCTAAACCACCTTAACCGATTTTTTATCATATTTTCCTCAAACGGTGCCACACCAATATCTCCTCGTACAGAATTATTTTGTATCCCATCCTTTCTTGTGCTGTTGTACAGCCACACATCCATCTTAACATTCTTATTTCTGCTACTTCCATTTTTTTCTCTTCTGGTCCCCTTAAAGTCCAACATTAACTACCATAGATTAGCCAAACAATAACTTATCCAGGGGTGGTATCTTTTGCCCAAAAGAATAACTTATTCAGCCACAAGCCTGGTGTGCGATTAAGTTAGAGGAAGTATCTTAGCCCAAAAGAACTAGAGGCAGTTGTTGGGCCTTAACTAGATTGACCTTCTGATGCTGTGGCAGCCCGGCAGGTCCAAATAGGACTAAGGGGTTGAGCTTGTATAAGAGGAGGAGGAGAAAAGGGTGATCCATATTTGGGGGTAGACGAGTAGTTATCATTGTTACGTGGACGAGTTTTGTGGAATGGGTATTTTAAGAAAAATGGCAGACGTATAAGAGAGGAGGCACTTATTTTCATATCCTGTGAATAGGAATTGAGAGGCCAATCTCTTTGAGAGATCCTGGAGTTGTATTTTCACTGCCCTTGCAGTGGCAGTGGTGTTTTTGTGATAGTTAATACCAGTGACTTGTTTTTATTTCCTTTTATTCTGAATTTTTGTTTCTGTTATGTAACAAAGTACATTTCAAATTATCAACTATATTTCTCTAACCAATACACTAACATATGTAAGTGAAAAGTCATTCCAAATTTAAAGAAATATTGAGTCAAGAATTTTTTGTTTTCAATAAAAAGTGAGCTAAGAATGTAATAGAAAACCAAAAAATGTTTAACATAAAATTTGATATAAAATATACAAAGAAAACAAGACACAATGACTAGATTTCAGCAAAGATCCTTTAAAGATAAAAATAATTTACCATCTGAAGTTTCTGGTTAATCAAACAAGTGGATAGGTCAATTGATCCATTAGCTGGCATCCTGGGCAATAGTTGTGACTCTTCCCAACACCACCTAACCTCGTGAACAAACTCTATCCATAGCACAGCAATAGCTGAAAGAGACCAAAATTGAGCAATAAAAATGAAAAATATACAGTACAGATGAGATATCTCAGAAATTCAATTCCTCATACATGAACAATTTGTTCCTACTCTCTTAATTTAGGCTATGGTTATACAATAAACAAACCATAATTACTTTTGGTAAATACCCCGTATATTGCAGTTGCCAAACCAAAGAGAATGTAAACAAAATTGTGCAAAGAGAGATCCAAGAGGTGCGCCTTTTATAGCTCGAGAAATCTTATGTCTACTGTCGGCAAAATCTGAGAATTGTATGCCTGCAGACATTACATATTATAGCAAAATAATGTGAATTATCAACATCAAACTTTAACAAGCAACTAACCAGCATGCTGTGCTAGGAACCCCAAGGATACTTGAAATTTGATTATTTAGTAAGGTACTCCATCCGGTTTCAAATATAAGAGAGAAAAAATAGTTTTAATTGAGATTGGTGCAATTAAATGTGGTTAACTAACTTTCTTAATTAGGGTGAATCAGTTTCTTTTTTCTTATATTTGAGACCGGAGGGAGTATAAAATAAACCTTAAGTTTTAGAAGTGATAAATAAAAAAGAAAAAGAAAAAGTCTTTAAATGGATGGAAATGTCCTCCAATTTATAATCATTTGCATGTGAGACAAGGGCAATTTTTCCTTTCAAGAACTTGTTTCTACTGTTCATCATTGTTCTACCCACCACTTAAATTACTTTGGCATCCTTTTACTTTAAAGAAATAATCAAGCATTCAATGGATCACAACTATCAAATATTCCATCATTTGATAGTGATCTTCAAGCAATTTTTCACCATCCAAGAATAAGTTTTTTCAAATTGGGAAATGTAGATAACACTACATTGGAGGCCATTTCTTCGTTCACCCAGTGTCCCAAGGCACTAGTAGCTTGCTTTTAGCTGATTGACCATAGATTGGAGTCTATGGACGTAGATGCACAATCTAATGGGCTAACCCTAACTTAATCCCAACAAGTTGCTTAGGAGGGGGGAGGATTGACCAGTTATAGTAAGGAGTACTCTGATCATAGTAGTCAACACTCAACAGTGGATAGTGGCCAAGAGTGGCCTCCCCCCAAAAGTGCCATATCAGGATAGCGGTAGTGGGATGACTGCTTTCCGCTATTCTGATTTTTTTCTGTATATTCTGAATTATTTTATTTTGTGTATGTGTATTGTTTTTCTAGATTTTTACATATATATATAGTTTGTATTATATAATAACAATATATGTATTCTTATACTTTTTTATTATTACTCTTTAGTTTATTTATTATATGTTATGTTTTGCATTAAAAAAAAGGCTAAATTGGACTCAAATTGAGGCTCAGCAAATCAAAATAGAAAAAGGGGAAAACACCCCCTGAATACGGGAAAAAATAAGAAAGAGAGATGCAAAAATAGAACATGCCAGAAATTGCAGGCCTTGCCGGAAATTGAAGAACAGACAACGTTGGCTGAAAAGAAGCAGAGAGAGAGGAATTTGTTGTAGAAATTGAAAAAGGAAGCAAGGGATTCACCAAGAAAGGTTTAGTGCTCTAGGGGAAAAAAGAGCGGAATTGATTCACGAAGAGAGTGTGAAAATCGTGGGTTTGAGGTGTAAGATTAAAGACCCACATTAAATTCTACATTTTTGCCCCTTAAAAACCCCTAAAATGACACCGCTGTTTCAGGAGTATTTTTGCCTTTCAACTAAAATAATCGGACGAGAAATTCACCTTTGTCCACAATTTTACACAGTTTCAGCCACTACTCATGGCGCAACAGCCGCTACACCGAGGCACGACGCAGCGAGGTCTTCAAGAGCAAGGGGTTGCTGCTCCGCTCCACACCCGTGATAATATGCGATTAACAATATGATTCTGATCATTTTCCTAATAATGTGGGACATCTTAATATACCCCTTCATCCCGAAGATAGGACAATTGTAGTGAGAAGTTTCCCAAATTAGACATCTGAGAGAGATCCAATGTCATGACAAGATAAGCTTTCATACCATATTAGAAATAGAATATGCCTATGTCGACCCCAAAAGCTAGCTTAAGAGAGAAGATTGACCAAGTCTTATATGAAGTAGGCCGTTTGTACTTTTAACCAATGTGGGACATCTTAACAATTAATAAAATAACAACAGTGTAAGTACCTGAGTATTCACCCAAAATGGAAGGCAAATAATGGAGGAAGAGCTACATACCCTCAATAAACAGTTCTTTCAGCACACGGTCTCTGACCGTTGGTGGAGGTATCACCATTGATTTTAAATTATCAGGACCTGGATTTTCAACTGCTACAAGCCAGAAGAAGGGAAAATATTGAGCAGTATACCAAAATGCACTACTAACAATGAAATGTAAAGCATGCCTGAATAAGTGAACTATATGCACCGAAACAAATTCGAACCTGAAACAAAATCTTCAATAAATTGTGCCTCAAATGACATTTGCAATGCATCAACCAGAAGACGCAACTCTGATGTGAATCCAACCCGATTCCCACTGGAACCTTCAAGTCTAAATGTAAAAAAAAATACCACAGCAAATTGAATTTCTTATATTATTTAAAGCATAAGAAGTCAAACTTTGATTATGAGTTTTAGAAGTAATTGTACCTAAAATAAACAACAAATTAAATCTATTTATTGCCACTATGGCACTACCACTAAAAAAATCTTGGTGCTTTTCATTAAACCAAGTAGTTATACAACGACCCTTAGGGAATGCTTTAAAAGTGGAAAGTAAAGGATGATGATTGCATTGAAGTATAACCTACCAAAACATTCTAAGTGTTATAAACATAGTTTGTACTGAATAAAATGAAATCCCTGGGCAGTTGTATATTGACAGTTGATTTGAACCAAACCATATATTGAACCTGAATATTGTTTATTATACACTTTGAGCAGCAGGTATTCACTAATAACATAAGCAGCAACTATTCATGAGAATTTTGGTTTCTGTTATACAGATAAACAACTTAAAATTTGGAGTAAACCTTAGAGAGGTCAACCACTTCTCAGCTTCATGAGGTGAAGCATTTTCAAGTTCAGCCATTTCCATAGAATTTTCAACCATCTTCTCTGACCATATTGCAATCAGTTCAAAACCTGCATGCAGCCTAAGCATAAATGAAATGGAACTGGCGTAGGCATCAGAGAGCTTCATAAAATAATGAAGCTTGGAAAGCTTTAATTAAATAAATAAAAAATCTAGACTAAAGGCACCAAAAATATCCTTAGTCACCAAACAAACTTATCTAAGGGACAAATGCAAATGGACAGAAAAATGAGTAGGAAAAACTATTCAACTATGCAGGAAAAATAGACAAGTAAAAACCATGCAGATCGACCAAAAAATTTAGACAGTGAAATTATTCAATGGACGAAAAAAGGGATAGGAAAAAAATATGTAAATGAGTGAGGGAAAAATTCATATGGGCAAGAAAAATAGATGGAAAAAAATCATGCAAATAGGATGAAGAAAAGTGAATTAGAAAAACATGTTATCGGTTATATGAACTTAGGCATATCTGTGTTTTTAAGGGAAAAAACAAAAGAAACAAAAGAAAATATCAAGTAACATGTGGCCAACTAACCATTAAATTCAATACTCACTTAATAGTTTCATGATTGACCAAAGTAGAGTGAGGTAATGTATTACAATATGAACTTTCTGTGCAAAACACGATAATGCCCTCAACATACTTTGTATAATTGTATCTTACCCTTATCCGATTAATATTTAATATTTGTATCAAAAAAGCTACTTAAGATGAAAATTTCATCACAATTAGTTTACAAGTGCAAAAGCATGTGAGAATTGAGAAGATGGCTATTCTATTGAAAATAGCTAAAAGCACTTTATGCATCTAAAATTCTTTGGTCATGCTTGCAAATGATCCCCAATTTTCCATTATTTGTAAATTATAATCCATCCCAACTTGGATTCTACATGCCAGCATGAATACAGTTTATGCACAAATTTAAGATGTGTCTGAATCTTAAAACATAAAACTCATTCTATCTAATGAAAGCATCCCATCAAGAAGAAGCTATAGCTATTTCTACATACAAGTCCCTACATCCCAGAATTTTACCTTTAACAGGATCTTCTGCAGAATACCACTCACTCCAAGAACAATCATCATCCCATTGTGTCCCAATGGACATTTCACCAGGAAGATTTTCTCCAGATTTGCTAATTTTGGCATCTTTCATATTGTCATCATCGTAGGGAAGTGTTCTGAATGTTAGCTTCATTGCACATTGGACTTTGAAATTATGAACAGATAGATCCAATGTGGAGTAAGCCTTAAATATCAAATGGAAATTAGTTATTACAAGTGAAAGTTAGAAGGGCAGTGCAGACTGCAGACATGAAGTCAAAAGTTTACATACAACTGCTGACTATAAGACTAAGTACTGGAAAAGATTATTGTGCAAGTGAAGTGTCCAGTCAACATATTTGGTAAAGTAAGCCAAAATATACATAAAAAAAAAAAAACAATAAATCACACAAGTAACTTTCTTAGAAAGCTCACAAAATATTGCCAATTCTTTTGTGCAAATATTAATTTTAAAAAACATCAAAATAGAAAACTGTTGCATTGGAACAAAATTTAGGTGCAATACCATACGTAGTTTTGGTGTCATTCTCCAATCAAAACTAGTTTCATCTCGGTAATTCAAACCTACCTTTAATGCACAGGTTACTGAACTGAAATTCCAATTTTGATTAAAGAACCACACCAAAAGCACCAATGGTACACCACCTAAGTTATGTCCATTTTATTATCCCTGTTACTGAATGATTATTCATTCATTCATTCATGTAACCAATTGGAAATAACTTATTTCATCTCATAATATCCCTCCCCCTAGGTTAAGAGTTTACACTATATGGTAAACCACTTGAACCAGAGCACTAAATACATCTGCTTCAATTCAAAGAAGAGAGCAAAATATAAAAGCACAAAGCAAGGGAATACCAAATTAAAAATGGATGTATTCCAACATCACAAAGTAAATAGATATTAAATTGAATAACTTGAGAGAGGAACTCACAAACTTAGATACAAATAACTCATACAGCCCCTCCAAATGCAAAAGTTTTACTGGAACCTGACTACCAATTCGATCTGCTTCGAACCTTCTAGTAAATACAGTACCCATGCTCTGAATTCCAATATAAGCTTTCCGAGATGGATCATGAACTGGAACAAATGCTGGCCATAAACTATGAAGCCAATGTTATGAAAAAGCACATCCACTTTAGTTACCTAAACTAAACTGGATATTTCAACAATCTCTTTATTTAAACCCTGTAAACCATGAAATTTAAATCCCATAACACAGTAACTTCTCTACTAAAAACAAGAGACAAGACACAAACTCAAATATTAATGTAAAACAAGCTGCATCTAGTATGCCAATGCACATAAGTTATTCTAAAGTTTCACAACTCACTGAGTGTTAAAAAGCAAATGAACAATAGTTACCTTGAACAATTAGACAAAGCAATTGCAATAGCACTCAAGAGCTTGCTAGACTCTGGCGCATCAAGAACCACACCACTTGCACTCTGAGGAGCAATCACCTAGTGATATACATGACAAATAGTGGTTCCTTATCCTAATTGAAACCATTAAAATTCAAATTCTAGTGAAAGGCAAGACAAGATATTAAACCATACCAAAAACTCCTTTACACCAAAACATAACTGCAGATCATGCAAATCAAAATTCCAGTCCGCAAGTTTTCCTGCATCAAATAGATACAGAAATAGATTAAACAACAATTCCCTGAGCCTAAACCTCAACCTACTAAACATTTCTATCCAACCCCACCCCCTAGAAAAAAGTACCATCAGGGTCAGTCTTGAAATAGAACTCCATGCAGTAACTTTTCATGGCATACTTCATTTCAGATTTCACCTTGTACAAATTACCGGCATCCTCCAAGAGAACTGCACCTTTTTCCTAGGGAAAGAAAAAAAGATGTTCATTTGACAAATTGAACATCTTGTATAGCTTATCATATCATATCATATCACAAACAAGCATGTACACTTGTATAGTAAGATTCATTTGACACCAGCAGCATTCCAACTATGCTAAACTCTATGATTTCCAATGCTTACCAATAAATTTTTTGGCCCATCAGACATCCAAACCCGTAAAACTGCCTCTATTTCAGAAATAAACCTACAAAAACACGATTAACAACAACAACAACAACAATTAAGTTAAATTAAAATTATACTAATTGCATCTTCTTTCTATCTACGCACAGAAGAGCGCGCGCACACCCCACACACACACAACAATGTTAATTAATTATTAGGAACACGCAGAGACACACCGTTCCCACGAAGAAGCGAGAGTGAAATCATCAAAGTGCTCGAGCTGTGAAACCATCAACACGGAAACAAATCAGCAAGTCTCAAATGTGATTCAAACTGAGGAACCAAAATCAATTTAGATTCAGTAATTTCGTACGGTGAAAATATACACTTACTTCTTCTTGTTCTTGTTCTTGTTCGTCGTCAGTGGCATCAGCATGGATGTTCTTCCTGGAGCTGGAGGACGCCATCGAATCCAAAAGGTTCACGGAATGCGTATCATCATTACCAAAATCCAACAATTCGATCCATTCTCCGATGAGACCAAAACATCACAACCATCCCTGAGATCTGATCGTTAATCAATCAAACCATTATTTAATTTTTAATTTTTTTTAATAATAATAAAATCAAATTACTTTTTTGTCCCTTAAGTTATTTATAAAGCTCAATTTAATCCTTTTGTTTTTGAAATAACCACACAAATGTATAAATAAATTAATCCAATTGTTAAATATACTAATACTTTAGTCTTTAAACTATGACACTTAATGGTCATGACTATATTACTTATCGACAAATCAATTCATATTATCTGATGTGTATATATATATATATATATATATATATATATATATATATATATTTCACGTTCATTCGTCTATAAATCCTAACTTTCACTTAAATGAACTAATTTTACGTGATCTTGGGGAAAGATGTAATTAACATACACACTTAGTTTACTGCATACATGACTTATAAATTATCGGACTAAGTTGTCATAGTATTTATACCGTTAAAACTAAAAAGTTATCATTGAAAAATATAAGGATTAAGCATAATTTAGGAACTGAATAAATAATTATCATTTTATTTTAATTTTTTTCAATTAGAGACTAATCCTTTTAAAAATGGGTCCAATTTTAAACCAAATTTAGTCGCTTTTTCAGTATTAAAAAAATGTATATTAAGAACACTTATCCTTTTTTTATTTAAAAATGTTTTTTTTAAGTTATAATAACCAATTCACTATATTATGTGTCGCTATTTTTTCCTAATTTCATAAAACTGATTAAAAATCAAATATTAGAATGCTGAATTTAAAACTAGGCTCTGCAAATCCTGGAATCATCCTCCTCCATATTTGGTAGTGTCAGAAGAAAAACATGGCCACTGTCAGAACAACTCCAAAACTTCAACCACCATTCTTCTTCTGAATCATCCTCTCTAATTGCAATGGCCGCAGCATTGGAGTGCTGGTCGCGCCGCGCCACCACAACCGTCGACGAGGACCACGCGGTCCTCATGCAGCGACCCGAACAAGACCCAACACCCAGAGACTCTTCTTCTTCTTCTTCCCTCGTCCACAAGAAGCTTCAAAAACTCACGCGCAACGTCTCCGAAGCCATTGCTTCCCTCAAAAACTCCCTCAACAGCACCATCAACGTTGAATCCTCCAAACCCGACGCGCCTCGCAGCCTCATGTGGACCACCGTCCTCCGCAAGCTCACGCACCTCTACCCCGATTCTCAGCTCCCGGAGAAGTTAGTCTGTAACATTCGCAAGCACTACGATTCCTTGCCTCTCAGGTTTGGATCCCAACCTGGGTCTGCGAGTGTTTGCTTCGGTTGCGATGTTTCGGTTTTGATGGGTTTATAAAAAGGGCCTTCTTTTAATCCGAATCATGTGAATGAATGCCAATGTGAAGAGTGAAGATTTAGTTGCACTTTTTGTGTGTGTTTAAGGTCACTCTGTTCAGGGATGTGTTTACTCTTCTTTTTTTTTTGACAAAACTTACATGCAATTACATAGGTGATTTCTGTGCTATCTTCTTACCAGAATGGAGTTTCATCTCGTTAATGTGTGCAATAAAGGTTTGAATTAAAGATCAACTTAGATCACTGAGGTTAAAATCTAATTCTGATAGGAGAACAATGCCAAAAACATCTAAGGAGTGTATTTAAGTATTGTTCTTTTTGTTTTTGCATTTGGGAAATTGGTTTTGCTTCTTTTGATGTTGGAAGCTCTAAAGTTTTCAACTTGGGTGGTGATCCAGTCTGAATGTGAGTGTTGATGTTAGTTTGGTTGTGTTTAAGGTCACTTCAGTTAGAAGCTTTACAATTATTATTATTATTATTATTTTTTTTTTTTTTGCGTATTTTACTTTGGGAAATGGTTTTATCTTCTGCCGTGTTAGAAACTCTGTTCTAATCTGAATGTGGATGCGGAGAAATTATTATATGGTCAATCTCCACGTTACATGTAATAACCAAGTTTTTTTAATTTACGAAAAAGATTAAATAAAATTTTGCTACGTGTCATGGAAATTGATCCGATTGGTATTGGACCATACAATGTTTTTCGGTAATGTGAATGTGAATGTGAGGATTCAGTTACACTGTTTTGGTTGTGTTTGAAAATTACTTACTTCGGTGATGGATTTTCTTTTTTTCAATGTCTAGAGTTTGTGTTATTTATTTGTTTTTTTTGGCAGTTATTCTCAGGCGGGGTTTGATGTGAAGGACGTGTTTCTTCACATGAAGCTGATGGAGCAAGCTTTAGAGGACGAGCAGGCTGCAATTTTGATTCAAGAGGAGTGTAATGGTGAGATTCAGCTTCAGGGGTCTGTGTTCAAGTTAACATTTGCTTGCAACTCCCCAATTTCGTGGCCTGTGATGTCGGGTGCATTGGATGGTTACTCCATTTGCTGCAAGAAGATTCAGATCTTTGAGAAGAAAGGTTTCACCCTTGGGATTGTGCTGCTTCTTGTTCTTTCTGGGGGTGGCCAAGATAAGTTGGTCAGGACCCGGGTTGAAAGCGCTCTCAAGATTGCCGTGAAGAGGCCGAAAACCGGTGGCGTGAAGCTGCCCTTTGGGCTTTGTGGATGTCAAGAGGAGAACTCCAAGGGGAGAGGACTTGGAGAGATTGAAGAAGATGGAGGGGATGCATATTGTGGAAATGGATTTGAGAATTTAAGCCAAAAGATTCAGCTTCATGTGCCATTGCCTAGTTCATCTTTTCTTGTAGTCGTGGATGAGTGGCAGACTATTCAAGCAGGTGGGGATGAGATTGAAAAATGGTTGTTGAACTCAGATAGTCTTGAGTTTGTAGAACAGATTGCACCCAATTCGTATAAGGGGACGTACATGGGGAAAAGGGTTGGCATTGAGAAGCTTAGAGGGTGTGAGAAAGGAAACTCTTATGAGTTTGAGCTCAGGAAAGACCTGCTGGCCCTGATGACTTGTGGGCATAGAAATATTTTGCAGTTTTGTGGTGTTTGTGTAGATGACAACCATGGGTTATGTGTAGTGACAAAATTTGTTGAAGGTGGATCTGTTCATGACTTAATGTTAAAGAACAAGAAGCTTTCGAGTAAGGATGTTGTAAGAATTGCAGCTGATGTAGCTGAGGGGATCAAGTTTATGAATGATCACGGTGTTGCATACGAAGATCTTAATACGCAGAGGATTCTGTTGGATAAGCATGGGAATGCTTGCTTGGGTGATATGGGCATTGTCACTGCCTGCAAGAGTGTCGGAGAGGCAATGGATTATGAAACTGATGGTTATCGATGGCTGGCACCAGAGGTTTGCCCCTAATCACACTCTTTTCAAGTTAGCAAAGTAATTGCTGAAATTATGAAGAAAAATAACGTGTCAGGCCATTAGGTTGCATAGTCTTGTTTAATTCTGAATTGCATCTCGCATACATATTCCCTATATCTCTCCTCAAGTTTTCTTTCTATAGAAGATTAAAATTAAAGACCTAACTTCTTTAGGACCTAGACTCTGCATCACATCTAAGAAAGATATAATAGATGGCATTTGGGAATGCATTTTAGGCTTTTAAGCTGCTGCTCCAAATCATGCTTTAACATGTAGTGATTTGTTTCTAAATAATTCTCTTTATAAGATTTGCTTATAAGATTTGATTCTAACCAGCATAGCAAAGAAATATTTTTTTTATTGATGCTTATATAGCCATCATACTTCAGTATCATTCCTTTAGGAACTCTACAAGATTTATATTGACCTGTCTAATAAAAACATTTCTTAAAACATCTAAGTATCATCTTACAATGTTTGAGGTTGGATCAAATTGTTATATCAAATTTTCTATTTCTCACACTCTCTCTGGTTTTGTTTATGACTTTATTCCAATTTACACTTGTTCAAACTAATGTTCTAATCTAAATTCTAAAGTATTTGAACTCATTTATCTTGCTATATGTTCCACTTCAAAGCAACTTAGAGTAACATTTTGTTAGCTTTATTGCCTGGAGGATGTTGTTTAGGTCCATTGCATTTAAAAAATGCAAGCAGAACTAGACATTGAAAATAAGATTTCATGTCACTTGTCTTGGCATCATTGTTTGAGCATGCCTAACATGTCTTGATAATTGTTTTGTGCTTTCACTTTATATAATGTATCCCTATGTTTAAACACCTCTGTATATCATTAGACAAATCAGCATTGCGCTGTGTGATGCCAATTATACCTGAATTGATTTCAAATGGAGCCCACACACCTTAATCCTTAAGCATGATCTGTCCCCATATTGTTCTTATTTTTGTCCAATTGATAAAGCAGGCTGCTAGGAGCCTTTTCATACCTTGTGTTCAGGCAGAAAATAATGAATGAAAACTATCAAGTAAAACCTGTTCTTTCAGTGAGAAAAGGGACAAACAATTTAAATGACAGAATTAAATAACAAAAAATAAAATGCTTACAATTTACTAGGACCAATTTAATTATCCTTATAATTTTATTTTCCCTAACATTCTAAAGGAAAATAGAAACAAGGCTTCAATAGGAACACAGAAATTTTTTATAACAAAAGTGCATGCACCCTGGCTTTGTCTGATTGATAGTGTAGGAGTTTTACTATGTGTTTTGTATGAATATGAGATAGTATATGAATTTTTTGTGCCCTTTTGTTTGTTTGAAAACAGATAATTGCTGGTGATCCAGAGAGTGTGACAGAGACATGGATGAGTAATGTTTATAGTTTTGGCATGGTAATTTGGGAGATGGTAACCAGTGAGGCAGCATATTCTGCATTTTCACCTGTCCAAGCAGCAGTTGGCATTGCTGCTTGTTGCCTAAGACCTGAAATCCCCAAGGACTGCCCTCAAACTCTAAAGTTTCTCATGACAAAGTGTTGGAACAACACCCCTTCAAAACGCCCCCACTTCTCTGAAATTTTGGCCATATTGCTACGACCAAGCAACTACAATAGGTAAACTTCTTTTGCGTTGATAGTGATTTGATACCAAAGAAAGATCGCATTCTCAAGGGATCTTCATATCATAGTTCTTACGTAAATCATGAGTCCTCCATGCTTTTATAATAGTAATGAAAGGTGTAAAGATTTCCTTTTTCTTTTTCTTTTTGACAATTTTGTACCATCATGAATCTACTATTTTTTCTCTTATTATGATGTCAACCTGAATGATGGAAATATCACAATACGTTTCACATTGTTTGGTTATGAGTGGCACCCACATTACCTTATGAGAACTAGGATTATTCTGTAAGGAATAATAAAATAATAAAAATCAATTTTAGGGGCCTACATTATATCATTTGTAAGCTACTAGGATCTTTTGTTCGTATCATTGCTATGCTAAGGGCCCCATTTGCTATTATGTTCCTTTAGTTGTGAAACTGTCAAACACCATGTCCCCATGTTTCTTGATATATCCAACCTGTTCATCTTTTATGAATCAGATCGATGTAACCTATTTTCACTCTATGCTTGGCACATTGAAGAGAGTAATGCACCAACCACACATATATCTCATCATGAACTATTATATTCAAGTCATGTCTAGGTGGAGGAACTGTATTCAACTATTTACTAGTATATCGCATTTATTTGAATTTATTACATATAATAATGGAGACAGCCTTTTCCATGGAAAGTAATGACCCCATCAAGGACCTTTGATTTGATAAGGTCATTGTATAACTCAATCTTGATAAATGAGATAATCGGACATATGGATAAACTGAACTTGCTTTTTCAAGTTCAAGTATAATAGTTAGAAAATGATGTTCTGCCTAGAATTGATCTGGACACTTTTTAATGGAATTCATAAATAAATCATATAAAAGTTTAAGGTATAAATAAATCATAAATATCATATTGTAATGTTATGTACTGGAGGCAGCACATGGTGCATGTGAATGTGACACTCGAGTCAGGAATACGACACTTTATGCCCCTTTTTTTCCTTTATTTTTTTTACTGCTAACTTTATGGTGGCCGGTAAGATTTTTTTTTTTTTACACCAACTAATATTACAATATTAACATTTTAGAATTGCGCATATTTAATATATCAATGGATGATTAGAGTGTAGTGATGCCACTCAAGTTTTCATTTGAATAAAATTTCATTTATATTCTTTGTAGCTTTATTTGAGTCATTGCGGAAACTTGAAAGAAAAAAAAAGTTACTCTCGTTTATTTTTAGGTTTGATTTTGTCTTGTAATTATTTTGGGATTTAATTTAATTCTTTAATTTTTAAAATTAAGTCAATTTCATCATGCCGTCTAAATTGAGTTAATGATTTAAAGAAATTGTACTTTTTGATTAGTTAAAATCGCTTACTGATAATTTTAAATATCACAAAATACATGTTTAGATAATAGGATTAAATTTAATCGGTATGACCGCTTAAATTAATTTAGACAACGGGATTAAATTAAACTGATTTTATAAATTAGAGGATCGAATTAAATCTGAAAAAATAGTGGATGAAATCAACCGTTAAAAATAAATTAAAGGAAAAAATAATAATTCAACCCAAAAGAAAATTCAACCTTTCTTTTTACTGATTTTTTCCATCTGTTTTGAGTTTTGTAAGAAATTTCATAGCTCAACATTGTTATACTGTAACGTTTAAAACTGAGGAAAAAAAACCTTCTTGGTTAAAATTAATTAATAGTTATGCATTCTCTTAATCATATGCGCTTCTGACACATGTCATGTGGTTCAAGGCATCTCGCATTCTTCTGAGATCTTTAACAGAACAAACAAAAGCATTTGCTTGAAATGGTCCCATGGAGTCAAAATTCACTTTGGATTAGATCTGAAGAGAACTCAAGTTATTTGTCAATCCTTAACTAATACTAGTCATCACAATCTAACAAAATTACAACCTTATCAACTTTTGTCTAATTTTCAAGTGTAGAATTATTGAATTAAAATTTATTTTGGATTAAATCTGGACAGAACTTAAAATTGTATGGCAATCACTTACTAATAGTCAAAATTAACAATTAACAACGTTATCAAGTCAACTTATAAATTTCAAATTAAGTCATTAGATGTCACATTACACAGGTTGTTGCCTTGTTGAAAAGGATTATGCCCATTTAATTAAATGTCTCAATGCTCAAACAGTACATTACTTGTTGAGAGTTAGTTAAATTTGAAAAATAAAAAGGATAAAACAATAGAGGCTAGCATATTATATAAAGCAACCGGTGGAGCTACGAGTAAGAGCAACAAAAACTTAATTATCATGATTCATTTTTAAATCATTTTCTCTTTTTTTTTTTTTTACTCATCAATCATAAATGTCAATAGTGTACATCATGATTGCAAGGTCTATGTTTAGAAAAGTATCCGCACTGGACATTTCTAAAACTTTTTTGACAAAAAAACCTATTTTAGGAAGTTGTAAATAAATATTTTATTAGAAAGAGCTAATTCAACTATGTACTAAATCTTATAATTCAAATATGTATTAAATGTGATAATATTCCAAGCAACACCACCTTACTTAATCATGTAGTCTGCTGATTTACATTGAATAGTTTCGTGTACTGTAAGGCAAATAGAAGCTTCTGTTCAACGCTGCAAAACATTGAATATCTTGTAAAATGCATCCATATTATAATTATTGAAAGATGGTGACTTATGAAGAGATGAAACAGACAAATTCAGGTGAGTTCATTTAACATAATAGAGAGCAATCAACTTTGTCTCAAGCATGCTGCTGCATCTATCCTAGGCTCCAAGCTCTGATTGCAAAAAGCTCGCATAAAGATAATTTGGATTATAAATTGTGTATATAAAAAAACATTTTGAGGTGTTCAAATTGAGTTTAGTTTATATAAGTATATTTAAATTACATTGTTCATTCATCAACGTTTCATTTAAAAAATTATACTTCTGTTTATTGAGAAATTAAAATATGCAGCATTTTAATTTAAGTGATGAGTCTTTTTATTTTACTGAGTAACTTATTTTTCTTTTTTCTTTAACATTTAATATCAACGACTACTAATTTTGAGTGACATATTATGTTTTTTTAAATTTCAGTAGATGAAAATACGTTTTGAACACTTAGCTTTGAAACTTTGCTCAAGATATTTATTTCATCTTCTGAAATCTTAGAATTCATAATAATGATTCCTAATAATTTCGAGTCATAAAAAGACAAAAATATTTTACTATAAGGGATTTGTTTACATTATAATAGATAAAAATTGCATTAATCTATCAAGGAAATGAGTATAATATTGTTAAATAAGAGACAATGAGAATGTAGTTTAAGTATCTTTTAAAAAAGAGGATCATAATTTACTTAATTATAAATAATATATTCAGCGGAATTACTGTTAAATTTTTTGAACCAAAATCAAATCTTAATTTGAGTAAAAGTTTTTTTTTTAAAAAAAAAAAAGCTTTTTCATTGAACCAAATAATGATTTACAAAGTATAATAACAATGATTTGGTCAGATAAAATGTGTTTTGACAGTGGACGGAACCAATTTGATAACAAATTCTCGGTCAGATTAAATGATTTGGTCAAATTTTGATTATGCTTTCTTTTTTAGACAAAAGTTTAGATAGTTGAATTTTGAGAATTCATATTACTCACCAATAAAGTTTTTACATCCACAGCATGAATTGAATCTCTATATCTTTATGATATATGGGTATTTTTCTTACCAATGGAATTAATTTTTGTTAATTTGATTATGTTTCTTCCTTAAATCTTCAAATTCTCATTTGTACTCAAAACATTTATAAATTAAATCAATGAATTATCTAGTACTCAAAATTTACAAAGACATTAAAAATCTCATTTTTTTTATCCATAAATTATTATTTTACATCTTGCAGAATTCTTCAAATATAAAATGTGTCAAAATTTATCAAGTCTCTACTAAATTTCTTACTCCTGAATTTTAAAACATAATTCATATCCTAAATTTACCATAAACACCAAAAACAAGATAATTCAAAATATATGGTTATTTTGAATAAACATAGTAATTTAAGATTATTATTTTTGTAAAAAAATCACTAGACACTAATTTTACTTATAAAACTTAATCAAATTTAATAAATTTAAAACCTAAGTTAAACGGATGAAAAATGTAATTAAATAAAATCAATAATAAGCAAGATTTTATTTATTTTTTCACTCTTGTTATTTGCACGGACAAATTTTGAATAGAATTTTCGCAAGTGGGATCATCAGTCATAGCCGTATGCTTTTCTATTCATATCCAGGCATTTACTTCCTGTACTTCCATTTTTGCTTTCTGCACCCCCTAAATAATGTGACTGCACACAGCTTCCCTTCAAGTACAAAGACTCAGCCATGACCACTGCCGCTGTGAAAGTGGGAAAGGGGTTGTCGCCGCCGCAATGAGGTGTGCAATAGAGTTACATGTTGTTGAAGGGTATTATTGTCCTCTGGGGTTATAGGATGAAAAAGGGAGGTGCAAGAAGCAACTTATAGAAACCCAACAATGTCACTAGATATAACAATAGATAGGTCTAGATAGGGTCCTAGTTCATGTTCTTATACCGGCATTAAAAAATAATGCACATACCCAATTGCGATCCACACTTTATTTATATATAAGATTAATAATAATAATAATAATAATAATAATAATAATAATAATAATAATAATTCAATAAAAATTAATTAAAATAATCACTATAATTATAATAAAAATTTATTCTTAAATAATTCAAACATAACATTAAGAAAATACATACATAATTTTGAAAACAAACAATAATAACATTAATTTGTCAAAACTCAAATTATAAATAAACCCCAAATTACAAAGATAATCATTTAAAAAAACACTAAAAAATCCTTAGTTTTAGCCAAAAATAAATTACTCTCATTATTATTAATGAAGTCCATGAAATCATACAGTCAAAATAGAACAACTTTGGGGAAGGTGAAGAAACAATAATCAATCAATACTCTCTTCTCTTTGTCTTATTATAATTTTCATCTTATATTATTTATATAAATTAATAAAAATAATTAAATAAATAATAATTTTATAGAATTAATCTTACTGTTAATAATTTTTTTGTTTTTATAGTTTTAATCACTAATAATATAAAAAACATAAGTAAAAAAATTAATTAATGTTATAATAAAAAATAAGATGATAATTATTTTGGGATAATTTATTTAAGGATTATTACAAATAGGAGGGAGTAACATGTAAGAACACGTAATGACATAACTATTAAACTATTTTCATTTTCCATTACTTCTGGTTCTAGTTTGTTCTAGATTTTTCTTTCTCCCCAACTAAATCCGGTGCCCGTTGGAGCACGGTACGCGCGGTATAACCCAACATCGATCGATATCAAGGGGCACCCGAAAACGACAACGTGTCACGCACGCACTCCTTCTCAGTCTGTCTCTCTCTGACTTTTATCTTTCGCTTCACGCTTCTCAGTTCTCACTGTCTCCTCTTCTCTCTCTCAGAATACCCCTCTTCGGGAGAGAAAAAATGGTAGTAGCACCTGTCCTGTCCTCACTCGAAAACGAAACCCTAGAATACTAGCATGAGCATTGCGAATCCATAAATACCCCTCCCTCTAAACCTAATAAACCCCCCAAAATCCAATAACAAAACGAAACGAAACGAAAACACTTTCTCTCCGATTCTCAGCATCCAATCAGAGGTTCCATTTCTCTTCCTTCCTTCGCACCGAAGTTCCAATCGGTACGTTGCTTCTCTCTTCGTTCATCTTCATTCCTTCTCTCTGAACAATCACTGTAATCACGCTCATGCTGCGTGAGCTAGGGTTAGGGTTTTGCCTCGTCGTTGTTCCGTTACTCGTTTCGCGGTTTTTGTATCTCGCTTCTTTTGACTTCGATCCTCTTCGCGATCGAGACGTTAATTGTTGGTTCTTCATCTTGATTGCTTTTGTTCTTGTGCTCACGATCGCGTTTCGTCGCAGCTCATTACTGCACTATATGCTTCCAACTAAGAGACCTTGGGAAGGACTGGTTGCAGAAGCAGAAACCGACAACAACAACAACAACAACAACAACCTCGACAACAAGAACAACAGCAACCACAACAACAGCAGTTCTCTCAAGAGGAATCGGATCGCCGCCGCCGCTCCCAGAATCGCCGATTCGACGGTGAAGAACTACGAAAGCACCGACCGGAGCTTCAACAACAACAACAGCAACAGCGGGAACGCGAGTGAGGGAGCGTCGGATATGGCTTTGGGCGAATCGAACCCGCCGGTCATCGATGAGGATCTCCACAGCCGGCAACTCGCCGTGTATGGGCGAGAGACCATGCGGAGGCTCTTTGGTTCCAAGGTTCTCGTCTCCGGGATGCAGGGTCTTGGCGTTGAGATTGGTAAAATCTTGGAAGACTTGTCTTTTGTTGAATGTTTTTTGCTGTTTTGGTGTTTCTTGAATTGAGATTGTATTCCAGTCGATCCGATTTGTGATGCCTTGGTTGTTGGTTAAATTCTGTTAAATGTTAGTTTTATTGGAGTTGGAGCTTTCTGCTTGATGCATTCCTGCAAAAGAATGCCGATTAGTTGATAGGTAATGGGATCTATGTTGGTTGATTTGGTGATTTGGTTATTAGCTCTACGCCTCTCCCTGCCACCGTTTGTAAACTTGTAGTTTGTTGTTCATAATGATACATTTCAGTGGAAATGATTACCAGCAAGGTTACAAGTTATAACATGCAGCGGTTTTGTTGCATTCCTTGATATTACTCCAAAAACCTTGTTGTTAAAGACTTATTTTGAAACCTTGATTAATAGTTGCAGCTGTAAATTTTTTATTGTTAACTTAGGTTGTAGTTTTATCATCTGTAATTTAGACTAATTAATCAAGAGATTATTAACTTACTTTTGGGTGACTTATTTTTTTTTTTTTAATGGTTGTGATAGTGCTAACTCTATAATATTAAATCCTGTCTGCAGCTAAGAATCTCATTCTTGCTGGTGTCAAGTCCGTGACCTTGCATGATGAGGGGACTGTGGAGCTGTGGGATCTATCCAGTAACTTTGTGTTTTCAGAGAATGATGTGGGTAAAAACAGGGCAGCAGCTTCTGTTAGTAAGCTGCAGGAGCTCAACAATGCAGTGATTGTACAAAGCTTGACTACTCAGCTGACTAATGAGCACCTTTCCAATTTCCAAGTACGTAATTCCTCTGTCTAATCTTCCCTTCCTTTTAAAATGAATTTCATGTTATTTTCTGCTACAATGTATTTTTATTTAGGGCTGCTATGTCATTCTTTGTCAATAACTAGTAAGTACTAGTCACTTCACTTACTTCTTATATCCATAGGTTTTGAAATGGCTATGTAGCTGCTGCAAATGGGATCACTAGTAATAGTAATTATTGCTGTATAGCATTTTTCTTTTATAAATTTTTACTTGTAAATTAATCAGTGATAGACTCATCATTGTGCATATTCTATTTCTTGCCCCTTTGCATAAATGTGTCCTTGTTTGATCTGTAATATATTTCTGAAGTAAGATATTGCTAAGATTTTTCATGTTTGTTTGTGATGGTGTGATGAAATTTGGATTCTTGTCTTCTTATTTCCAACCATAAATGCATTTGTATCCAAGTTTATTTCGATAATATATTTACAGTTTTTTGTTTACTATTTTGTAGGCTGTTGTTTTTACTGATATCAGTCTTGAGAAAGCCTGTGAGTTCAATGATTACTGCCACAGTCATCAACCTCCTATTGCCTTTATTAAAACTGAAGTTAGAGGCCTTTTTGGTTCTGTGTTCTGTGATTTTGGGCCTGAGTTTACTGTTGTTGATGTGGATGGTGAAGAACCCCATACTGGCATTATTGCATCCGTAAGCAATGACAACCCTGCTCTAGTATCCTGTGTTGATGATGAGAGGCTTGAGTTTCAGGATGGAGATCTTGTTATATTCTCTGAAATTCATGGTATGAAAGAATTGAATGACGGAAAGCCAAGAAAGATTAGAAATGCTAGAGCATACTCTTTTACTCTTGAAGAAGACACCACCAATTATGGTACATATGAGAAAGGTGGTATTGTGACGCAGGTCAAACAACCAAAGGTATTGAACTTTAAGCCACTCAAGGAAGCACTCACTGATCCTGGTGATTTTCTTCTGAGTGATTTTTCGAAGTTCGATCGCCCATCTCTCCTTCACTTAGCATTCCAGGCTTTGGATAAATTCATTTCTGAGTTAGGTCGCTTCCCTGTTGCTGGTTCGGAGGATGATGCACAGAAGCTTATATCTGTTGCTAGTCATATTAATGACTGCTTAGGGGATGAGAAATTAGAAGACATAAATCCAAAACTTTTGCGATACTTTGCCTTTGGTTCTAGGGCGGTATTGAATCCTATGGCTGCCATGTTTGGTGGAATTGTTGGACAAGAGGTTGTCAAAGCATGCTCTGGGAAGTTTCATCCACTTTTTCAGGTAAGCATATTTTTTAGTGGCTCATCATTTTTTAATTTTGAAATGTGGTGTTGTGTAAGTGAAACCAAAGCTTAGATGTAATATCTTTTGATGGAATTGCTTTCCCTTTTACGTAGTTAGCTGATTTTTTGTGTGTTCAGTTTGTTTCAGTTGATATTTGATTGTTTCTTCCGTAGTATTATTTTACTTATCCAATCTTGTTTTTGAAAATGACAACTCCTTACTCATTGGTTTAGCATGACCTATGTTGAACATGATTCTTACAAATTATCTGGAGTCTGGACTATGATTTGGTATTGGTTCTGTATTTGTGGTGTACTTATATGCCATTAGGTTCAATTTGTGAATCAGCCTCTTGCAAATGCAAGGTAAAGGGTGCCTACAATAGACCCTTAACAATTCCTGCCACAGTGGGAGCTTTGTAGCTCCACCTTTCCTTCCCCCACCTGATTATTGAATTTTATCCTCCCTCTGTACATTTCTTAAACAACAGCAAGCGACCAATACCTAGAGGAACGCGTTGCCTATAAAACACATGATAATATTAATAGCATAGGTGAGCTTTCCCTGGAGAATATGTGCTTTTGTTTTGTAAATGATCATGCATTGATTCCTAGATTTAACCATTGATGTCACGTGGGGAGGCACCCACCCCAAAGTATAGTGCCACCATGTCAAAGATAGCTGATACATTACAAATAATTTCTGATTCACACTCGCATTCAAAATTTAGGGAAGTACTCTGCTTAAAAATCATAGCTTCAAATCATAATCTTCATCAAACAGCAAAATCAAGCAACAATCCCTTCACTGATGATCACCCTCTAGCCATAGCCCATTTGTTTTTTTAGGAAGATTTCTGTGATCATATACCCTCTTTTTGTGTATTAGAAGGTTTTGGGTTAGTATCTCTCCACCCACCTTGACAATTCTAGAATCATGATAAAGTGAGCGCCTATCCTATCAAATGCACGACTAGAGGCTAAGTTAGATACACAGTGGCCAGCATTAGAGAATAAAAATAAAGAAATGACACTGGCTGGTTTAAAACCCATAACATTTTATCTTTTTTTGAAGTAGTGCCTGGTGTGACATCTTACTCAACAGTCGCAATAAAATGGTCATATCATATATTGTTTGCTTAGCGTATAGGAATGAAGTACTATTTGTAAATATTTGTTTATTTTCTCTGTAATTGATGTTAAGTCAAGTTTCGTCAGGTAACTCTTTAATGAGAATTGTTTTCGAACGTAAAAGGGTGTTTGGTAGTGGTTGGTTTTTATAATTATTTATAGAAAACAGATGAGAAACTAATTTGACAGAAAAGCAAAACAACTTGTAGATGTTCTGGATTTTTTATTTTAAAAACTGAAGAAAGGAGGTATTAGTTTTTATTTTTGAAAGGAAAAGGAGGTATTACTTTCAAAAACAGTTTTAAATACCTAACCATCAAATGTTTTTTTTTATAAAAAAAACCAGAACAATTTTTAAGAATAGAAAAAAAAACAGGCCCTAATGCTTCTCGTCTTTGATATTTATTATGGTTTTAACTTGTTTTCCTCTGCAGTTTTTCTACTTTGACTCTGTGGAATCACTGCCTTCAGAACCAGTGGACCCAAATGATTTCAGACCAGTAAATGGTCGTTATGATGCACAGATTTCAGTATTTGGACAGAAATTACAGAAGAAATTAGAGGATTCTCAAGTGTTTGTTGTTGGATCTGGTGCTTTGGGATGCGAATTTTTAAAAAATCTTGCTCTCATGGGAGTTTCTTGTGGAAGTCAGGGGAAGCTCACTATTACTGATGATGATGTGATAGAGAAGAGTAACCTAAGCAGACAGTTCCTTTTCCGTGATTGGAATATTGGACAGGCCAAGTCCACAGTTGCTGCTTCAGCTGCTGCAGCTATAAATCCTAGTTTTAATATTGAAGCTCTACAAAATCGAGTTGGTACTGAAACTGAGAATGTGTTTAATGATACCTTCTGGGAAAACTTGAGTGTCGTTGTAAATGCACTGGACAATGTTAATGCAAGACTATATGTTGATCAGAGATGCTTGTATTTCCAAAAGCCTCTTCTCGAGTCTGGAACTCTGGGAGCCAAATGCAATACGCAGATGGTAATTCCCCACCTGACGGAAAACTATGGTGCTTCAAGAGATCCACCTGAGAAACAGGCACCAATGTGTACTGTACACTCATTTCCACACAACATTGACCATTGCTTGACATGGGCACGATCTGAGTTTGAGGGTTTGCTTGAGAAAACCCCAGCTGAAGTAAATGCATATTTGTCTAACCCAAGTGAATATACTAATGCAATGAAAAATGCTGGTGATGCTCAAGCAAGGGATAACTTGGAGCGTGTTCTTGAGTGCCTAGACCAGGAGAAGTGTGAAACTTTTGAAGATTGTATCACTTGGGCTCGGCTAAAGTATGTGGCCTTTGATAGTATATGCTAGTCTCTGTTCACTCTTATATTAATGTTGTGTGAGCATATTAGTTTGTGTCCTTCATTCATAAACATTTATTTTTCCACAGGTTTGAGGATTATTTTGTTAACCGGGTGAAGCAGTTGATCTATACTTTTCCTGAAGATGCTGCAACTAGTACTGGAGCTCCTTTCTGGTCTGCACCAAAAAGATTCCCTCGTCCACTACAATTCTCAGCCTCTGATTTGGGTCATCTAAATTTTGTGTTGTCAGCTTCTATTTTACGGGCAGAAACATTTGGTATCCCAATCCCTGACTGGGGTAAGAACCCTAGGAAGATGGCTGAAGCTGTTGATAGGGTGATAGTACCTGACTTTCAGCCTAAGAAAGATGTGAAAATAGTGACAGATGAGAAGGCCACCAGTCTCTCTACAGCTTCTATAGATGATGCAGCGGTTATTAATGATCTAGTAATCAAGTTAGAGAGGTGCCGGGCAAATCTTCCACCAGTGTTCATGATGAAACCAATTCAATTTGAGAAGGTCCGTGTTTCCTTTGTTTCATTCTAACCTAATTTTTACTGTGATGCTTCTTCTAGTTTCACTCTCTTAATAAAACATTTGTGATCTTGTCAATTATGTATGTTTGATAATCTTGGATTGGTTGAGGTTAAGTTTTTGTATATGCTTAGTTGTTGGTTAGTTTTCATTAATTGAGAAATTGCCATTTTGCTATTGAACTGCAGGATGATGACACAAACTACCATATGGATGTGATTGCTGGGCTTGCCAACATGAGGGCCCGCAATTACAGCATTCCTGAGGTTGACAAACTTAAAGCCAAGTTTATTGCTGGACGGATCATTCCTGCAATTGCAACCTCGACTGCCATGGCGACTGGTCTTGTCTGCCTGGAGCTGTACAAAGTTTTGGATGGAGGGCACAAAGTTGAAGACTACAGAAACACATTTGCTAACTTGGCACTGCCTCTTTTTTCAATGGCTGAACCAGTTCCACCGAAAATTATCCAGCATCAAGATATGAGTTGGACGGTTTGGGATAGATGGATTCTTGGAGAGAATCCTACCCTCAGGGAACTTCTCGGGTGGCTAAAGGCAAAGGGCTTGAATGCTTACAGTATTTCTTGTGGGAGTTGCCTGCTCTATAATAGCATGTTCCCTCGGCACAAGGATCGAATGGACAAAAAGGTTGCAGATCTGGCAAGGGAAGTAGCTAAGCTGGAAATTCCTTCGTACCGTCGTCATTTGGATGTTGTTGTTGCATGCGAGGATGATGAGGATAATGACATCGACATCCCTCAGATATCCGTTTATTTCCGTTAGTAGGTTGCTATCATCTTGATAGAGGTGTGTTTGAGACTTAGGGGGAAAACGACAGCATGTTTGACTCTCATGCTTCATATTCATAATTGATACACAAAGGCGACATTATGTCAAATTTCATATATGAATTGAAAAAGCAACTTTGGTACCTCGTGTTATTATTTTTTCCCTTCCTCTTGGGGTCTTTTTCCCAGCCTTATCTATTTATTGGGACGGCAATCTAAATTATGTCGCTGCTGCATGTGATCCTTTATTTATTTCTCATTTTTAGGTTGCTATGTTTTGTGTTGGCTAGGGTTATAAATGGTATTAATATCTCCAACTCCATTCTCAGGTAAAGCTAATGGTATTAGATTAGAAAGTGTTATGATTGTTGAAATGCATCGTTTGTGTAGCAACAGGTTGGGGTTTGTTTGTGATTTTCCCTTCATTTGGTGCAAAGTAAAATAGTTGACTAGTTCCATTTGCTCTTTAAGTATGTTTAATTTTTAAATAGTCAATGAATGTGTATTTTGACTGGAAAATATTCCTTTAGAAGACACAAGTATAGTTTATGCATTGAACAGAATATATATTTACTTTTAAATAAATAAAATTTATAAATTAAAAGTTTTTAATATATAAATTATATTTTAAATTCATTTCAATAATTATATATTCATCTTTTGTTTTATCTTTTTTATTTATTGTAAATCTAAATTATAATTTTATATTTTTTAAAAAAGTATTTAGTATAAATTATGTAAGTATAAGCTGTGTATTCGTTAAAACACTAGTGAAATATGCGGGGGTGACTTCAATGTTGGTGATAGAGAATCAGAATAGCTTGTAAAGGAGCTGAAGTACGGGTAAAATTTGTTATTGTCTAAATTTGAAAAGTTTAATTTTAGTTCTTTTAATATTTTATCTGGTTTTGGTTTTGGTTTCTTTAAACTATGTGATATAGATCTATTTTTCAAATATTGGTGTGTTCGTTTCACTTTCACGGACTCATTCAAATTCAAATATGTGAATTTGAAAATGTAATATTCCTTTATTATGAAATTTGAAAAATTATTTCTAATATTGTTCATTTTCAAGAAATTAGTAATACTATTATTTCATCTTCGCGGGTTAAAGATGAAATAATATAAGAAGTTATTTTCTAATTCAATGATAATTTCTATTTTTATTTCATTTATTTTTATTTTTAAAAAAAATATCTGAGAATGTTAAAATCTAATTTTCAGGAATAACATTTTTGGTTATTATATCCTTGATAATGTGATTCTTGAAAATTCAATATTATTATACCTTGAAACGAATGCCTAGCTAAAATATTATATTTCCCTTTTTTTTTTTTACAAATTCATTGCTAAATATTTAGATTCATATTGTAACCTACACAACTATTACACATTATTTTACGAATAATGCATGGATTAGTTCTACAATCCTGATCCTCAAAAAAAAAAAAAAAAAAAAATGCTACATTCCACAATAGAACATATAGTTTGCAACAACAAAAAAATCATGGGGCAATGCTTTATGTATTTTTGGAATATTAAATTGAAAGTGAAAAAAAATATATTTTCAAGACAATTTATTTAACCATCATAATTTAGTGATTTGACTTTCTTATATGCTTCCATGAATTGATTATGAGATTAAAAATAAGTTTAAAACATAATCATATTTAAAATTCAACGTATATTATCAATTGAATTGTATTTATTAAGTTTATGTAAAATAATAGTATATATTCAAGGAAGTTTGATAATAAAATTAAAAATTAAGAGGAAGACAATAATTAATTGTGAAATGATAGAGAAATATTTATTTGGGTACAAAATAAAGTGTATCTGTTTTCGAAGAATATTCACTTAAATTCTTCCCACTAGAAGGGATAAATAAGCTGTGTTCATAGCATACAAACTTGGTTGCTAAATTTCTAACTTTGTATTCTTTTAAA